>CM074928.1:21917959-21934559 GCA_037576815.1 Pangasius larnaudii
TCTAAGGGCAGATATTGGAAGTCTAAGGGCAGATATTGGAAGTCTAAGGGCAGATATTGGAAGTCTAAGGGCAGATAGTGGAAGTCTAAGGGCAGATATTGGAAGTCTAAGGGCAGATATTGGAAGTCTAAGGGCAGATAGTGGAAGTTTAAGGGCAGATATTAGAAGTCTAAGGGCAGATATTGGAAGTCTAAGGGCAGATAGTGGAAGTCTAAGGGCAGATAACGATGAAAACAACATGACTGTGTGACATTTAATGCTTATTACAGTGTGCTAATGCTCTGTACAATGTCATGCTACAGAACCAAACCAGCCTTGTCCTTGTTCTTGTCATTCACATGACTTTCCTTTTCTTCCTCTAGAAGAAATAGAGCAGACTTTAATAATTAAAAGATGCAAAAAAAAAAAAAAAAATCCATGGTGCTCTTGAACACTCATCTCAACACTCAAACTCTTTCAGCTGGTGTGTTTGATTAGCATGTGCTCACATCCTGAATGTCTGAGAATGTCTGAGCTGTAAATGGCAGAGAGAACTCCACAGCCAAGCTTCTCTTCTTTTCTGCATGTTCACAGAGAGATGTGCACACGCTGCAGAAATCAGACTTCAAACAATGGCCAGAGAAACAGGTAGGAATTATTTGTGCACGCAGCACACAATTTTCCTCGCTTTTAAATGAATGTTAACGAGACATTGAGAGCGGCTCAGTATCAGTAATCATCCTGTATTTCCTGGATGAAGTCGTAATTACTGCGCATTGTCTTAGGCCTGACGATCTCCTCTATTCACGCTGCACCCGTGTCACGTGAGCGTCGTATGGAATTATCTCTAAAGCATGTTCGGGAAGAGCATCTGCTTTTTTTTCTCTTCTTGCCCTCCTATTTATAATAAAGCATTAATTGAACCTGCAAATGAACAACCTGCTGCGTTTATGTAAATAAAGTCTCTTGAATAGCTACATCAGCTAAACAGCTCCCTTTAAAAGCCTTGAACAACGTAATCACAACTGAAATCAGCTTTACAGATGATTTTTTGTTGCTTTCACATGTCACTTAAAGGAAAAAGAAAATCCACTTTTGCATAATTAAGCCTTATAATTAACACATGATCTGAAACAGCATCCAGATGACACTGTGATTAAAATTCTGAACTGTTTTCAGTTCTTTCATAGACATGTTGCTCTATTTTCACTTTCCTACATTACCCACAATGCCGTAGGACTACCTGGGAATTCATTGCGATGCAGCGGCGCTTTAGTACTTTAGCCTGTCCGGCTCTGTCGCTCCGCTCGAACGGATCAGCTTCGAAAGTTTTCATCACGCTCGTCATCTCGTAGATCGCTAACTAGCTAACTAGCCGAGCTGAGTCTCTGCTGCAGCTCGTCATATAGCTGCATTGCATTCTGGGACTTTGAGTCCGGTGTTTGTTCCAATGTCTTTGCTACTTCTGTGGCGGATTTCTGATTAATATGATGTTTGAATGTGACGTTGCTGGAAAATGAAAATGAGTGACTAGCCAAGCTAGCCAAGGAGATGACACTGAAATCTTATGTTTAAGATTGTTGATTTTTTTTCTTCTGTTGAACTCCATTGTAACTGTGATAGCAATAACAACAGCAATTTCAATTCAATTCAATTCAGCAATGAAGAACGAAGAACAAAAATACAACGTGAACCGATAAATTAGCGTTATCAAGCATCTACTTAGCATCTGTCTAGAAGTAAAGGCTTGTTCAAAAGTTTAAGAGTTCAGCCTCGTATAAATGGTTTTAATTAGATGCCGACTGGGAAGCATTCTGCTGTAGGGTTGTACATCTGCATTAAGGGCTTTAATTCTTTTCAGAGTGAACCGTTTTGATTAATAGGGGACGGTCAGTGATGCTGGTGCAGCTTAGGGTTTGGATTGGTTCCGTTTAAAGTCACATCAGAACCAGAACCTTTATTAATGACCTCAAAAATAGCAACTGGGTGAAAACGCGGTTAAAAACTGGCCACGTTTGCTCATGATGCCCAGTGAGGCAACACTGTGACTCAGAAATGACTCAGAAATGAGGTTTGGAAGCTTTTCTGAGAACAATGAAGCATGTTTTGGGATAGTGTGAGTGTGTGTGTGTGTGTGTGTGTGTGTGTGTGTGTGTGTGTGTGTTTGTATAGTTCTTTTATCATGCATTGCTTCTGTATCCTGGCTTTTATTGTATACTTTTACTATACACCTGGTTCAGCTGCAGTTTTATGTGTTTTTATGTCGACACAAAGCCAGAAAAATCCCCAAAGTGCTGATCTGTGCCTTTTTTCCACACACAAAAAAAAAAAAAAAAAACGACAGCGATCGATAACTATATTAAATTATTGAGCTGCTGTTAAAGCCAGCTGCGCACCTGAGAAAGTGGCATAAAGAGAAAAAACTCGCACGTTGTGTTGTGATGCGAAACTAGTCTAAAAAAAAAAAACCACCAAAAATTTGACAAATTGTGTTTTTTTTTTCTCAAAAAAAAGGCAGGTTTGTGAGGGAGCGACTGTGTATAACGTAAGCAAGAACTTGAGACGCTCCACAACGTTAAATGTAACTATTAGCGGATAAAAAGTAAGAAATGTAAATCTTCAGCTAATGGCTGTGCAGGATGTTCTTCTATGGGACCTTCTGTGTGGTAAGTAAAGGCGCTTCATCACAGCACTCCGTCGCTGATTATTTTCCTACAGCAGCACAACACCATGCGTGCTAGACGACACGCCGGACACCGAGGACCTCATCTCCAACCTCACCTCCAACCGAGACGTCCTGCTGCGGCACCACCTGAAACTTTACGTTTCCTTTAACAGAAAGTTGAATTCTCCGTTGTTTATGTCTTTATTATTTAATGGGACGATACCTTATTCATCACAGAGCAAATTTCTCTGGAAGGGAAAAAAAAATCACACGGCCTTCGCGGCGGTAAACAAAACGACGCGGAGGAGAGAATCCCTGCTGAAGCTCTTTCATCTCCCAGGAAGAAAAAAAGTTTGTAATGAGGTTGAGGCGTCGTGCGTGATGCTGCTTCATGCTGGTTTTCCTTTATACTTTCCTGCTCCAGAATCTTTAAAAAGACATCATTTGACCCACACAATTACAGAGAAAACTGTTTTTGCTGTTTTAATGATTGTTGTTGTGATTGTTTTTTTTTTAAAGTTTGCACCAAATTATATTATATTTGTTAGAGGATGAAGTCGTGCTTGTAGTTTTGGGGTGATTTTTTGGGCTTTATTGATTTTTTTTTTCTGTGAGTAATAATAATAATAATAATAATAATAATAATAATAATGTGTGTGTGAGAGAGAGACAGAGAGAGAACGAGAGAGAGAGAGAGAGACAGAGAGAGAGAGAGAGAGAGAGAGAGAGTTTCCTCGAGTTGAATCATATGTGTAAGAATACACAGTTTGCTCAGACTTTTACAGCAGTTATGACTGATGTCCTGCTCTAAGAGACGTGATGAATACGGCCCATAATTTGTTGGGTGAGAAAAAAAACCCCATCAAAATCACCCCATAAAGTAAAAATTTGCACATTTCAAACCCAATGCATTTTTAAAATTTTATTATTTTTTTTTTTTATAAACTTTGTACACTTTGACTGACGCTCATTACACAATCTCTAGAGAACTGGCTCTGAGTCAATTCATTTCTTTTTAATTGAGTCATTTCGAAGCCATTAGGGATGCACTAATCATCATTTTTTCCAACAGTTGCCCATTTCTCACCATTTTCATTGCAATGATTACAGATTTGCCCTTCAGCTCCACTCTCTGTGTACCGAACTCGCTCGGGTTTAATAACGACACTCCGTTTAATAACGGCCGTGTCCGTTTGTCGGGAGTGCGACACTGCGACGCCGTTCCTGTTTCCTCGCCGCTTCTTTCCACGGTGTCGAGAAATGATCTTAACTCAAAACGACGGCGTCTGATTATGAACCTGGACTGGAGATGAGAGATCTGACATCAGCTGGAACGACATTCGCTCGCACTCGTGACGTCCCAGTCATGAATTTAAATGCTGTGAAATCGGCCACTTGGCCACAAAACTCGCTCGCTTTGGTTCGACTCAAACTGTTTACGCACCTCTAATACGCTCGGTAATATTTTAGACAGCTGTGCAAATTGGAAATCTGGTGGTGTCTGCGTTCAGAACCTTCCTAGCTGTTGGGAGAAAAGTGTACAGAAGTGTACAGAAAAAAAGGCACTAAACCGTACCGTTACCTGTCACTATTAATTCAGGGATCCTGATCCTGGTATCGGGTATCAGTCCGAAACCGAGCTTATTTACTCGTAATAAATGCTCCGATACTGTGTGATGCTGTGTGGCCGAGCCCTAGTGTACGTTGCTACGCATTTCACGATACGATACGTTTCACGATTTGATACCAATCAAACAAATCAGACTGCTCTTAAAAATAAAACAGAAGTTCATTGCTAGCAACAAACGCTGGCTAGGTGAGAAAAATGTCTACAGACGCCGCTAAGCGAGTGAAAATAACAGCTTATGTTTCAGTATGTTGTTTGTTGGTGATTAGCTGTTATCGGTCATCGACATCGAGGAATTCGGACGCAATGAAGACCAAAATCGTACTTTACGTACAGCTGTACAGAAACTCTTTTACGAAATATCCACTCCGTTGCAGCTCTACTCCATCTCTAGCTAACTAATGTAGCTAGCTAAAGCACTTCATTTAAAATCTTTAGCTAGCTTGCTAACATTATAAAGAATGGAAAGTGACTATAGCTATAGCTATAGCGTGCCTTCAACTGTTTTCTGATCTATTCTCTGTCCAAGATCTGTGCTAATCAGATACTAAAGACGTAGTGGATAGAGATGAAGCTAGAGTATCCCTTTAAGATAGCATTCTTGTGTTAGCATTTTATTTCTAAGTGCTGCGTTCAGTTTTAGTAAATAATGAAAAAAAAAAAAAGAAATTTAATTACTCAGTATGGCTCTGTTTCTCTCTATTTCTCCGTCTCTCTCTTTCTCTCTCTCTCTCTCTTTTATTCGGCAGAGCCAGAATTAGCACGGTGGGTAACCGAATGGCACGTAGAACCCGTTATCAATTAGTTGTGAGCGTGTGTTAATTACTTGCTGTGAAACAGCATCGCTGCATGTGGACACTCGGAGGCTGTTATTGTGTGTCACATTAGCGCAGCCCGTTAATTGAGGGTTGTAAGTTTGTGTGTCGGCTATTACACCAGACAACCCAGCATTGTTTTTTTTTTTTTTTTTTTAACAAATGAAGCCCACTGCCTAGTTTCATGCAGCAACAGAGGACGTTATTAAAAACCTTACATAACCGAGCCTGTAATTTCCATAGCTGTAATAGTTTTAAAATTGATGTTTCAGCCGCAGTTGACTGTGACAGTTCTGCTCAGCACCCATGATGAACTTTCCTGGCCTTTCACAAACGCAGGCTACATTAACCGTGTGAACTAACACACCCCATGATGAGCAGAAAGCGCTGTATGTTTACTGGGAATAATGAATAAACCCATTCGTATTTACTGACCCTTACCCACGCTGAATTTTATACTGATTTGAAATAATCTTACAACTGCTGGAATTATCTATCAGCCTTTCAACTGGCATTTTATTTTTTTTAAAATCATGATATAAAAAAAAAAACAGTGGGCCGACAGCCCGGCTCATGAGACATGAATCTGCAATTCTGCAATTTAAGATTGAAGGATTTCTGCATCTGTGACAATTAAAAAGAGCTGAATTCCACCACGCACGTTCAGCTGAGGAATTTAAACCCGTATTTGCACAATATGATCCAATCTTTGACTAAACTAAAAACTTTCAGCAATTTTTCACTGTCACAGTTCCTCATGAAAATCTGGAAAAATATTACATTACATGCAAAATAATAATTTATTAAAACAAAATGTAATACAGTTAAAGAAATAATAAACATCCAGAACTATAACATTAGCAAATTTAGCATAAACAGCGTAACTTGGGCCAGACCCTAAAATTGCCCCATCAACCCTGAGAGAGCTGTCTAATCTACTTGGAGTGATTAGACATGTTGTGTCCAATCTACCAACTGAGTTTGGACATGGTCTGTCCCATCTATCCAGAGTGAATACACATAGCATGTCCCATCTGCTTCGAGTGATTAAACATGGCGTGTGTCATCTTCCCAAGATGTGTCCAATCTACCCAGAGTGCTTGGACATGGGGTGTTGCATCTACCCACAGAGATCTGTCCAATCTATCCACAGTGATTGGATACAACATGATTCAGTGAGATCTGTCCAATCTGCTGAGACTGTTTGGACATGTAGTGTTCCATCTACTCAGATTGATTGGACATGGTGCGTCCCATCTACCCAGAGAGAACTGTCCAATCTACCCAAAGGGTTTGGGCATGGCATATCCCATCTAACCATGCCCATCCGACCTGAAATACCCCAGCTACCCAGACTGACTAGGCATGGCATATCTAATCTTCCTAGAGATAGAGCATCTATCCAGAGTGTTTGGACCTGGTGTATCCTATCGACCCAGGGTGATCTGTCCAATCTATCCAGAGTGTTTGGACCCAGTGTAGCCTATCTACCCAGGGAGATCTGTCCAATCTATCCAGAGTGTTTGGACCTGGTGTAGCCTATCTACCCAGGGAGATCTGTCCAATCTATCCAGAGTGTTTGGACCTGGTGTAGCCTATCTACCCAGGGAGATCTGTCCAATCTATCCAGAGTGTTTGGACCTGGTGTAGCCTATCTACCCAGGAAGATCTGTCCAATCTATCCAGAGTGTTTGGACCTGGTGTAGCCTATCTACCCAGGGAGATCTGTCCAATCTATCCGGAGTGTTTGGACCTGGTGTATCCGATCTACCCAGGGAGATCTGTCCAATCTATCCAGAGTGTTTGGACCTGGTGAATCCTATCTACCCAGGGAGATCTGTCCAATCTATACAGAGTGTCTGGACATTAAGTATCCCGTATATCCTGATTGCTCTGTCCTGTCTTTCCAAATGAATATGATATACCTCCACTAATGTGGCATAGAGTCCATCTACGCAGACTGATCCCCCGTGGAAAGAACCATTCATCTTATCAACCATTCCTGATGATTTGACTTGGATCAACCCATCTGCCTACACTGATATGAAATGGAACGACTCGTTAATCTCCCTCCATCACTGATTTGATACGGAGTGACCCGTCTTTATCAAGTCATTTGACATGAAATGACCCATCCACTCACACTCATCAAACACTGACCTCCCCCCCACGGCGATTTCCCATGGAACGACCCGTCTACCTCCTCTGATGTGACATGGCCTGACACCTCATGACTGTTTTAGAAAACTATTTTTACAGTCGACTTGCTGTACAAACATCTACAAACCTTAAACGCTGCACACATCAGATGTGTGGAATGAAGTGAAGCGTTCTGGTCTCACCTCCTGACCCACGTCATGCACATGAACACACTCGATGGCCTGCGTGTGTGTGTGTGTGTGTGTGTGTGTGTGTGGAGGAAGTCTAGCAATGCAAACTAAAATACATCATATAACACATCTCGTTCAAACGGTTGGCATTTCCTGTTTCATGTTTGATTATTAATCATCTTTAAAGCCTATAAAGCCAATATCAGTGTTTGTGCTTGTATTTAAAATGAGACACGGCCTTTTATTGTCTTTCACGCCAAACTAATAGTGAGCTCCCTGCGGGCACAGGTTATGTTATTAATCTCAAATCCATTTACCACATAATTACTTTCACAAACCCATAGCTCATCTGTGTAAATGCAAACGAAGCATTTTTTGCACTTGCATGTGGCTTATTCTTGTTTCTCTAAAAGATATTATTCCCACTTCATCAATTCTCCAAGCGCAGACATATTAACATAATAATTCATGAATTATTCTAAATTCTATTATTAGATTTCTTTTCTGAGAGAAGGTCATACTAAAGGACACACTAAAACTCCTGTCCAAAAAAAAAAAAAGAAAAACGTCCAGGTTGCAAAAGCAGTGATTTGTTTTTTTTTTTTTTGCCTCTACAAATGAGATGGCATTCCTTTCCTCCTGACACGCATCGTAATGGCCCCCTTGCTAAGGCTGCAATTTAAAAAGTCCGAACTTTATACCCGAAACTGCAGATCTGCACATTGATATAATTATATAAATAAAGATTCTGAAGAAAGGCTCAAGCTGACCTGGGGGACGAAGCTGGCTGGTGGGGTACTTTTCTGAGACCCACGATGACTCAGTTGTTGAACAATTTTATGTTTAAAAATAACGTAAAAGTTGCTGAGGTGGAGCCTGGACTTCGGGGTCATAATAAAAAAAACAGCACATATGCAGCATCTTGTGATAAGTGTGTCGTATTTTACTGGATTTTGCTCTTGTAACGAATGCACATAGAAAGTTATGGGCCATATGGGCGGGGTTTATTGCACGACTGTCCTCTTACCCGATGTACGAGCTCAGCAACAGCAACAACGAAAATAATAATAATAATAATAATAATAATAATAATAATAAACTATGTATTAAATTTAAAAGCACATTTGTTATGTCCCAAGTTTTTAAAATATCTACTGAAAAACTAAGTCTCAGGTGCTTCTACTCTGGCATGAACGACATGCAGATAATTTACGTAGTCAGAATTCTGATTATTAAGCAAGAAAATCAAGCAAGTGCGTAACCCGACTCTGAATACAAGGAACTTTCCTCACATAAATGTCGACACAACCTTTGGACTTAATTCGCCGACTCTAAATACAAGTCACTTCTCTCACGTAAATATTGATGTAATGTTTGGACTCTGAATATGACACATTGTCATGTCATATAATGCTTTTTTTTTAAGCAATGTTTGCAAAGCGTTTAAAAAGTGTAATTGTAAGTAGTGTTTATAACACATTCTAAACATGAATCTCGCTTAATACATTTAGCTACCTAAGAGTAATAGTTAATTAACATATATAATGAGCTAATCAAGAGGAAAAAACAATCATTAAGACACATTAAGAGTTCGAGTTAATACAGTTGAAGTATTGTATGCTGTATTTGGCATTAATAATGACTGAAACCCTGTGTTATTGATAAATAGATAAATAGCTTTTTTTTAGTGGTATTATTAGTTAGCCGGCTAGCTATATATGTTTCCATATGTACTTCACGGAAAGCAAACAGTGTCCCGATTTTTTGTTAAAGATTAAGAAATAGTTTTGAATCTATTTCAGTATGGGACAACTGCATGATGCCTCATGGCTAATTGTTGCTATTAGCTTTTCGTACGTTTCGTATTAGCCGTCCCGTTTTCTCGTAAGATCAGGTTTGTATTAGTTAATTGTGCAGATTTATCATATCTGACCTTTCCAGATTCCAAGAAACTCCTACGAAACATGCACAATGAAATAAATAGGCACATCAGTGTGTCGTTATAGCGGATAAAAGAGTCTTTTCTGGAATTAAGAGCATCCATTTGGCAGCTCCTGAATGCTGACAGACGTTCCGGGGAAAATTCTCTCTGTCCTCTCTGAAAAAGAAAACCGCTGTAGTACGCTGATGTACAGGATTACATTAATAATGCAACGTCTCCCGTCACAATTTTATTTTGGGCTGCACAGAATTAAATCAAACTGGCGTGAAATAGCAGCAGGATGAGATTTCAGATCACGGCCTGATCCTATGGCTACGTCGGATTAGACGTCAAACGCAATAATTAACGAACTGTAACCCCAATTCTGAGGATAACATTTTAATCATCAGAGGCTGCATTATTATTTATGGATCCTGTCAGATTTTACTGAAACTAAATCTATATTAAACATGAAGATTTTAATATTTTAAGTGACTTGCCTCAAGCTGCTAGTGGCATAACAGTGATACTAAATAAGCCGTTACTCTTACCACCCCAGGGTTAATTATTTTCCTATAATAGCGTGCTCCCAAGTGTGTTATTCCTTTTGGACTTTTCTAAAAACTGTTTATAGCTAATATTTTTACTGTCGCGGAACATTTGTGAAAAAAACTTAGTTCCTGTTTTCACTTATGCTATAGCAGCTATAATCAAAGCCTTCTGACCAATCAGATTTGAGAATTCATGAACTATATGAAATAAAGCATTTTTTTAAATCTAAGCACATGAACGTTTAAGTATGAATGTGTTCTAAATATTATAAACATGAGACATGTCTGTAGTGAGTATAAATATTTGGTATACGTTCTACATTAAAAAAACGGTCAGCTGTTTAGTGAATGACTTTTATCGGTGCATGAAGCATCACTTCACTCCTGTCTCATGTAGCTTCAGTGTGACTTATAATCTACTTACCATTTATGAACACATATCTGTGTGTGTGTGTGTGTGTGTGTTTATGATGCTGAGAATAATCCACACCAGACCAGAAGCGCTAAATCAGGAGATGTGGGAAATCATTTCGTCTCTAGTGTGCTTTATTATTTATAAAGAAAACAAGCTTTTCGAAATTGGACAGTCTGATTTACTCTCCAGCTGCGTGACCTCTCTCTCTCTCTCTCTCTCTCTCTCTCTCTCTCTCTCTCTCTGCGTCTCGATGCTCATTTGAATATTTCAGTAACACCAGCAAATATACAGTATATAATACAGTGAATTTCTGTTCAATACATTTTCCCATCATTCGTGTTCGTTAGTGTTATTGTTCCCAACTCACGCAGCACGACGACGTACGTATAAGACGGATCAACTGTCTTGTTCATCTTTGCTCATAGAAATCTGTCACAATAGTCTGATCTCGTCAGTTAGATTGGGCAATTAATTGAATTATGTTACAAATCTAAATAATCTCATAATGAGAAATATTAGATAAATGTAAAAGATATTTAAAATATAGCGTTTTTGGCAGTGTAGTGTATTCATTTCTGTATTTGTGTAGAGTGTATTATTTGTTCTTTCTGAATAATATATATGTATTTACATCAATAATTCCATTTTAACTGTCCGTGTGTACAGACAAGTCGAAGTCAAAATGACTTTCTCATCACCAGAGTTAAACTTTATGATCTTTATTTCCTCTTGCTTTACTGATAAAAATAAATCTAATTTAATGAGCAGGTTAGGCTAGATTGTTAGCTGACACTAGCCAGGATTGGTAATTCTGACCCTCTTCTCCATCATCCAGTTGGGATGAGATTAGAGACCTGGCAGTGATGTTTAGAGATAAAGCGCTTTCTGGCGTCCATGATGTCGTGACCTTCATCCCCTCACGTCTCTAATCCTGATGGATTCACCGCAAATCATCCTTCAGACCTTTCTCATCAATCTGCAGCCATCACATCCACGGCAATCAGGAGGACGCTGGACGCCGAGGAGCCGCTGTTCATCTGGAAATAATCGCACAGCGTGAGGCTGTCTGGCTGATTTCGAAGAATCCTGATGGAGAAAGTCAGAAGAGCGCTGAAATGCAACGCAACACTGAAATGTGAAAATGCTTTTTGTTCATTTTATCCCACGGTGCTGCGTTGTGAAGGTGTTGGATTAATTTTCTATAACAGCAGCTTTAACAGTGGTGCAGCTGGTTTACAGCATATGAGGCGCGGAAATTCATTTTGCCAGAAAGTGAGAAAAAAAAAAAATCACGCAAGCAGGAGGAGCGAAGGGGGTCTGTGTTGGTCAGGTGTGTTTATGTCAGGTGTGTTCATGTCAGGTGTGTTTATGTACATGTGTTTATGATGGTGTGTTTATGTCAGGTGTGTTTATGTACATGTGTTTATGATGGTGTGTTTATGTACATGTGTTTATGATGGTGTGTTTATGTCAGGTGTGTTTATGTACATGTGTTTATGATGGTGTGTTTATGTCAGGTGTGTTTATGTCAGGTGTGTTTATGTCGGGTGTGTTTATGTCGGCTGTGTTTATGTCAGGTGTGTTTATGTACATGTGTTTATGTCGGGTGTGTTTTGGTGGTGTGTTTATGTCAAGTGTGTTTATGTCGGCTGTGTTTATGATGGTGTGTTTATGATGGTGTGTTTATGTCGGGTGTGTTTATGTCGGCTGTGTTTATGATGGTGTGTTTATGATGGTGTGTTTATGTCGGGTGTGTTTATGATGGTGTGTTTATGTCGGGTGTGTTTATGATGGTGTGTTTATGTCGGGTGTGTTTTGGTGGTGTGTTTATGTCGGATGTGTTTATGTACGTGTGTTTATGTACATGTGTTTATGATGGTGTGTTTATGTCGGGTGTGTTTATGTCAGGTGTGTTTATGTCAGGTGTGTTTATGTCGGGGGTGTTTATAATGGTGTGTTTATGATGGTGTGTTTATGATGGTGTGTTTATGATGGTGTGTTTATGTCGGGTGTGTTTATGTCAGGTGTGTTTATGTCGGGTGTGTTTATGGTGGGTGTGTTTATGTCGAGTGTGTTTATGGTGGTGTGTTTATGTCAGGTGTGTTTATGTCAGGTGTGTTTATGTCAGGGGTGTTTATGATGGTGTGTTTATGATGGTGTGTTTATGTCGGGTGTGTTTATGTCAGGTGTGTTTATGTCGGATGTGTTTATGGTGGGTGTGTTTATGTCGAGTGTGTTTATCAGGTGTGTTTATGGTGGTGTGTTTATGTCAGGTGTGTTTATGTCAGGTGTGTTTATGTCAGGGGTGTTTATGATGGTGTGTTTATGATGGTGTGTTTATGTCGGTGTGTTTATGTCGGTGTGTTTATGATGGTGTGTTTATGGTGGTGTGTTTATGGTGGTGTGTTTATACTGAGGGTGTTTATGAGCAAGGGGTCAGATACGCAGCTCAAATAAATACCACCTATTTATTTATTTATTTATTTATTTATTTGACATGATTGTTCTGTGGTCCTGTGGTCAGGGTCACAGTTCTTTAAATAAGATTACTAATTTGTTTATATTTTTAGGAAAATTTGGGGCCAAATTAGTTAGAAAATATCGTAGGCAGGTACAAAAAAAACTGTGCTAGAGAGAAGAAAAACCACAGACATCTCTCAAATGCCCTTAATGACGTTCTCCCTTTTTGTATTCTTCTAAAGCAATGATCTGCCAATCGAATCTGGATCTTTTCCAGAGGAGAGAGAGAGAGAGAGAGAGAGAGAGAGAGAGAAGGTCCAGGGCTAAACACTATTTAAGTAAACTTTTAAGGAAGGTTTTTGTGGAAGCCTGACGCTGGAGTGCAGTTCCCGCTTCTGAACACCAGATCGGGCTGATGTGGCGCTTTTCAGAGCGAAAACGAGTGAAAGTCTCCTGCAGGAGTGCCGCAGCAGTGAACTCAGAAAAGCTTTTCTGTCTGCAGTATGAGAAAGTGTGTTAGGTTTTAGAAAGCGCGCTTCCAGAATATAAATACGATCTAGACGAAGTGTTGATGCAGTCTGGTGTGTTTCTCAGGGAACATTTGCTAATACGTCAGTTCTCACAATCCTGATTACGAGTGTGATGAAGACGTGATCGTTAATAATTACTGTGATTCTGATACAGTGGAAAAAAGTCAGGTCTTCCATCTAAATCCACAAAACTCTGCTAATTCATAAAGTAACTCACTAAAAGTTCTGCTTACTTTTCAGTTTCTTTTTTGGTAGGAAATGATTACGTCCTATGACAGGGGTGTCTGAATGTGTAAACTATGTGTCTTTATTTTTTCTATTTCCTATTTTTCATTAGGGCACGTCCCCAACCAATTTACAAGCGATTACAATGATTTATTAGTTAAACAATGGCACGTCATACTTTTTACCTGTTTATATCTACATCTAATGTAGTGGAACGTCCGCGAAACTAGCTAGTTCCTGTTCTCACTTACGTTATAGCAGCTTTAAACAGTCGTTCCCTCACCAGCCTCTCGTTTTTCTCTCTCTCGAAGTAATAAAGGCACCTTGTCAAAACGTAAACTCTCTGTCCTGAAGACTTACCCGTGTCAGGAAAAAAATTCCTCTGGCTGTTGCAAAAATGTCGGAAACGTAAAGTTACAGCTTTACTTCTGACAGTTAATTAAGCGTTGACACTGGAGACTCCTTCCATAAACGTCTGAAGAAACCTTCAGCAATTTTTTAAAATCTATGCGCAGCGTCCGCCGTGCAACTCCCCGTGAATGAGCTGTTACTATAGAAACGATAACGTATTATATGTAGAACGAGCGCATTAATAAAAACCTGTGATTGGCAGCTGCGCTACTGTCAGAGCTGCTGTTACAGAAAATGAATCAACACCTTCTGACCAATCAGAAGCTTCACGCTGCTCTTAAACGCTGCAGGTGCATTAGAAAGTGAGGAAAACAAAAATGCTTACCTGCAAAAGAAAAATTAAAGTAGTTTAAAAAAAACCAAAAACAACTATACATGTGTAGCTGCTGCAGTCTCCTCCGGCCTGCTTCTCAAATAGGTCACGGCATCATATCGAGTGGTTTCTCACAGCGCTATTTTTACCAGCCCTGAAAAGGAGATCTGAGTATTTTAGGTCGCTCTGACCTCAAACACCTAAAACAGCGGTCGCGGTTAATCAGGATCTTATATACAGGATTTTATATAGCTTATAATAACGAATTTATTACCGATAGTGTTGGAAGTCCTGATGTATTTTCAGGTCAGTGACTCAACAGTGCAACTCAACAGATGATGTTTACTTTCCGTCCGTGTGACAGCTAAGTCACCTTGGTCCTAAATAAAAGTGGACGCATCCTCGACCTGTCCGGAGCCATCTGTTTGTATCGGCCGCTCGCTGTCACTGCGACGAGACGCCCGGCGATGACACGCTTTTCCTCCAGTGTGTCTTTGTGAATGTTTACATGCAACATGGAGGAGGACAAACACCTCCTTCTGCTTCTGCTTAAATGTCTGAATTTGATCTGGACTTGACCAACGGGTTGTCCAAGTTCAAGATCAGTCATATTCCATATCCTTTATCGTATATTCCGACTATATTATTACCCATAATGCACCACAAATCCAGTCTACGCCCAGTGCACACTAAAGTACCACAATGCGTAATGAAATACTTAAAATCTCATTTAACAATTCGACTTAACTTAGATGAGATTGCTATACAATCTTTATTTGTTTGTGTGTTTATTTATATTCTTATACTTCATTATACTTATTACTTCATTCACTATATTTACTATTCATAACCTAATTATAACTAATTCATTATGAATACTGAATGTGTCTATGACTCTATAATTAATGAACAAATTAAGTATAAAGTTTGATAAACATTCACTTGCTTGGCTCATAATTAACTAATTAACTGCAAGACTGTTAAGACTATTTCTAAGAAATTTTAAGTTTAGAATCAATTATTGATATGTAAAATTATCATGCTATCACTTTTAATTAATTTGTTATATATACAATTGATACATTAACTAATAATTTATTAATACTGAATGTTTATATGATGAAAATTCATGAGCAAATTAATTATAAAATCTTATAAACATTCATTTGCTTTGCACATAATTAATTACTTGGTGCTTAAGACTTGTTTCTAAGTTTAAAAGTGTCCCTTTTTTCGATTGACAGATACGTATACAGATACTTATTTCAAGAAATGAACATGTTGGGTATAAAACATGACACACTCTGAACATCAAAAGTTAAAGACACATAATGTTGGCGCATATACAAGTCTTCATTCATTCATACAAGCTTCTTTTATTCTTCTTTTAAAAATAATAAATGCTTGATATTTGCAAAAAAAAAAAAAGTTTCAGGCATGTAAAAATATCATTCCTGATGTTTTTACTTAAATTTTTTTTTCCGGTGTAATATTAGTGCACCTGAGAGAATTTTATGTAACAGTGAGAGGCATGTTTAAGAATAACTCGTGTGAAACCTTTGTGTGTTAATTATAGTAACAGATGAGTGTGTTTTTGTGAGTTTAAGTTATCTGCAGTGTCCTCAAAAAAAACCCCTGGGTGCCAAAACTTTAGCACAACCTGCCTACGGCGCTGTGTTCTCGTGCCAGTTGGTCTGTGTGGAGGGAAGCGAGGTTAGAGGACGCCGGCGGTGACGAGCCAAAGCATTCGTCTCTGTCACGCTCAGGCCGCGAAGGTGCGAGCAGAACGCGTGAACACGGCGCTTTTCATGAATTATTTCCAGCAGTTAATGAGCACGTATTTAAATAACAAAATAACAAAATAATAAATGGTGATGAACAGACTGTAGTGTGTGAACGAAATACAATCATGCAGTGTTTCTTAGCATTTTTCAGCTACTAGCATGTAGAATAAATCTGAATTAAGTTGTCTAACACAAACACCTCAGGTCCTCTACTCCTGAACTCAGCGAAATGATTTATTCTCTTTTTCTAATTATTATTATTTTTTTAGACTTGACTGCTATTACATGAATAACCATTAAAATAACAATGCAAATCAAGACGATTGTTAGCTAGTTCCAGTGCAGTTAGCTAGCAGATTAGATATTAGCAATCTTTGCAATGACAAAAGAACATCTCTATACCTTTACCCTTCTTAAAAATGACCCAGTGTATGAATATGCATAAATATTCAAATTGTAAACACTCCCATCTTGTGTTTACACTGTATTACTAACATTAGCTAGCTTAGCTAGTCCTAGAGACATGCAATTCTGGTCACTAACATTAGCTAGCTTAGCTAGTCCTAGAGACATG
>CM074928.1:21937372-21955417 GCA_037576815.1 Pangasius larnaudii
CTCTCTCTCTCTCTCTCTCACACACACACACACACACACACACACACACACACACACACACACACACACACACACAATATCTCACTTTCTCTCTCTCTCTCACACACACTATCTCACTCTCTCTCTCACACACACACACACACACACTATCTCTCTCTCTCTCACACACACACACACACACACACACACTATCTCACTTTCTCTCTCTCTCTCTCTCTCTCTCTCTTACGCACACACACACACACACTATCTCACTTTCTCTCTCTCTCTCTCTCTCACTCTCTCTCACACACTATCTCACTCTCTCTCACTATCTCACTCTCTCTCTCTCTCACACACACACTATCTCTCTCTCTCTCTCTCTCTCAGTCACACACACTATCTCACTTTCTCTCACTATCTCTCTCTCTCTCTCACACACTATCTCACTCTCTCTCTCTCACACACACTATCTCACTCTCTCTCACACACTATCTCACTCTCTCTCTCTCTCTCTCTCTCTCTTTCTCACTATCTCACTCTCTCTCTCTCTCACACACTATCTCTCACTCTCTCTCACACACTCTCTCTCTCTCTTTCTCTCATACACTCTCTCTCTCTCTCTCTCTCTCTCTCTCTGTCTGACTCTCTCTCTCTCTGTCTGTCTGTCTCTCTCTCACTCTCTCTCTCTCTGTCTCTCTCTGTTCATTTGAAGTTTGGCTCGATGTCAAAGTGTGTGAGATATCAACTCTGCACAATCGGACAACCTCCCGGGAGAACAATCAGTCAGCAGAATATTACACCTGAGGGGATTCCCAATAACAGTCTGCCAAATCCGGAGTCCAACCCGGAAAACGTCCGGAAGTATTCCCATGAGACAGCATCTTATTTTCTCACTCTATACAAGTTTTCCTACAACAGCATGAAGCCTCACTTTTGATTACAGCACACTGTTTTTGTCCTGACGATTGATCACTGTGGTGAAAAACTGCAAAACAAGCTTTAAAAAAATTCATATGCCAACGAGATGTTTAAAACTGAGCTGTTTTGGCTTTAAAACAATAAATATTTCTCTAAAAAAGCTCTCGTCAGAAAAAGCTCTCGTATTTCTGTTCATCATTTCACCATCATTCGGGGACAATCAGCGTATCAGCGATTACTGAGTAGATTAAGATGAAAAAACGCTGTTAGCGCCTGATGTGCTGCTAATATGGATCGTATGTGCCTTTAAAAAAA
The DNA here is from genome assembly GCA_037576815.1 of Pangasius larnaudii. Lineage (NCBI taxonomy): Eukaryota > Metazoa > Chordata > Actinopteri > Siluriformes > Pangasiidae > Pangasius > Pangasius larnaudii. The sequence continues at coordinate 21,938,588 of CM074928.1, forward strand.
CAGCGAGAGAGTAACAGTAAAGAAGGACGACATGGTGGTGGCAATTTAAGAATACTGGAATATTCCCAATAATAAACCCAAAGTGTATTTCCGCACACACTGATCCCATTTTAATCAAATCTTTTATTTAGAATTACACGCTTCCAGCTCCACTGCTTTCACACTGAAATGTTCCGTTGTGGCGTTTGTTTTTTTCATGAATATTTGATTTCTAGACTGAAAAATGAAATTCGCCACACGACGAAAAGGACAAGGAAAGAAAAATGCAAACACGACCTGCCTTTTCTCTCTCGCAGAAATAAACTGGAGGGCATTAGTTCCTCCTCATTCAACAAGTTGTGCAAACAAAGCGTGTGCTTCCTGACCACCCGGCTGCTGATAGCGCACTTTAAAAACCGTTTTTGATGGATTTTGAATTGTTGCTTTGCTCACTAATTTCCCAGCGCTTTAAACCGACGCAATCACTCTGCGATGGAAAATAATTAGCTTGTCCCGCACGCATGCCTGAAAGGCCTCTCTGTCTGCATTGTCTCTACGCCTGGCTGGTCTTTAAATGTCAGCCGACTTCACCGACTCGAGCGACTCGCGGCTTGTTCGCATTTTTTTGCTGCGTAATTTACAGCACAGTGCAGGTATCACCTGAGAAATGATCTGGGCATTAGTGCAACATTAGGGAAATGTCAGGCTTTGAAAATGCTGGAATAAGGAGTAATTGCACGGCGCTGGAGAAAAAAACATTTGCGGCCCGAAATGAACCGGACGTTTTCTAATAAACGAGCCTGGAAACTTTGCAAACGTCGAGTAATTGAAACCAACACTGTAATTAGTTTTTCCATCTGCGCTGATGTAGCACCTCATTTCAGTGACCAAGTACGTGCACATAAACCTCCTGATGAGCTTTTAATCAATTGCTACAGCTCTGAATTCTACAGAGGAATATCAGCGCTGCTAAATTAGCTCATGGTTAGCTAGTGTTCCTTCTACATTCCAAAGAGACTTCAGGATTAAAATGTTTTTCAGACCTAGATATAATCCACAATGACTAAGATTTACAGCTTTGTGTGTTTAAGCCAATTAGCCCGCAGGGTCTAGTGTGTCTTGCATCTTTCAGAGTAATTAAAGAGTAATTACACCAGACAAATTTATTTTGACAGAATAACTAAATAAAATCGTCTCCAGGTCTGGTTCAGCAGAATCTGATTGGTCAGAAGGTGTTGATGAATTTTCTATAACAGCACCTCTGACAGTAGCTCAGCTACAAACCACAGGTGTATATTAATGCGCCTTATCGTTTCTATAGCAACAGCTCATTCACAGGGAATTATTAAGAAAAATGTGTGAGGTTTTCTGTAAGAAAACAGTTATGGAAGGAGTCTCCAGTGCCAGTGCTTTGTAAGCTCTAACAATGAATGTAACTAGAAATAGATAAAAAGTCTGATGTGACATCCTTTAACGTAAAAAATTTAAATCGTTGGCAAATCGCTCTGGTGCAAGAGGAATAAAACTCATCGTGCAGGACGTGCTGTTATAGGAAAATAATCAACTTCGGGGTAATAACAGTAACACCGCTTCATCACATCACACCGACGTTGATTATTTTCCTATAGCTGCATGACACGGAGTGTTTATCCCACACTAGTGCTTGTAAAGCAGCAACATTGTCAATCGCAGGAGCTCCCGCCCCCTTTTCCTGTCCAATGGGTCCCGCCCACTTTTGCGAATATGAAAATCGAGATGTTTGTTACCTGAAAGTGTGAAATAAACATTGGAATGAATAGAAACAGATAAATTTATCATGTGATTTAGTGCAAAGTCACCTCAGATCACGATCACACATAAAACAAAGACTCTGCTGAGGCGGTAGGAAAAAAAACCCCAAACTCATGGCATTACTTCTAAAAATGAGTCGCTGTTTTGTTGCAGTTCCAGTGTTGCTGTAAATCGAGGGCCACTTCTGCAGCGCGGCTGTTTTCATAAAGTGGACGGCTCTCAGGATTTTCCTCTAAGCTTTTACTGGCACGTCGGCTCTCGTTTGTTCTCGCCAGCTTGCCTCCGTCAGGGCTTAAGGGATTTTTCGGCAGGGCTTCTGTGGATCCTGTGGGTTTTTCTGTAGATCATGAGAAGTGCTGATCAGTGAACCTGCAACACCAGACTGCGATAAATTAAAGAACTCATCGTCCGTGATGAGCACTAAAGACTGTAACACGGAGGAGAAATAAAGGCGAGCGGGAAACTGCGACGATTACATTCTGCTCGTGAAAATAATGAACTCCGAGCGCCGAGAAAAAGCTTATGAGTTCTATTACAACCTTACCCGAAGACTGTGATGTATTTGTCTGATCTTTTTGCCAAATTAGATGCACACTTACATCCACACATCCACCTGAAGTGTTTTATTCCTCTTATTATACCACAGCAAATTGCCAATGATTACAATTCTTTCTTAACAGAATTTTATATAACAGAGCTGCTGTTATGGAAAATGCTTCTACACCTTCTGACCAATCCGAATTCAGCAGCGCTGTGATGTAATAAGTAATAAACCACGTACAGAGAAATGTCATACTGAAGTTGCAGTGATGCGAATCCAATGCACTCTTTGTGCTTGAAAACCGGAAACAAAACAAATCCACCCGTTTCGGCTCACTTTATTGCCTCGTCGATGTTAAAATGAAATTAAACAGATACGTTATTAAATCACATGCTCTCCTCTTTCCTTTTCTACTCTTCTCTGTCCCAGCCTCTGGGCAAACTGAGCGTTTGCGCGTTTAACCTTTGAGTTAAACCTACATCTGTGATGTAAATTACCTGTTATTGAGTTAGAGTCCTCGGAAGGAACCGCTGTGAGCCTCTGAGACAGTCTGAGTCGAGCTTTTTGTGTTATTTGAACGTGGAAAACATGCATTTTGCATGAAATAATATACTTACAACTTACAAAAATCACATTTTTGTCTTTGAATTCATTTTGCTGCTTTTGCTTTAAGACCTGAAAACGATCCTTTGATGATATTTAAACCATTAACTATGTTTTCAACACTTATTCTTGCAATCGAGATTGGTGGTTAAAATGGATGCTTTAGTGTGTACGTAAGGTCAAAACCGATTTTAGTGTTTTACCTCATCACGTTTCCAACCAAGTTTCTGGAACAAGAACGAGAAATTCCTTACCTTTTCCAGGAATCACGACCGGTATTAGTGATGCAGATTGTGCGGCATCACTAATCTAAAACTCAGTTGGGGAATGAGAATGAAAATATGGAAAGGAAGCTTGCTGCTGGAAAACTAGCGTCAGGTTGAGAAATGCTAACAAAACAATACCTCTAGCTGAGAGTTTAAAAAAATACCTTCCTGCCGTATTGATGTTTCCCTGAATCCCTGCGATTTTACATTTAAAAAAGATAAATAGTTTAATCATCCAGAACAGGAAAAAAACTAGGAAAAACGAGCATTTCTACCATTTCAGGTGTAAGGAGTGTACAGTAGAGTATGGGCGTAATAATATTACCACCTGTGCAGTCGGGAACTGCTTGTTGGCAGTGGCAATTGTGAAAACTCAGCTGGTTGTTGGATCTGTTGCTGATTCTGCAGTAATGTGTAGGTAGTTTTGTTATATAGATAAATGTTACGTAATTACGGGAGCAAATGCTAGTAAGCAATGCTCTAATAACAGTATCTTACCTGTCGAGCGAATATACTGGGCGGAGTTTCCAAAAGCACTGTAGAACAAACATCATTGTTTAAATGGTAGAGCGAGCATCACACGGAACACTCTCTCTAAGATGATCTTAAGTGATGCTTTTGGGAAACTCAGCAATTTTATTGCTCTCATACTAAAGTTGGGTGACTTTTTTTTTTTTCTTTAAAGGATTCTGGCAAGTTAGGTTGCTTCATTCCCTAATCTTCTTTCTCTATCAGGAGTTAAGATCATGAGCTTGGGAAATGTAATTCTGTAATAGCTATCGTCCTAAACGAGATTGTCATGGCGACTAAACAGATAAGAGAGTATTTCACAGTCTTCTCTGTAATTCTGTAATACGATCCCAGATCATCAGGACACAAGATCATCTCAAACACAAGATTGTGAAGCTGCTTCACGTTATCTCATCACTTTTAACGACCCGCTGCTTTTCCCATCCTGAGCCATCTCGGATCATCGTCCTGTCACGTGTTACCAGAGAACTGTTGACCTGGAGTGTGTCTGTTCTTCTGTTTTACACGGCGGCGCGACAGTTTTCCCGAAACCCCTGCGGTTTAAGAGCTCAGTGACTGACCCGTGTTGTAGCTCCTCCACGGCAGATGGGATCGTTGCTGTTTTACCAGGACGTGTGCAGCGCCGTGAGCTGGAGTGTTAAAATCCTGGCACGGATGTTCAGCGCCCATCTGGAGCAGGTGACGAGCCACAGAGCTCAGTGTCATGTCTGTAAATCGGCCATAATGGTGAGTGGACAGCGGTGCTTTTGAATATTAAGAGGCCGTCGAGCTGGCAGATGGGACGAACGAAGGATCTCAGTGAGGTTCTCAAGGATTTCATTCGTAATTTCCTCTTTGGAGTTGTGATGACTAATTTTTTAATAAATTTTTTGTTATATTAATTACATTAATTCTTAGACCAGCTGACCTCAACCCCAGTCCTAACTCTAACCCTCTGTTAGTTCATTTGAAACTGCTTAATAAATGTATTTTCTAACATTTACTAATATATTAACAAAGATTTATAATCAATCTTTAGTTAGTAAACAATGCAATGATACTTGCTGATAAATAGTTTATTACCAAACCTGAGATTAAAATGTTGCCATGTTGATTATTATATTTATGTTATATTTACCAATACATTTGAATCATTTTAATTATAACCTCAGCCTACATACTGAAATCATAAAAAAAAAAAAACAATAACTCTGAATTAATCTTCTGGGTCACAAAATATTAATATAATTAATGTATTAAATGCAAAACGCTAGCTGCAAGCAAAAAAAAAAAAAACCTGTTCTAACCCTGTTACGTGTTTTCGTTTTTCAAAAATGCTTTTAAAAAATGTCAGAGGCATCTTTTTTTTTTTTTTTTTTTTAAATAAGGCACTAACTCTGAGCACTTGGGTTTAATGACGAGCGTAATCTCCCAGCTGAGAGCTGTGATTACACAAACCCACACCATCACATAAACGGATTTCACCATATCAGTTCAATTTGAATCTTTAAAAGCCCGTATCAGCACCAGGCCACACTCCGAGCAGATTAGGATTCAAGGAAAAAGCAATAACACACACCGAGTGTCACAAATAGGGCACCTGATAATCACATGTTTACTTGAGCTGGCTAAATTTTTCTGGAGTCAGAATGAGAAAAAAAACGTTCAGTTATGTTGCCGTTCTTAGACTTCCTTTCTTGGTTCCCTTTCCCAGACTTCCCTCCTTAGTCTTCCTTTTTTTTTAATACATTTCCTTTCTTAGATTTCATTCATAAGACTTCTCTTTCCCTAGATTTTTCATTGTACTTTCTTTCCCAGACCTGCTTTCCTAGAAGTCCTTCTTTGGCCTTACCTTCTTAAACATTCCTTGCTTTCCAAGCCTTCCAGACTTGCTTCCTTTGACTTCCTTACCACACTACAATTCATAGACTTCCTTTCCCAAACTTCCCTTCTTATACCCTTTCTTTTATACTTATTTTCTCCAGACTTTCATTCTTAGACGTCCTTTTCCAGCCTTCTTTTCTAAGACTTTCTTTCTATGACATGCTTTCTTAGATTCTTAAAATTCCTTTCCTATTCTCCCTTCCTTACACTTCCTTTCTTGGAATTCATTTTTCAGGCATCCCTTCTGAGACTTCCTTTCTTAGGTATTCCTTCTTCAAATTCTGTTCCCAGACTTCCCTGCTTAGACTTACTTTCTTAGTCTTAATTTCTCAGTCTTTCCTACTCATAGCCTTTTCAGACTTCCCTTCTTATACTTCCTTCCTTAGAATTCCATTCTTAATATTTTTCCCCACACTCCTCTTCTTCAACTTCCTTTCTTAGACTTTCTTTCCCAGTTTTTTTTTTTCCTAGCCTTGCTTGATTAAACTTCCTTTCCCGGACTTTCTTGACATTTCTCTGACACAACAGTTCTCCAGATACTAAAAGCGCCACACAGACAGGCTGAGAGTTCACTGTCTAAACTTCTCTAAAGGGGATTTTATTATTAAAAAAAAAAAAAGAAAAAGAAAGAAAAGTATTCGGCTGAAGAAAGTTGAGGCCACGCTGCATTCGGCTCCCGTCCTCACTTTGTCACTGGATAAACAAGCTGTATCCCGAGCTGACAAAGCCTCCGAGCAGCCGGTGTTTGCATCGCTCTAAGCTTTAAGACTTTACTGTCTGACGGTGTGCCAGCTCGGCCTGTTTATTTTCCGGCTCCTTTTTTTCCCCTGCATTTGGTAGCTAATCCTGGATACCCCAGTGGACACCCTGTATTTGCCTCTCTGTCAAAGCCCCCGTGCCCCTCTGGCCTGCTCTTAACTCGCTAAATCACAGCTGACTGGAGCAGCTGGGGGGACAGGGGGAAAAAAAAAGAAGGAAAAACAGACATCAGTGTTACCTTGAGGAGGGCATACACTTCTCATGAGATCCCTGGGGAAATAAACGAGCTCTAATCTTGGAAATTCTGTGCCGATAGATACTACCCTTTCTCCTCTAAATCTCCTTATTTCTCTACTTCAGCACCACCTAGAACCAGGACTTTAATATATGATATACAATCGCTCCCATTGCTTTGGTTTCTAAACTTTGATGGAATTAGTATAGTGTAACCAAACCAAATGGTGTACATGTGCTGGATATAATGTGAATGAATTTATTCCTAGCCTATTTGTTTGAAATGTGGGTTACTGGGATATTTAAATGGTTCACGCCTACAAAATGGCTGATTTCGATGCTGTATATCAAGCTAAGGAAGTACGTAGATGCAGGATAAAACGATTAGAGCTGATTGTTTACTACAGGAACAAAAAGATTGCGAAAACCGGAATAACTGAGCAAAATAAGCCATGAAGGACTCTTCCAAACTGAAGAATTCATTCACGGCTCTCAGTGCAGCACTGACGTTAGCACTGATAATGAAATGAGTCGTAGTTAATTGATACTCTGTATTTCATATTTGCCTCATTTCAGTTCCAGGATAAAATTTTTTTTAAGAGGTGAAAGTGTTAAAATGTCGTCCCACTGTTCGAATCAGTTTGATCACTTTAGCTAGCTGTATTGCTAGTTCACTGAGAGCTTAGCCAACACTCGTAGCGAGAATGATGAGCGTTTTCGTTTGCTAACAAAACAACAGCGCGGTGGCGGTCAGAGCTCGATTCTAGCGATCGATGATGAGGAACAGAGAAGCCTGATGTCTGTCAGATTAGCTTCGTTCACCTACAGAACCATTCCTACGCAGTTTATTGGTCTGATAAACTTCACGCTGTGGTTTTGATTTCTATAACATTTTGTCATAAATGGGGTTCGTCTTTTAATCAGGTGTGAGAAAAAAAACGCCAGTTGAAATCAGTATTGTGTTGTTTTATGCCACCTGCTGTGCTCACGCCATTTGGACAAACCCTTTAAAATACAAATTTCTTGGGCCTGCAGACGGATTCGTCCAGTTCCCTCGTCACTGCAACACCATTAAAAAGCTACAAAGGCTGAGATGGGAAGCCGGTGACCGCTCGCTCTGGCCGGAATAAAGCGCACCGCTCTTTGAAGGTGGTAGACAGAGAGACTCGCTCATTTTCGGCTGATTATGCGTGACCTCTGTAAATATCACCCAAATGCCAGAAAGCATTGGCACGGGCCACGATCAGGGCGTCCTGCTGCACGTTTTTTAGAAAATGTTTCAATGCCTTTAGGTTTTTTTTTTCCCCCTCTGGAACCTGTTGGACCTTTTATTTTTAGAAGTCAAACACCTCATGGACTTGGATTGTAACCTTGTTAAATTGTGACTTAAGGCGTGAAGGTGGCAGGAAGTGTGAGTACAGCATGATTTAGCATGATGTGTTCTTGAAATTAATATCATGGAATTGTGATTAAAAAGTTTTTCATTATCTGTTTACGTTCTTAATTTAACTTAATTTGGTGGTCATTCATACCTTCAGATTTAAGTCCTTGTTTGTCATTCTTGGCATCACAATGATACCTAAATACTCCTCTGTCCTGAAGAAGGCTTACCTCTGACACTGGAGACTCCTTCCTTAAATGTTAAATTAAATGTCTTATTTTTATCAGTTATTTTTTATAAGTCCCTGTGAATGAGCTGTTACTATAGAAATGATAATATATCAATAACGAACAGGCGTATTGGTATAAACCTGTGATTCGCAGCTGCACTACTGCTGCTGATGTTATAGAAAATACATCAACACCTTCTGACCAATCAGAATCCAGAAATGGTATTAAAATGTAGCACCTCAGCCTCGATCAAACACAGTTGCTCATCAGAGACGATTAAGAATTCAGTGAAGGGTAAGTGTGTATTTATCTGTCGACGCCCTGCTAACACATTCACACCTGCCTGAGCTCAGCTCCTCCGCTTCTCATGACTAATCCCATAACATCACAGCGAGAGCTTGACCTCCCGACCCTGTGATCATGCAGAGGTGAGGCAGAGGTGAGGCAGAGGTGAGGCAGTGTATTGAACCTGGGCTTTAGTCAATCCATGGGAAAGCAGATGTTTCCGAGATCCGTCCCCGGACAGAGATGGAGCTTTCCCTAATCTCGGGATTTCAGTGGCGCTGGAGTCGGATAGTGAGCCTCTGCTTCCTGAAGATGCGCTCGGCGAGGCGGAACAGATCTCAGTCTTTCCAGCCTGAGGGGTAAAAGCGGTGTTGATAAAAATGGCGGTTATCAGGATGCATGCAGTCCCAGGTACGCTCGCTCGACCGTGAACAACACCAGAGCGTACGGAGAGAATCAAAACAACATTACATTTGTTGTATATTCCTCATTCATGGCAAGTTAAAGGCATCTGCGGCTTGATCGAAATATTGGAATATACATGCAGGTTGTATACAGGGGCAAAAAAGTCAAAAGGACACCTCCTACATGCCGTCCGGAAAAACAGCAGGACCTGGAGGGCATTAACTCATGTTTTCTTCTACTATAGAGTGCACATTTTCTCACATGTAGGAGCACCTAGAGGGCACTTCATCTCATTTTCTTGCATGTAGGAAGCCTATAGGGTCCTGTGTCTCATTTTCTCCAATGGAAAGGCACCCAAGAGGGCACTTCATATTTTTTTTTTCCACTGCAAGGGCATCCTAGAGGGCACTTCATCATGTTTTCTTGCACATAGCAGCCCCCTTTGTGGCACTGCATCATGATTCCTCGCACATACGTAAACACTTGAGGGCACTTCATCACACAAGGGATCCTACAAGGCACTGCATCTTGTTTTTTTCCCACTGGAAAGGCAATGGCACTGCATAATGTTTCCTCATGAGTAAGGAAACCCTAGAGAGCACTTCATCACACTTTCTCCCACATAGAGGAGCCTATAGGGCACTGCACCAGGCATTCTTCACTGGAAAGGCACCCTAGAGTGTGTTTTCTCACACATATGGGCACCCTTGAGGGCACTTCATCACATTCTTGCATGTAAGGGAGCCTATATGTAAGGCACCCTAGAAGGCACTTCATCCAGTTTTCTTCCAGCACTTAAAGTGCACTTTATCTCATTCTCTCACATGGAGCAGAGCCTACCAGGCACTGCATCACATATTCTCTACTGAAAGGGCAGCCTAGAGGGCATATCATCACATTTTTGCAAGTGTAAGAGCACCCTAAAAGGCACTTCATCACATTTTCTTGCACATCAGGGGAACTATAGGCTATAGGTTCTCCCCTGGAAGGCCACCCTAGAGGGCATTTCACCATGTTTTTCCATTTGAAGGGCAGCCAGTAGGGCATTTCATCATGTTTTCTCCAACATAAGGGCACACTAGAGGGCAACTTATCATGTTATATCTACTGTAGGGGCACCATAGAAGGCACTTTTGAGGCATTTTTTTTCAACCATGAGGGACTGGGGGGAAGGGGGGAGTATTTTTGTCGCAGCAAGAATACGCTGTCTGAGTCTTTTATGTTCACAGAGTAAGAGCTTTTTGAGTTGGCTCTTATTTGATCATCAAATTATTTCTGTTTTCGATCATGAATCATGTTTTCTTCGTTTTCTGCTCCCTGTCTCAAGAGAAACCCCTCTGGCACTCGATTCAGACAGATTCAGAATTTCATTTACCAAACATGAAGCGGTTGTGTTGGCTGGCAGCTCTGGGCGAGTGGTGACTTTTGGGACGGCGTGTCGTTTAGATGAATATGTATGCGGCTGACCTTCCAATTGCACCCACACTGGCACCATCTCACCGTCTACGTCTATTCAAGCAGGAGATGCCCTTTTACCCATCAAAAATCAGAATAAAAGACCCTTTCAGATGTCATCTTCTCTTTTTTGTTCGAATCATCCTTGCAATCTGAAAGAACAGCAACATAAATAAAAAGGTCGGCGTCTCAGAGACAATCTGATTCCCCTTACATCACAGGAGACTTTGTCCTACAAGGCACGTCTCACATTGTGGGTTGATGCATCTTTTTTTTTTTTTTTTTTGGTAAAGAAAGCCACCGCTACCTTTTTCACACTTTCTAAACCTGACAACGTGCCTGGGTTTGTCAGGAAATTTTATGCTCCACGGCTCTGACGCCAACACAGCTGTAGCTCTCACAGCATGAGCCCAAATTAGAGGCACGTCAAAGTGTCAGGAACAATGTGATGCTCCCGCGTGACACGCTCACGCTGATGATTCACCGCTACAGGATCTCACGGGAACACGGAACCCGGCAGGACGAAGCACATCAGCATCTCTTACGGTGATAAATGAATCTGAGTCACTGACCTACACGATAACGTTAATGATTTCAGCCGAGACAGGAGAACGTCACTGACGCGGGGTGTGTTGATGACAGGATTAGGCGAGAGGGTCAGCGCAGTCGGAATTCATCTGAGTGGGTTTTGTTTTGATTGGCCAGGATTTGGTATGAATGAATGAATGAATGAATGAATGAATGAATGAAATATGTATCATCATCTATATGAAAATCATGTATGTATCATTCAAATATGAAATCATCATCATCATCATCATAATAATAAAGGCTTAAAGTTGCTATTTGTAATATATAAAAGTAAACAAACAAACAAACGAATGAATGAATGAATGAAATAATAAAAACAATAATAAAACACCTGCTATAAAAGTTGCAATTTTTTAAATATTTTACAATAAATAAATAAACAAATAAATAATTAAATAAATAAATAATGGGTGGACTAAGTAATAATAATAATAATAATAATAATAATAATAATAATAATAATAATAATAATAATAAACCCCTTAAAGTTGGTAGCTGTAATATTTTTAAAACAAACAAACAATACAAAATAAATAAATAAATGGATTTAAAAAAATAATGAACAGATGAATTATTATTATTGTTATTATTATTATTATTAGTAGTAGTAGTAATAATAATAATAATAATAATAATAATAATAATAATAATAATAATAATAAAAAACCCCTTAAAGTTGGTAGTTGTAATATTTTTTTAAAACAAACAAACAAATAAATGGATTTAAAAAATAATGAACAGATGAATTATGATGATGATGATGATGATTATTATTATTATTATTAGTAGTAGTAGTAATAATAATAATAATAATAATAATAATAATAATAATAATAATAAGCCCTTAAAGTTGCTGTTTGTATGTTAAACATTCTTATAGACCTGTAATAATCATATAGTTTCAAAGCTATGTTAAAAACCCCATAATTTTAATTTGGTAAACCGCGATACACTGTGATCTTCTGGATCTTACATTTTCTACTCACATTTTCTGGCCCGGAAATTAGCTCTGAAATTTGTAACAGCTTCTCAGCTTCTCCCACCCTGTGTGTCTAGTATTCACAAAGTCTTCTGAGGCTTGTCTTTGCCACAGTTTCTCATTTGTTCTGGTTTTGCTTCCAGTAAAATCCGCCTCAGTCTTGACCATGTTCCAGATAAACCTCTGCAGATGTAACATTTAACACTGGCTTACATTTACACAATTCTCTCTGTTATTATTTATTGTTGCTTGTTTATGCTGTTTACCTTCTTTATTTTAGACTTCCTGTTGCAAAATCATGTTAAACAACCGAACGACTCGCCTGAGGACGTGTTCGAAGCTTAGACAGAATCACAGAATCACGATATCAGCCATTAAAATTCACAGTGAAACACAGCAACTCCTGATTCATGACCTTTTTTTTTTTGGCTCGGCAGGATTTAACATGAAGGCATATGCTTAGCGCCGTGGAGGACGTTCCTAAAATAGAGCGCCTCGTTGCATTGCGTGTGCATAAACACCAGAGCTGTGGAGAGATGGAAGTTAGCAGAGTGCCCTACTTAGTCAACGAGGCAAGAAACGCTGCATGCTTTCCTCCACAGCCGTGACGGAGCGAGACCTACGCCGCTTTAATCCAACAGCATAAACGCCACACTGATATGCGATTAAGAACCCGGTCGCGCTAATCATATTTCCATTCCTGTTGTATTTGATTACTGTGATTCATTACAGGTCTTTAGGTCTTAAGATGGAGGTGAGGAAATCTCTTAAGCCATATATTATTCAGCAATCCGACTGGCAGTGTGAATTAGCATAGCTAGTACTGCTAGTATCTCATTCCTACAAATGTTTATGAGGATTTAGCATGATCTCTTTTTGTTGCTGTTTGGTTTTTAGCATACATTAGAAACGCCGAATGAAAGACACAGAAGTGCTAACATTGCTAACAAGAAGATTCTAGCAGGAAGAGAATCCCAGACACCAGACAGACAGACAATTTTTTTTTTCTCTCACATGTTTAGCCAAAACACCACACCACCAAAAGACCACTGTTGTGTCTGTGTTTTCTTTCGGATCAAGATTTTGCTGAAAAAAGCAGAACAACGGGTAAAAACAGCTATGAATATGTGGATTTAGTTAGCTAATACGCTCATGCTAGTCAGCTAACGCGCCAGGGCTAGCTAATCCACTCTGCAGGTTACCATGAGCTTCATACTGAGGAACATTTAAGACCATTTATTTTGTGTTTTCTTTGAATCTGGTGTCTTTTTTTTTTTTTAGCTTTCAGTCTTTTGAACACACCAGCAGTGATTATAGGCTCAATATCATTGTTAATTTGTGTGTTTATTGTTATACATGAGCTAATCATCCAACCAATCGGAATAAAAAACAACAACAACATGTACACAACAATGGGAATAACGTAAACAAGATACAAGTGCTTATAGCTTTTTTCTGTTCAATCAGGATATTTGGAGGACATTTTATAGAGACTAGCATAATTTACGTTAGCTGCTTGTTACATTACATGATTTTTTTTTTTATTTGGTTTATTTTTTGGTTGTTTCGTAGTGATGCTTGGTTGCGATGTTAAAATGTGAGAGCTAAAATAAAAAATCTAGCAACACCTCGATAAAGACAGGAGGGCGGGGCTTAAGCCAGCTAGCATATTTACACTAGCCACCCCTTTCTGCTTCTTGAAAACGTTCATATTTTTCATTTTCCCCAATTTTCACCGTAATTTATTGTTGACCAAGACGCTAGATGCTTCATAGACTTGATTTGGAAGCACAGCCGATGTACACCTGGCTCAGAATGATGAGCCGCATCACCTTTGTGAGCCTGAAGACGTCCCCGATTGAATTTGGCACTGAGCTCTTCGCTACTGCTCTCAAACGAATTGCCATTTAGGAGGAAATTGTGATGAAGCGCTTTGTGTCTTTATTACAGAAGAAACTGGAAAGCTCTTCTGAGAGCCGAATCGTCCGCGTCACCCGCTCCAGTACCGACTTCTGTTTCTGTCTTCGTAAAGTCGCCTGAATCTGGAACGCCTGCGTCTCTTTTCTTTTTTTTTAAAGAACACATCTGAAATGCGTGAAGTGTAGCCTACTCTCCAGTGTAGCCTACTCTACAGCGTTTCCATTATTTCTGTCTCAGCAAAACATCATGCGAGAGTCATTTTTAAACCGACACGAGGAAGAAGAGTTTCGGGATACATGCAGCGAGATAGGGGGCCAAGCACTGATTCCAGTTTCAATTTTGTGGCTACTGAAAGTGAAGTACAGAAGCGAGTGATTAGAAAAATGCTGGTATTAGGCGGTGAGTCACACTTTCTCCTTGTAACACACTCCATCATCACTAAGACCTCCGCCTCATCACCTGGGAGCCTTCATCCACTCCTCCTCAGCCTTTACTCTCACACACATACACACACAATCGCACAGAATGAAGTGGAACCCAGCCTTAAAGAAGTACGTCATGACAGAGAGAGAGAGAGAGAGAGAGGGAGAGAGAGAGAGAGAGAGAGATAGAAATGTAGTGCGAACGGCTGCACTCATCTTCCCCGTGATCCGGAGTGTGTTCTCCCCGAGCTACTGGCCTAGAACGCTAGAACGTTGAATATATTCTTTGTCGTCAGCTCAGATGATCTCATTGTGTCAGAGTGTGGAGGGTTTGAGTAATCGCTCTAAAACAAGATGGAGAGAGAGAGAGACAGAGAAAGAGAGAGAGAGAGAGAGACAGAAAGAGAGAGAGAACCAGAGAGAGGAGCTAAATTGAGCTCTCCACTATTTCAGTCCACCTGCAGCTTCTCTCTCTCTCTCTTTCTGTCTCTCCCTGTCCCTGTCTCTCTCTCTTTCATTCCCTTTTATAGGTCTCTTGTCCTCTCTCTCTCTCTCTCTCTCTCTCTCTCTCTCTCACACACACACAGGTTACTCATCCCTTTTCTGCCCTTATGTCTCGTTTGATATTCTCTCTCTTTCTATGCCTCTCTCTCCTCTCATTCTCTCTCTCTCTCTCTCTCTCTCTCTCTCTCTCTTAATAGGTCTCCCAACTTCTTTCTGCCTTTCATTTCCATTACATCTCTCACTCTCTCTCTCTTTAATTTCTATTTAACGTGTCTTACCCTTTACCTCTGGTTCTCTCTCTTTCATTCCCTTTATAGATCTCTCACTCTCTTTCCATCTCCTCCTCTCTCTCTCTCTCTCTCTCTCTCTCTCTCTCTCGCTCTCTCATTCCTGTTACAGGTCACTCACCCCTTTCTGTGCCCCACTCTTCTTTCCTAGCCTCTCTTTTCTCTTTCTATCGCTCTCTATGCTCTTCACTCAAAATCTCTCTCAGTCTCTCTTTCTGTCTTTTATTTTTATTACAATTCACTCTTATCCCACTCTATCCTTTATCTCTTTCTTTCTTTCTCTCTCTGTCTAGTCTTCCTCTCGTTCTCACCCTCATCTCTCTCTCTCTCTTCAATAGCATTAGCTCTTTAAAGGCTTTCAGTTTGTCTTTGTAAATGACGCTGTACTGTTTATCCAATTCTAGTTACTTTTCTAGTTAAAGTTTTGGAATAAGACAAAAAATATTCAGCTTGTCATGTTACAGAGAAACTACAAACTGTCCTGAAGATGTCGGAAAAGTTACAGCTCCACCTCTGACACTGGAGACTCCTTCCATGAATGTTAAGTAAACATCACAGATGAATGAGCCGTTACTATAGAAGCGTATTAGAAGCTTAAGCAACACCTTCTGACCAATCAGAATTGAGAATTCAGCAGCGCTGCGCTGAAACAGTGACTATTCATTAGCTCTTTAAAGATCCAGGGCGTTTTCTTTTTACATTATCGAAAAGCAGTAGGAAATGTTCACGTGGCTGAGTGAATTTCCGCAAGCCTGGCTGAGTGAAAGTGCTGGAACGGGGAAGAAGGGCAGCGGGGGATTCGGCTAGCGCGCCAGCTCCTCACTTGGCGCTAGGATCTGGCGCGAGGCGATTTGATGGATGTTGCAGATCATCGCAGCGCTCCGCTGCAGTCCAGCCGAGTAATGGAGCAAGAGACGATGTTTAGATGATGATGGAATGACACGCAGTTAACAGGGTTAAGTGGAGAGACGTGAGATTTAGCTGTTTTTGCTCACTGATTTGAGTCCACTCTTAAATTCTTCAGGAAAATGAGCAATAATTAATATTAAATATAGAAAACGAATATCATGCAGCGAGTGATATTTATAGTCTAAGGCAGGGGATTCCAAAAACTCCATGAATTGACTGTGACTATTCCGGCATTGTTGTTCCACTGAGTCAGAGTCACTCGATGTTTTATCGAGAAACTAACAGAGGTATAAGATGGAGAAATCTGTCCAACTCCCATGCTACAATTTAACCCTTTTGGCTTTTTTTTAACATTTTTCACCCTTAATGATAATGCTACCGTAATTAATTCTGCAGTTGATGCTAAAGATTGCGTTATGGAGCCAATAATTTTGCCATGTTTGTTCTTGAGAGAATTAAAAAGTGAAAGTTAAGTGCGTTCTCATGAGAAGGATTAATGTCCGAGAGTTGTTTAGGTGTTGAATTGTGTGTAGTGTTTATTTTATACAATTGTGCATTCTCTCGATGGGTGCCAATACTTATATGCTATATGCCAATAGCGTTTCTCCTGTAAACCTCTTAATTTTCTGATATTCCTCACTGGCCTCAGATTCAATCAAAAGGCACGGATCAAAAGTTCTTCATGAATAAAAAAAAAAGAAAAATAGAAAAATATCTCAGACTCTAATGCCATTTTCTTTATTTGAAGTAGATTTATCTTCTTGTGTTGTTCATGAAGCAACATTTTTTTTTGAGAGTTTGAGAGAGTGTGTGTGAGTGAGAGAGAGAGAGAGAGAGAGAGAGAAAGAGAGAGAGAGAGAGAGAGAGAGAGAGAGAGAGAGAGAGAGAGAGAGAG
>CM074928.1:21955517-21975150 GCA_037576815.1 Pangasius larnaudii
CACACACACACACACACACACACACACACACACACACACACACACACACACACACACACACACACACACACAGACCATTGTTCAAGTTTATGGACATGAAGTAAAATTGTATTTGAGTATTTTATTGCACATTGGAACATTAGCAAATTGGTGTGTGTGTGTGTGTGTGTGTGTGTGTGAGAGAGAGAGAAAAAGAGAGAGAGAGAGAGAATTGTGGCTCATGATAAACAAATGGATGTTTCAGCTCATTAAATCTCAAGGTGGTGACACAGAAAATGAATTATTGGGAAACAAAAGGAAAGAAAATGAAATGGCAACATGGACCTGAATCGTTTCTCTCTCTCTCTCTCTCTCTCTCTCTCTCTCTCTCTCTCTCTCTCTCTCCACTTTAATGATCCCTCACGATTTCAGCTTTTCCATTGTGCTCCTGAATCCCCTTTGGTGTGTAATTAGATTGCAGTGTGACGCAGTTCAGCTCTTTTGAAAGTCTTCATTACAAGCTGGATGTCATCGTAGCAATACTACAGTAAAACCTACCACTGCCTTGTTATTGGAAAATAATCCTAATAAACCACTGTGGCACATCATACATTTCATTGTGTAATTATAATGATCTGTATAATGCCTTATGGATGTGTTACGACATGCTATGAATGTATTCGTTGGTCATCATACATATGGCCTTCATGCTTATTTGTCATACTTATTACTATTACTGTGACCTACAAAGTCAGCTGTTATGACGTCCCAATGTGACATAAAGTGATATAACACACGCTTCCATCAACAAAACTCCAGGCAGTGTTCATTACTGCTGGAAGGAAGACTTTATGTATTTTGTATGTAGGTCAATTACGTATATGAAGGGCTTATGTAGCCTTATGAACACTGGTGCTAAATATAAGATAAACTTCCCCATCATCTCTGTTATATAATTCTGGGGGGAAAAAATCATTTGGAAAAAGTAGTTTTTATTCTCATTTCATCTACATGCATCGGAACCCCATGACACTCCAGCCATCTTCTAGAAATAGACATCAGGCATGTGTGTGTGTGTGTGTGTGTGTGTGTGTGTGTGTGTGTGTGTGTGTGTGTGTGAGTGTATGGGGGGTAAAGTTGATGAGGCATGGGGCTGAGGGTTGCTGCTGGATGTTATCCTTCTCCGTAGATGTAAAAAGGGATTCTCCCTGGAGAGTAGAGGAGGCACAGATGGAGAGAGAGAGAGAGAGAGAGAGAGAGATAGACAGAGAGAGAGAGAGAGAGAGAGAGAGAGAGAGAGAGATGAACTGTAATTATTATTTAGATACAAAAAAAAAAAACAAGAGCTGGACTTTAACGGAGTGATGCAGGATTTTATTACATGCTGCAAAAATATTCATGAAGCGTAACCCTGACTTGGAGAGGTTCACGCTGAAAAAATAAAAACTAACAGTGTGTGTGTGTGTGTGTGTGTGTGTGTGTGTGTGTGTGTGTGTGTGAGAACCAGAAAAAAAAAAATCAGAATGATATTACATACATTGATATATTTCACAGACAAAAGATGTGTATGTGCTGATGTTTCTCAGTCATTTATTTATTTATTTATCTATTTATTTATCTATTTATTTATTTATTTATATTCATTTTCAGAGCTTCATTACATAAAGCTGTGTGTAAATGTTGATCTGTGAGGAGAGGTTTTATTTTGAACATTTATGGAAGGAGTCTCCAGTGTCAGAGGTGAAGCTATAACTTTCCCAAAATTGCGTTGAGGTTTCCTTTGTGGTAACAAACAACTTTAAGCGTTTTATTTATTTGTCTTATTAATTCCTAGAGGCTGATGAAGGACTGAGAGTTTATAGCTGTTATAGCGTAAGTGACTTGTTTCACGGACCTCAAAGGTAACTATAAACAGATAAAAAAAAAGTCCAACGTGGTGTCAGAGGTGGTGGCACGGACTCCGCTTCACCACACAACCCTGTCGCTGATTATTTTCCTGGAGCAGCATGACACGTGGAGTAGAAGATGATTTCAGTCAGATTCCAGTATTATTAACATCATCAGCAATAAATTCTACAGCTCTCTGCACTAACAGTGTTTTGCATTAACTTAACATTAACTTTTTTTTATTCATATGAAGAATTAAAATGTTAAACGGTTAAAAAAAACAAAACAAAAACAGTTTCCAAATCAAGCCGTCCCCCTTTTTGTGTTGTTGCGCCGTGTTCATTTGCGGACGCAGACGTATTCGTTCGCCTGTCTCTTCTGGCTGTTTTACGTTTTAATGAGCAGCCTCGAGGGACTGCGTCCACACACACACACACACACACACACACACACACGCACACACACACACACTGCCTGAAATCACTCACACAGCCACAACCTTCGCACACACGACTCATTTAAACTCTTTGAAATATAAATATTTATGTCCTGACCTAACGTTCTGTTCCATTAAAGCCAAACCTTCTACACGGATGTTAAATGGCTTAAAAAAAAAAAATCATTTTTCATTACTTCAAAGCTTGAAAGCCATCAGCACAGGAGTGAGTGAGTGAGAGACATTTTTTTCATTAGAAGCAAGCAAAGAGGAAATAAATTGCCTTTTTTTTTTTGAAAACTATGAACCCGAGATTAGCATTAGTACCTTATATTTTTCATGATTATACAAATAAATATGGAAAACATAAGATTATGTATTCGAGGTATTTTTGAGATCAATAAGAGCTAAGAAAAAAGAGGTGTGGTTAATTGATATCCAATCGAATCGTCTCCTTTCATTGCCTCGCTTGCTTGTGCACGCAATATAATAGATAGCTGAATATTAGCTGGCTTTATTTCAGAATGAAACTCTGAATACTCTTGCTCTAGTTTCACTTTCCTACATCACCCACAATGCCGTTCTAATAGTGGACCAGTGGGATCTAGCCCTTGCTTCATCCCTGTCTGAAGAGAGCGATGCAGCGGTGCTTTAGTGCTTTACTCTGTCCAGCTCTCTCACCTCCTCATCTGTACACTCTGCTCAAACAGATCAGCTTCCGAAGCTTCAACTTTCTCGCTAATACCATCAGCCGTCATCTTGCACATCGCTAACTAGCCGAGCCGTAGCGTATACCTGCGTTGCATTCTGGGACTTTTCATTTTAGTGACTGCTCTAGCCATTGAGACAGTGCTAGCAATTCGACACTAAGCGCTAACTTCTCGTGGGAAATGATGAAAATACAGCGTCAGTAAACAAATCAGCACCAAAATCGCTAAAGACAAGACGAATATTTCAATATAAACAGATTTATTGTGTTTCAGAGTAGAGTTTTCCTTCAAGTAGCTGGCCAGTGCTTGTTCTATCTGGGTTGTTAGACAGAAAAAAAAAAAAACAGATCATGATATGATTCTGAGCTGTAACCAACTACGACATCTCCAAGATTAGAAGTGTGCAAACAGAGGATTCTGCCGCAGAGAGCTTAAAATAAACCCGAACAAACCCAGAAATGAGCATTATTTCATTTATTTCATTATTTGGTTATGAATTCATGTATTTTCCGTTGGCGTTTAGCAGCTGCTCCTCTCGCCTGCAGGTTTGTTGCAGATGGTGGCTTTTTTTTTTAATTAGCTGTGTTTTTTTTTCAATAGAAGAGACAAATTTGCTCCTCTTGTTTGGGTTTTTAAAACCTCTAATTTCTAAAGAAGATAAATCGGAGGTAGAAATTTCCTGCTATTATTAATTAGCTGTGAATGAGGAGCAGCTTCCGGCTCAGCGAACCCTCACTTCCTAACTTTACTATCAAGCACATTTGCTGTAAACAGATTAAAGGAATACATGAGCATTTTTTACAACCTCATCAACAAAATGCGAGATGAAATGCATTTTTTTTTACATTATTTAAATCAATTGCCTTGACAGATAGATAACGGAAACAAATATACAATTGCTAATATAATGAGTTAGCGAGCTGGTGAGGTGGAAGAATTGTTGTCGGTGGTAATCACACATTGCGGTTGTATCTTTCCTTACAACTCTTTTTACGCAGTGCTATGAATTGCTGTTGAAATTGAGTTGAAAGAGCAACCGCACAAGCGTTTGTGTTTTATCCACAAAGTTTTCTATTCAGATCACCTACAGTGTTTAGCTACATGAAGACACAGCTCCATTTTAGCGACAGGATGGACATGACGGACGTTTCTTCAGACGCTTGACCTGCATTGATGTGAAAGTGTTGGACTCACTCTCTCTAGACTGTCCTACATCAAGGTGGTCTCTCTCTCTCTCTCTCTCTCTCTCTCTCTCTCTCTCTCTGTCTCTCTCTCGTTCATTTACCTCCAGTCCAGTGTCACTGAGTCGCATTCTCAGGTCATGAGGAATCCTAACAAGTTCTTTTGATTTTCTGCCAGCGTTATATCGGGCTCTGATCGCAAGTTGATGAATCCGATGTCAGCGCTGATCCTTTCTCATTCCCTCATGATAGCGGTGCGAGCTGTAGGGCCACATTTAACCCTGGACTTTACCTTCTCAATCAAATGGAATTTCATTGAAGGTAGTGTTGCTGTCTCGCAGCTCCAGGGCTCGATCCTAAGCTCGCGTTACTGACTGTACAGAGCTTAGCATGTTCTCCACATCTCCGTGTGGGTTTCCTCCGGGTTCTCCTGGGCCTAAATATTTTTTTTAGTGAGATTTGTTTAGTGAAATTTTTGGATGTGATCGAGCTCCAGAGCACCTACAGAACCTATGATTTGGAGGGAATTGGCTAAACGATGGTTTCTAGAGATCATTTGTAAAGATATTTCTATTTTTAGTGATATGCAGTAAATGAACGTGTTTATGTCTCTCAGAAAACGAAGGGCATCTGATGATAAAATATCTAGTACAATAAGTGAAGTTACATTTGTATCCCTCTGTCTTGTGTTCTGAGCTGAAGGTTAGAACCAGCTCTTAAACAGTGGAGACATGGGTACAAATGTTTGGAAAGGTTCTCTGAAGAACGAACCCGATGAACACTGCTGATCAGAATGGAATTGCGCAGAAGAATCGGTGCATTGTAAGGGACAGTGCCTCAAGGGCACGACTATTCCCTCATCTCATTTCTGAAATTACATTTTACACGGCTTAAGAGGATGAAATGTGGCCGACTTGCAAAAATCGCCATGTTTTTTTGTGTTTTTTTTTTTGTTGTTTTTTTTCAGGATCATAAAGGTCATGAATTGTTGCCTTCATTTTCATTTGTTGTATTCATGAGGCTGTCAGCACGGGACATTTGCTCTCCTGAGATTGCCTATTTATAAGTAATTTGGATATCTGACTTCCAAATAGACGCGCAATCTGATTTTGCATGAATTACCTTTACAAAGCCATCTCATTACATTATATTATAATCACGCAAATCTGCATCTGAAACATATATTATTTAAGCCGTCTTAGCGCTGTGAAGCTCTTATCCAGACTAGCAATGCGGCTATTTTTTCAGGGAGGGCACGGGAAGGTCAGGAAGCACAATGGAGCCTGATTTGGCAAGCGAGACGTCATTTCTGATGGAATTCAGGACCTTCAGGAGTTGTTTCAGTGGCTGTATTCATTTGAGTCTTTTCAGGCAAGATACATTTCAAGTGATGTAAAAATAGTTGATAATAAATACTGTTGTGTCAAATTTTATAATATGCGTGTACACATTTTTAGAAAACAAACATTCACATACAAAAGAACACAAACAAGACCAGAATTGCATCGTAATCAGAGACATTGCTTATCTTGCGGAGTGAATTTTTGGATAAAATATGGCTAAAATGATAAAACGATTTTAACTCATATATCATACTTTTAAATAGTCTCTTGCATTTATGTAAAATCATGAATTTCTTCTTCAGTCCACGTTTTCTTTTTTTTTTTTCAGATTTAAAGGCGAGTGCTTGTGATCAAAAGCAGTAGTGTATTTAACAAAACATCTTTGTTGCTTCTACTCAAAAAGAATCTGGCCTTGGAGGTGTGAGCTAGGCACGGGTGATTTTAATAATCTGAATGGCGAGCATAGAATATCAACATGAAAAGGTGCATAACCCGACTCTGAATACAAGGAACTTTCCCCACGTAAGGATTAACACAACTTCTGCACTTAAATTCTGGATTTCGTTCAAAAATACTGAATCGGAAACAAGCCATAAATAGCGTGACATTGTTTTATAGCTCCTTCACGAGACATGTGTCCTGCTACTTTCTCTCTCTCAGTGGTGGTTTTGATGGAGGTGATAAAGGTGAAGGGTTGAAATTACACCTTTTGGCCAGATCTCAGTGGGTCGTGACCTTGTGCGGTTGCAATCAAAACGTCTGTCTGTCGCAGCTTCATTGTCAGAGTGATGTAAAGCGTTATAGCGTGACAGAAATATTGAGCCAGAACAGACCTTCTTTCTCTTTTAATCTCACCAGCGTGATGTCTTTAATCTCTGCCATCTTGCCTTTGGCATACTCATTGATGATGCTGTCAGTCTACACGTTTGCTAATTGCGGCTCTAAATGCAGAGATATGGAGTAGTGCCAGGGAAGTTGGCCTCGGACTCAGGACTGTCATGATGTGAGATGGAGACCCGAGTCCTGTCATCTCGCTCAAAACCCTTTCTTCATGCTCCATTAGCATCGCCTGTCAGATGGCACTCACCGCTCTCGGCTAATCACAGCAATGCCAGTTAGTGGCCCACACTATCTGTCAGAACACAGCACAGTGCCTCCAATGACCTGGAACACTCCCTGCACCTGTGCTAATAAAAATAAAGTCAAAAAAGGTAGCAAAACCTAAATACAGGTGAGCTGCTTATATCACAATTCACATTACAGCATATGACGTTCCATCACAGCGCATGACGTTCCATTACAGCGCAAGACGTTCCATCACAGCACACGAGGTTCCATCACAGCACACGACATTCCATCACAGCGCATGACATTCCATTACAGCGCATGACGTTCCATTACAGCAACTGACGTTCCATCACAGCGCATGGCGTTCCATTACAGCGCATGACGTTCCATCACAGCGCATGACGTTCCATCACAGCGCATGACGTTCCATCACAGTGCATGACGTTCCATCACAGCGCATGACGTTCCATTACAGTGCACGACGTTCCATCACAGCGCATGAGGTTCCATTACAGCGCACGACATTCCATCACAGCTCACGACGTTCCGTCACAGCTCACGACGTTCCATCACAGCGCACGAGGTTCCATCACAGCGCATGACGTTCCATCACAGCACATGGCGTTCCATCACAGTGCATGACCTTCCATTAGTGTATGACGTTCCATTATAGCGCACAACCTTCCATTAGTGTATGACGTTCCATTACAGAACACGACGTTCCATTACAGTGTGTGATGTTCCATTACAGTGTGTGACGTTCCATTACAGAACACGACGTTCCATTACAGTGTGTGACGTTCCATTACAGAACACAACGTTCCATTACAGTGTGTGACGTTCCATTACAGTGTGTGACGTTCCATTACAGAACACGACGTTCCAGCGCTGATCCTTTCTCATTCCCTCATGATAGCGGTGCGAGCTGTAGGGCCACATTTAACCCTGGACTTTACCTTCTCAATCAAATGGAATTTCATTGAAGGTAGTGTTGCTGTCTCGCAGCTCCAGGGCTCGATCCTAAGCTCGCGTTACTGACTGTACAGAGCTTAGCATGTTCTCCACATCTCCGTGTGGGTTTCCTCCGGGTTCTCCTGGGCCTAAATATTTTTTTTAGTGAGATTTGTTTAGTGAAATTTTTGGATGTGATCGAGCTCCAGAGCACCTACAGAACCTATGATTTGGAGGGAATTGGCTAAACGATGGTTTCTAGAGATCATTTGTAAAGATATTTCTATTTTTAGTGATATGCAGTAAATGAACGTGTTTATGTCTCTCAGAAAACGAAGGGCATCTGATGATAAAATATCTAGTACAATAAGTGAAGTTACATTTGTATCCCTCTGTCTTGTGTTCTGAGCTGAAGGTTAGAACCAGCTCTTAAACAGTGGAGACATGGGTACAAATGTTTGGAAAGGTTCTCTGAAGAACGAACCCGATGAACACTGCTGATCAGAACGGAATTACAGTTCCATTACAGAACACGACGTTCCATTACAGTGTGTGACGTTCCATTACAGCGCACAACTATAATATCAATGTGTCACAACTCCATGAAGAATCCCAGTTCCTCATTTTAAATGCTTTAAAGGGAATTGTGAAGACGACTGGGCCTCAAACCTGCATTACATTACAAATACACAACATAACACATTAGATATATCATTGTATTCTCTTGACTTTTTTTCTGACCAATCAGAATGAAGAATTCAGCAGTGCAGTGGTATAAATATACGTTTATGATGGCTAATAGTGATAGATTATTAATTGGAGATATGCAACATGCAAAATTCAACAGCAATCCTGCACAAGAGACATATTCACACACTCCTTTTTTTCTTTTCTTTTCTTTTTGCAGCACGGAGGTGTGGATGAGCTCCTGCTGACAGAGACAAAGTCTCAGAGAGCCACTAGTGAGTCTGCTGATTCAGCAGCCAACCAGTTAGGAGGCACACGGCTGCCAGATCCGATTCCCTGTATATTTTATTGAACACAATATAACGACCCACAGCGGCGGCCGCGTTCTCTTAATCAATGCTTGCTCTTGTTTCCCTCCCAGAGGGCTTGTTAGGAGTAAAATGCGCTCCTCCGCTCCGGAAATCATCCCAGACGTGGGTTACGGCGTTAGCGTGGACTTGAGGGTCGGCCTTTCAGTGGAACCGACGTAAAATAGGTAAAATAATTGCTCCTCTGAGCTGCAGGGGTTTATTTTTAGGATCGGAATGCGATGATTCAGGCTTTAAATTGCCTGCACAGCATTTTAGGAAAAGGAGAGGAAAGTAGTCAGTCTTTTCTGCACGGAGAGGTCGTTAGTGAGGGGGAGATACGGCAGCGCTGATTGGTCAGAAGGTGTTGATTACTTTTCCATAACTGCAGCTGTGACAGTAGTGCAGCTCCAAATCGCAGGTTTATGAGTAAATAATGCACTTCTTCTGATACGTTATTGTTTCTATAGTAACAGTACGGCAGATGTTTTCAAGTTTTCCACGAGGAGCTTTATTTATTTTATTTTATTTAACGTTTACAGAAGGAGTCTCCAGCGTCAGAGGTAAAGCTGTAACTGTGTTTTCACACACAGGGGACTTTACGCTTTTTAGTTTCTCTGTAACAAACAATAGCAAAAAAAAAAAAAAACAACAAAAAACTTTTCTTTAACTTTATATAATGTCCAATAACAGCACGACAACTCTGTTACATCCCAAGTTAGATCATTTCTTACTGTTCTTACTGTTCTTACAATCCTTTTGCTGCCATTTTCTTTAATTATTTATGTGTATTTTTTTAGGAAAATATATATATATGCGAAAGGAAGTAAGCAGGCTAAGAATCCACATTGCCATGTTGAGAGTGTGATGGATTTCGGGCTAAAAGAAGCGCTTTGCTACACTTCATCTCGGAACTTAAAGAGCAGATGGCAGCGAGCCTGGCGTGATCTGTGAAAGGGAAGATTTATCACTCAGTAAAACTACCGTGATGCATTTCAATCTTGAAAAATGGCTTGCGTTTAGCGCTCGGAGCTAGCTAGCTGCTTTTGCCTACGCTAGCAAACAAATATGATCAGATTTAAACGCAGATCTGCGAAGCTTATCTTTAATCCTCGTGGAGTAGAGTGCTGTAAAGAGCTTTCACCTAACACCGTAATCACTCACTGTCCAGGGGAAAAAAAATAGGGATCAGAAACGATTAACGATCGCAATTAAACCTGAAGTGTCACTCAATTTTTCTGTCAGGGATTTGGACGTGCACTTGCTAAACCGGCTGCTGTAAGCACATCCATGTAATTAGCCGGTATGAGAGCATGTGTCTGACCTCAGCCGATTCACGCTCCACACCTCAGGTTAGACGCACTAATTAACGCCTCTCTGCGCTCACCAAGGGCACTTGACAGCAGTGTAAAGTCAGCATCCTCTCATCACGAGGGTGGACGGGAGCGCTAAGCATCCATCACAAGGCCGCTGGTATTTAGCTCAGAAATTATGATTCGCTCAACAATCTCAAGCAGGAGGCAGACATCCCAAAGTTTTTTTGTTTGTCCTCACAATGATGTACGACGTCACGCCAGAAAGAAGACACGACTCTGCGACGTCATACCCGCCCTGAAGTGGACTATTTTCCTGTAACAGCACATCCTGGAGTGTTTCTGTGATGACATGTCATACTGTTTATTCGTTTATAGCGATGGAATGTCTGCGAAACAAGTTCTCGCTTCCACCGTAACTTTATATTTTCCGACAGCTTCAGGACAGAGAAGTTCACGTGCTTTGTACTGTTATGGAACGTCACGCGTTGTAATGGAACGCGGCAAGCTGTGTTTTTGTTCCTCATTAACCTCAAGAGGGAGAAAAACACCGATGCTGGCGAGGGAACCACTTTTTATAAACGGCTTTTGAGTAATTTGCAACGGGTAAGCGAGCTTTCCAAATCCCGCGTGTTTTCCTGTCCGCTCCAAATCAGTGAAAACTGTTTTTAAAAATTTCTCCATATTTTATATAGATTTTATTTCCCCAAAAAGTTTTCAGTGGTGGCCTTTTCTCGTGGACTGACGAGCAGAAAAAAATATTTTAAATATCTGTATACATGTGCAAAACTATCTGTGTGTGTGTGTGTGTGTGTGTGTGTGTGTGTGTGTGTGTGTGTGTGTGTGGAGGGGGCTTGAACTAAGTATTTTAGGATGTTAGCAGTGTCACTCCTGCTGTTATTTCAGTACGTGTGAAAAGGACAGCAGCGTTTATTGTGTGTACGGATTCACTGACTCTGACGTCTGCATCCTTTCTCTTTAGAAACACACCAGCGCTGTAACGGGCATCAGAGCGGCCGGGGAAAGGGCAAAGCCGACGCTGTCACCATGAAAGCCCCATACACACATACACACATACACACACATACACATACACACACACACAGGCTTTTTTGTAGATAAGGAATGCCATTGCCATGTATGTGTGTGCGTGTGTGTGTGTGTGTGTGTGTGTGTGTGGATAGAAAGTAAAGGCGACTTTCTGCAGAGTCTTGAGTTTCTTTGGCATCTGTTGCGAAGGTCAGAACCGTCTTCTTTCCCTTCGTTCTTTGCCGTGATCAGTATGCTCCGTTTAGCTCTCGGGGTGTGAATAAATTAACAGCGAACAAACATTAAACCAAACTACATCTGACAGGAGCAAGGAGAATTAGAGAAGGACGGCGTGTGAGGTTCCCGAAACTGTTATTCAACCTAAAAAATAAACAGCAAACAGGAAGGAGACGTCGAGGCGATGATCCTCTCCACAAGGGGAATGCAAACAAGCACAGGTAGTGACGAATATGAATATGTAGAAGCTCTAGAAAGGTGAAGGTGAAAGAGAGAGTAAAGCGTAAACTCCTGTGTCCTGAAAAGTTACAGCTTTACCCCGGAATATTCAGCACTGACACTGGAGACTCCTTCCACAAGTGTTAAAGAAACGTCTCCTGTACCACTTGTAGAGACTTTTGCAGAATGTTCCAGGTCTAATTCAAGTTTTTTTTTTTTTTTTTAGCTCTTTCATGTTTTAGCTACACATTCACCAGGGGAAGTGGTTCAGTCCCCAAATTCGACTTTACTGCAATTAACGGACCTCCTCGTGTCTGTGATGGTTCTTCCTCCCGTGCTGAGGAAGGAGAGAGAGAAAGAGAGAGTGAGAGAGAGAGAGAGAGAGAGAGAGAGAGACCTGATGCGATTAAATCAGCTGCCCACACAAACGCACTCCTCAGACATAACACACATTTTATACAATTACATTAAACATCTCAGAGTAAACCGAAGGGTGAAATCGGATCTCGTTATATTAATGTATGTTTAGTGAAGCGTGATATTTATTCTGCACCCGTCAACATTAATCATCATATTCATTACCGTACTATCAATAATCTCTATCACAAACAGCAGCCTAATTATAATATTAAGCTTTTTATGCACGTACATTTTATCCCCTTATTCAATATTTGCGGATATCTTAATGAGCCGCTTCTTCCTCCTGACGCACCAGCACTTTCCAGAAAACTAGCTCAATACGAAAACGTGGGAAATATATCCGGAATAGTCTCCATGTTTAACAGGAAGTTGCATCATCCGGATTTCCTGAAGATCACGGGAAGAAGAAAAGTACGTTCTCGCACCCTTTTCCTTTATTTCCTACAGTATATTTAGGATATTGAATGATGATGTCACTTTGAAAGTTCAACCATGTTACCCAAAATAGAGCAAATGATTCATTAAAAAATCATTTAAAGTAAATTATTAGAACGTCCCTAAAAACGTTAAAAACTCCTCACCTGAAAGAGAACTGTAGTAAAAAAAAGAGGGATTTTCTTAGATTAAATGTAGAAAAAATAAAAAGAGTTGAATTTTTTAGAGCTGAATTGCGCCTAATCGCGGAGCCTCGCTCATGCAGACGCTTTTCATTTTGCAAACTTTTTTGTTCCTAAACAGTTCTGAAATGCGCTCGTGCCTGACGGAAATCTGAATCCCATCAGCGAGTCGCCTGCGCCGTTATTGGACTGAAATATCCGCTGCTGTAACCTTTCGCCCTCATTCTGCTCAGCCTGCGTGTCCCATCAATACCACATCAAGCCAGAATTACACACCTGAGAGGTTTCCACCTGAGCTTCCTCTCACCGCACGCAAAACACCACACCATGCTTCTTCTCTTCTTCTTCCCTTCTTCTCTTCTTCTCTTCTTCTTCTCTTCTCTTCTTCTCTTCTTCTCTTCTTCTGCTTCTTCTTCTCTTCTTCTTCTCTTCTTCTCTTCTCTTCTTCTTCTTCTCTTCTTCTCTTCTCTTCTTCTCTTCTTCTCTTCTTCTTCTCTTCTTCCCTTCTTCTTCTCTTCTTCTCTTCTTCTTCTCTTCTCTTCTTCTCTTCTTCTTCTCTTCTTCCCTTCTTCTTCTCTTCTTCTTCTCTTCTCTTCTTCCCTTCTTCTTATCTTCTTCTCTTCTCTTCTTCCCTTCTTCTTTTCTTCTTCTTCCCTTCTTCTGTTCTTCCCTTCTTCTTCTCTTCTTCTCTTCTTCCCTTCTTCTTTTCTTCTTCTTCTTCCCTTCTTCTCTTCTTCCCTTCTTCTCTTCTTCCCTTCTTCCCTTCTTCTTTTCTTCTTCTTCCCTTCTTCTGTTCTTCCCTTCTTCTTCTCTTCTTCCCTTCTTCTTCCCTTCTTCTGCTTCTTCCCTCCTTCTTCTCTTCTTCCCTTCTTCCCTTCTTCTTCCCTTCTTCTTCCCTTCTTCTCTTCTTCTGCTTCTTCTTCTCTTCTTCTTCTCTTCTTCTTCCCTTCTTCTGTTCTTCCCTTCTTCTTCTCTTCCTCTCTTCTTCTTCCCTTCTTCTCTTCTTCCCTTCTTCTTCTTCTTCTTCTTCTTCTTCTTATATTCTGCTATTTCTTCTTCTTATCTTCTACTACTTCTTCCTCCTCCTCTCTCGCTGATGTTATTCTGCAGCGTCGGCTGAACAGATGTGAAATAAATCTGTGCAGAAGCAGCGTTTCCCGGCTGTCAGGCGCTTGGCAGAGGGAGTGCAGTGGAACCGACTGGGTGACTTGTTGCATCCTGTCACTGCTCGTGTGTTTTTACTGTTATTTCAGCACAGTTTTAACGTGAGAAAGCTGTAAATTATATAATAATCACTGACAAGTCTTTTTTTTTTCTGGTCTAAAAATGCTATAGAACTAAATTTCCCGTTCTCACGCCATCTGCTCATGCTATATATAGAGTTTCAGTCTAATGGTACATTCTTAAAATATTTAGGACATTTAAGGGTTTTTTTTTGTGCTCCACTTAAAAGAAGCCTTAAAAGTCATTTTGCTTGAGTAACTCTTTACAGTAAAGCCCATCAGAAGAGGTTCCAGGAAGAATCCCTTTTTTTTAAAAGCTTACAAACCCTTCATTGTCCTTAAAGAACGCTTGGAGAACGCTTTTCCTAAGAGTGTATGTATTAATCCGATAAGTGTGTGGTTCAAACTCCAAATTATTGATCATTATTTTCCTTTTAACACCTAGAACCTGTCAGTACTTTAACATTTAACTCTTGGTACTCGCCGTTCTTTAAGGGTTCTTTAACCGTTCATTGGATAATTTATTGTTTTCGCAAAATGGTTTGTCACCTGCACCCCCTTCCCTGAAAACTATGGTCTCTTCCTGGACTTCCTGTTAACTTCCTGGTTTAGCAGCACATCTGTTCACGTTTATGGTTCACAAATACTCTTCGCGAAGTCTTCCCAACGTTCCTGTTGAACCTGTGAAGAACCTCGTTCCTCAGAGCGAACAGTCACTAAGGTAATCGGAAGATAATCATTTATCTTGTGCACTTTTCCGAATTTGGTCTTGTCCCTCCCTCCGTCCTGTCGTTGGATGTTTCCTGATTATGTTCAGGTCTTCCATGTCTGGTCC
Source organism: Pangasius larnaudii (assembly GCA_037576815.1). NCBI lineage: Eukaryota > Metazoa > Chordata > Actinopteri > Siluriformes > Pangasiidae > Pangasius > Pangasius larnaudii. Next base: position 21,970,000 of record CM074928.1, read on the forward strand.
TTGACTCTGTTTATCTTTACGTACCGTGTTGTGTTCTCGTGTTGTTGCGAAGTCTTGTCGAAGTCGCTGTGCATTACACCGGTGAGCCTCAGTTTCTTATCTTGTATGTCTAGTTTTACTTCCTGATTTTGAGTATGGATTATTACTTGTTTGGTTTTTGCCTGCCTGGAATAATACCTCTAAATGCACATTATTTTTGGTTTTATATACAACTGTAGGCTTTTGTATATATATATATATATAAAAAAAATCTAAACCTTTCTTCAGCATCAAACACAGTGAGATGCTTTTTTCCCTCAAAGCCTGGGGCAGGACTGGATGCTAACACGAGGCAGATGTTCCAGATGCAGCTCACTGACACTCCAGGGCACGAGAAGAATCCAAAGCAGAGGCTGAAACACACACACACACACACACACACACACACACACACACACACATGTATGGCAGGAGGGACGTGTTGCTGTTGAGCAGTGTCATCTGCATTACCCTTGGCGATGCAGAATGACACTGAGAGAGATGGAGAGAAGAGATGAAGCTTCTGCTCGAGTAACTCCAGCTGCATCTATTCCATCGCTCATCACTTATCAGCTCTTATCTCTAAATTACGTTATTAGCACGACTCGAGCCTCGTATTTGTTTGATGAGCCGCATTTCTCCAGGGAATCGAGACGGAGGCATCAAAGCCTGAGTTATCAGGCGACACACGTGGGCTCTCCTGAGCTGGATTCGGCTTCCGAGCAACGAGAAAATGTCCATCTGTTATTACTGGACATCTGTTATCGCTGTAGTCGCGTGCATCCCTCCATCCTTCCCCAAATAAATTAAAGCCGCCTTAGCTTCTTACAGAGATAATTCAATTTGCTCAAGTGCCGCGAGTACTGCGGCGGATAAATGAAACCAAATTCAGCTGGGAAAAGTGGAACGGCAGAGCACGCGCTCGGCATGATGGGAAAGAGCGCATTGTCTTTACAGATCTGTTTGGATCCTGGATCAGATTCATCCGAAATAAAACACCACACGCTCTCAGACCTCACTCTCAGCTCAGAGTCTAGAACAATGATCCCGACCTGCGGAACCTGGGAACGTTCATGAACAAACGTCATTTCAGATCAAAACCAAACATCATCCAGCTTGAAATGCCATGATTTATTATTTACCTGCTGTTGAATTCTCTTATCTGATTGGTCAGACGGTGTTGATGAATTTTCTTAAACAGCAGCTCTGACCGTACTGCAGCTGCACATCCCAGGTGTTTTTACTATTATTATAATATAATGCGCTTGTTCTAATACGTTATCATTGCTATAGTAACAGCTAATACACAAAAACGTCGCTTTTAAGGCAATTAACATTTTTCAAAAGCTCAGAATAGATAATAAAGACATTTTCCTTCTGACATTTAGCTCTTATGTAAACACTGTATATGAAAAGGGTGTAAAATTAACGGCTGCGACACTGAGAGCTAAAATTCCCCTCTACTCTTCCTCTGTTTATCCTCTTCTTCTTCTTCTTCTCCTCAAATTTTATGCTTTCCTTCCGGTTTTTGCATTACTGTACCAGCATGTTTTACAAATGCTGAATTAATCATGTTCAAGACGTTATCCATTTTCCCAGGAACGTGTCAGCTTCTGTTCATACACGAGCCTCCTGTTCATTTCCAGGGAATTTCCTCGTTTCCACTAGGACTCATCAGTCCTTCATGGAATTCCAACCTTTTGTTCACATTGACACCTTTACTAATTATTAAACCCATGAAATTGTTTACCATTCAATTCTTAAGGAATTTAAGGAAACGTGCACGTGTGAAAGGTGTGTATGCACATGAGTCCCATTTCCCACGAAATCAACAAATAAATAAATAAATAAATAAATTTTTTTAATCGTAAATCATAATACGGGAGGAATCCCACTTTTTGGATGAATTTTTTTAAAAAATTATTTAATCTTGTTAAAAAAAAATTATGGAAGCCTTGAACCAGTGCTATGTTTTTATTTTGACTTAAAATCACATAATTTCAAGATACTGTGCACTAATTTGACTTGTTATTTGAAGAGAGTAATACACTCTTATGTGCATATGTATAAATGTTTATTTATTTATTTATTTATTTTTTATTAGTGGCTCAGAATGACCAGAAGCTCCATGGCCTGTGCTTCGGATGAAAGCATCTTCGAAGTAAATAAAAATCAAAATCTCCAGGCTCAAATCTCTGGACTGAAAAACCTCCTCGTCCTCGTCTGACCTGCATCTTTATGGTTCTTCTAAAGACCCGGACCTGTTTTTTTTCCCCCTCTCTGAAGGTGAAAAGATGAAAAATAGAACGTCACTATCTGTAGTCCTCCACGTATTTCACCGAGATTGATTTTCCGGCTGAGAGACAGTGACAGCTGGATGAAGTTATATCTCTCGACCATCATCTCATCCAAGCCCTACAGAGATTCAATCACGTTTTAAACCACCGGTATTTATATCAATCAGGTCACGTCATGATCCGCATCCATTCTTCCCAACACGTCACGGCCAAAGCGAGGAAGAGTCAAAGCGCATTCCTGATGTGAAATAGTGAAATTCAACGCATTTAAAAAAAAAGTTCCTAAACATCATTCAGGGATGAAATCGTTCTTTATTTTATTAGCTTGTGACCTTAATAAATGTGCTAATAAGTGTGAAGAGCTTCATGTCACAAATCCCACTCCTGCATGTGTAGCGCGTCAGATTTCTACACGTCTTTATCTGTAGGAGGATCTCGTATTAAATCAGCCCAATAAAAAACAAACAAACAAACAAACAAACAAACAAACAAACCTTGGTTTCATCATTTTGCAGAGATATTTAACCTGCAGAAGATTACATTCATATAGTAAGTAGGTTATTATAATAAATAATAAATAAAAAAAATATTATAATAAAAGGACAGGCACTGTAAATGTTAAAAGAAATAAACAAATAAACAAACAAACAAGCAAACAAACAAACAAACAAACAAACAAATAAATAAATAAATACTCTGGCACACTTCCGCTTTTGTTGTTAGCAATATTCATATTCATTCTAGACTACAGACGCTCTTCTATTTCATCTGTGGACCAGATGTCTTTCTGCAGCACGGTGTATCTTCGTTCCAGGATTTCAGAGGACAAACCACAGTCTGGACACTCCACATCGCCGGGCTTTACAGAAGAGTGACGATCTGTATCGCATCAAGTGCGTGTGAAGTTTGAGAAAAGGCAAGTGACGTAGAAAACATGCAGAACAAAGTTCTCCGAGAACTGAACTTCCTGGCCTTGACACATAGCGCTATGTTCAGTGGAAACCTAACAGAACTCTGTGCTGACTGTGAAGCATGGTGGTGGTAGCATCACGTTCGTTGCGCATTACCCTTTGTCTCTTGTCACTGGGGTTTGATGGATGGTCTCATCTAGGCAGAGTCACAGTGTCCAAGGCACTGATTTGGACACAAACGTCTTTAACACCTGATATTATTCAGTATGTTACTTACGTGTAATGTTTTCTCGTCCCTCCTCGTTTCAGCCACGTTTGTGAATTCTGCTATTCAAGCTGAATCAACGGGTAAAATTATTGATACCTGACCCTTATTTGTTTTGATTAATCCTTTCACTGAAGAAAACAAGAACCCTTTTTCCATCCTCACTCCGAGACGTTTAACGGCGTCTATTCTTTCCGATAATTAATAACATCTGCAGAGGAGAAACCATCAGCTACCATCTTCTCCCTACGTCTGTTTCTGTGTGATTCAGAGATAATTAACGTTGTCACCATTAGCTTTAGGGGGAAGAAGAGGTCGTGACAAAGTCGCCCACCTTTCTGCCGAAAAGAAGCGCAGCGAGCCGCGTGGCGCGGTGGCAGCTCGGCCCACACGCTGTCGCCGTATGCCGTACATACGATGAGCTAAATAACGCAGTGTCTAAGGTGATATTAGTGAGCTTTAGTCATGACGAGACCTGGAGCCCTGGGCTGTGGGAGTATTAAGGAACTTCCTGTTCACACCTTCTTTTTTTCCAACAATGTAATCAGTCATTGATTTTGAGAAATATTGATGTCTTTTTATACAAGTTTGACACTTTTGCACAAGACATTTTATATAATCATTCATTATTTTGTTTTTTTTAATTTTATTTGTTATACATTTTCTATTATTCATTCATTCATTCGTTCGTAATTTTTTTTATTTTTGAAGTTGCACACACTGCGTTCACAATAAAAAAAAAAAAGATATATAAACGTATAAATGTTGAAAATAAATGTTTATTGTCAATAGACCACTTAATCATTTGTTATTAAAAGAAGAAGAAAATTATATTCAGAATTGAAAAAATTGTTAAATATCATTGCCTTACGAGAGCCTTAAAGGATTAATGATGGTTATTTATTAATAACTAATTATTTTTTCCAATGAAAAATTTTCTCATATGAGGAAAAGTCATGAAGGTCTTTAACATCCTTTATTTTGAGTTTTTATTCGCTTAAGTCGTTCAGCGTTATGATAATAACTCAGTACCTGAGCCGTTACTATGGAAACGATCACAAGTTAGAACTTAGAAGGAGTGTATGAATAAAAAGCTGTGATTTTCCGCTGTGAAGGGTTCAGGTAAAGACATTTTCATGTCTTTTTTTTTTTTTTTTTTTTTTTTTTAAAGTTCCTTTCAAACTTTTGGCCATCCGTGTGTACTGTATATAAATCGAACAGCATCCTGCAATACCGTTCAAAACATTGCATCATGTATCATAAAAATAAATAAATAAATAAAAAAGTAGCAGTGTGAGATTTGTGCAACCATGTCTTTTTTTTTTTGTTTTTTTTTTCACTTCTGGCCCGCTGAGCTGAATTACGGCCCACAAACCTGAAAATACACCGTAATATAAAAGCATTAACCGTCCCCAGCAGGCGCAGGAGGCTAAAGTCCGGAGCTTTTCGGAAATATTGGAGGAAGATGGACTGCAAAGTCGGCAATTTGGGACTTGCGTGTACAGTAAACAGTGGGAGGTGGAAACTCATCAGCGCCGAGAACTCATCATGTGAAGGAGAAATTGGTTATCTCCTCGCTGTCAGTCAGACGCTGCATTTTATTCCCACTCGGAATATTCGCTTCTTCTTCTTCTTCTTCTTCTTCTTCTTCTTCTTCTTC
>CM074928.1:21975250-21987049 GCA_037576815.1 Pangasius larnaudii
GTCAGACGCTGCATTTTATTCCCACTCGGAATATTCGCTTCTTCTTCTTCTTCTTCTTCTTCTTCTTCTTCTTCTTCAGGGCAGCGAACTCGCCATAAAAGCCTCTCGGAAAGGTTTTTGTAATTTGTAGAATGTATTGTATTATATTATAATATAGAGCATTAAGCCCTAGCGCAAGCTGTATATTTCTGCTTCTTCCCTCTTTTGTGTGGAAGCAATGACCTGGAAAAAAAGATATAAATATATATAAATATATCTGAGGGAGAAACAGCATGTAGAATAAAATGCCTGCTAAAAGCAGAACCATGTCTTTGTCCCCGTTAAGATTTAAGCATCAATATTAACATGATACAGAGACGCCGCTCTTAAATAAAAGATTTGCAGCCTTCCAGCTGACAGGGCCTGTTTCTCTAGCCTTCATGTTTCCTTTCCTTTCAGGAATGGATGTGTGATTTATTAAAACAAATAAATTATTCGCTATATTTACAGGAGCGTAAAGAAGAAAGCGTCGAACTAAAGTCAGCTTTCGCTTAAAAAATCCTGTCACGTTTCTTTTCCCCGCACTTTTTCATTCACTTTTTTTTTGATATTCTTCCAAATTTAACATAACACAAGGATAAATATTTATTCCTAGTACGGAATGAAACGCTCCGTGTCATGCTGTTAGAGGAAAGTAATCAAAAGCCGAGTCACTGTCGCCACACTGAAGTGTTTTATTCCTCTTATAACACAGCAACTTTCTACTATTTATCCTTTTATAGTTACCTTGAATGTTGTGGAACTTCCACTCACTCACGTTATAGCAGCCTCTCTTTTTTTCTCTCTCGAAGTTAATAAGACAAAAAAAAAACAAAAAAAAACAAACCCAAAAAAACGTAAACCCTCGGAAAAGTTACAGCTTTACTCTTAAAAAGCGCTGACACTGGAGACTCCTTCCCTAACGACGTCAACAATTACACACATTTTTAAAATCCGTTTCACTGTACAAGTCCCCGTGAATGAACTGTTACTATGGAAACGATACCGCACTAAATAGGAAAGCGTTTTAATTGCTGTGGTGTAAGAGGAATAAAACACTCCAGGTCATGGTTGTACAGGAAAATAATCTCCTTCAGGCTCGGAAGAGTAACTGCGCATCTTTTGAATTATGCAAGGAAGCTTTCTTTAAAAAAAAAAGTGTAAAAGAGGAATATTTGGAGGAAATGCTGCAGAGACCTGAATGTCAGTCTAAGCATATGAACTGTCCTGCTTCCAGTCACTGCCACGACACTGGCGTTCTTTTTGTTTTCTTCCTCTCTGTGCCGTAGTCGACTGTGTGTCCCTGTACGTAGCATCTCCGAGAAAGCTGATTAAACGTGGCGTCAGTGCACTCCACTGCAACAATAACACACCGTACATTTTAAACACTCTCTCCATAAATCATCCCCCAGGACCCGATAGCGGAACCTGAGCCAGCGCCAGGCAGTGAGCTCGTATCCTGAACAGTGAGATGAGCAAAATGGAAAGAGGAAATGTGTGTGTGTGTGTGTGTGTGTGTGTGTGTGTGTGTGTGGGTGTGGGTGTACATCATCAGGCTGAGATTATAAAGTGCTAAAACCTGCTCATGGATGCTTCATGAAATGATGACTGATGACCTGAAGTCAGAGAAGGGCAGATGTTCCTGATCGACACACCACCTGTTTCATTTATTTCTCCTCAAAAATCGAATAAATCCTCGTTTTTTTTTTTTGCAACTGGAAAGATATGATATGATATGATATGATATGATATGATATGATATGATATAAAATCCAGCAGTTAATAAGTTAATAACTTCATTCCTTTTATTTGTGTAATTCCACTCCATGTCATTCTGTTACAGGAAAATAATCAGTGATGCAGCACAGAGTTACTGTTACTGTTACCCCAAACAGCTGATGTGTTTTATTCCTCTTACACCACCGCAGTTTACCAACATGGATTGTTTCTTGTATTGCATCATGATACATCCTTTTTATCCATTTATAGTTACCAGTAATGTTGTGAAACATCGATGAGACAAGTTACTGAGCTCACAAAAAATCCGCTTCTTCAAAATGTACATCATCCGGAAGTACGGAAAACAGGAATTTTTTTTTAATCCTGGAATCATTTTTTCCTCCACTCATTTTTTTTTTTTTGTTTTTTTTTATTAATCAAACAAAATAAAGTGCAGGAAAAAAACATGAAACAAATGACAATACATAAAAAAGTCTTAATAAAAAAAAATACTTTTAATTTATGACTATTATTAATTTAAATTGTATATATTTTAATTTTTTATGTTAAAAGTTATTCTCAAAAAGTACTTTTTATTTTGTATTTTATTTCTCAAAAAAGTATTTTTTCATTTGTTTTTTTGTTTTTATATGATGTATTTAATTTGACCTTCGCTTGAAGAAATTTAATTTATAAATTTTAATCATAAATTTGAAATGTTCCTTCATGTCCTTGGTAGGAGGCTGCAAATTCTTTCCTCCTGATCTCTTTTCTCTTCATATTTTGGAGTTCTTGTGTAGCAGGATGTGCTCACATTTCTTTTTTTTCGACATTTTGGAAGTTGATTTAATATATTTTTTTGATAAATTAAAAAATAGAAGCATCTTTCCACACACACACACACACACACACACACATATCCCTCAAAGCCACGCCCAAAATCATAACAAATGTTTTGTCTATAAGAAAACACATTAATGAATTATTAAGTGCAAAAAGCAGAGATTTTTAAATGAACCGCTATCGTGATTGATGTACACTTCGAGACGTCTCCTAGTCTTCATCGATCTGGAGATATTTTACTGATGACTCTGTGACGTGAGGAGAACTTTATATCATTTAATATATATTTATATATATATATATATATATATTTTTTTTTTAAAAAGTCTGCTGCTCTGAGATTGTGTTAGCATAAAAAAGGTGTCAAAGGTGCAAAACAGGATTTTTTTTTTTCTCTTAAAGAAGCTCAAATGTTTGTGTCTTTGCTCATCTGGTGAGCTGGGAATGAATTTTCTCCTCCTGCAGCTGCTGAGCTCTGATAAGAGATGGGCAGAAACGCTAATATGTCTCCCTGGTCAGAGTAAAACAACCTCCGCTGTTTTTTTTAGCGAGAACGATATGCTGCGTTCTCAATTATTTTCGGAAGAGGAGATGGGGCAATCGAGGATTTGGGAAAACATTGTCCAACCAACCCGAACTGCAAAAAAGCCACTTTGGGGACGAAGCAGCATCTGCACTGTTCACTTGTAATGCGGTTACGCTAATGACATACCTGCGTTAGCAGAAACGACTGCAATCTCTCAGATCGCTCGCTCATTCCTGAGTCAGAACAGATCTTCCTCGACTCCTCGACTCCTCCATGACAGCAGACTCAGCTATGATTAATTCCATTTCTTTCAGAACTAGTACGAGTACGAGGGCATGTTTTTAGTACGTGTCTGTACTGATACCGACAGGACTAGCATCAGTCAATCCGGGACATCACTGAACAATTTATTTAGCTCTGTTTTTTCTTTTTTTTTTTAAGTTTCCCTGGTTAAAACTTCAGCCATCAAAAGTGCATATGTGTGTGTGTTCATGCGTTTTTGCTGCTAGACTTGTCCTTTATAACGTTAGCATTGATTTGAAATGAAGTGCATTAGCTAGCTATGTTAGTTACCTTGGATTGAGTGGAGCTGTAGTGGAGAAGAGATTTCTGAAAAGCGTTTCTGTGCAGCTGTAAGTTTTTGTCATCATTTTCTCCTCGATGTCGATGACCGATAGCGGCTAATTATCAAGATTAGGGTCGGGTAAGAGCTGCTATTTTCACTCTCCTAGCGTCGTCTGTAGGCCTGCGTTGCGATGAGCGTCTCGTGCTGAGTTTTCTGTTTAATATGTTTTACTTGTTTTGGAGGAAGATACTGTAGTTTCTTCTCTTAATATTTTTACAGCGCAAAGTTTGCAGTCTGCTTGGCTTTGATTGGCGTCATGAAATATGTCGGTCGTTCCGTGTCGTCTATTCATTAGAACGGCAACGTACACTAGGTTTATGTCACACTGCCTCACGTGGTATCAGACGTTGCTATTTTTATGAGTACAAGTAAATAAGCACGCTGACAGACCGATGCTTGATGCCACTATGTGCCATTATTATTACTATACACTATGTGATATGCATTATTCTGTCTGTGATTCCACACATTTCTAATCTAATGTGGTTGCTGTGTGATTGTTAAAGATACTTCTCGTTTTTTTTTTTTTTTAATCCATCCACTTCCCCTGATCTCACAGAACCTGTCCGGGGCTGTAGTGGTTCAGTAGTTAAGGGTCTGGGCTACTTCTCAGAAGATCAAGCCCTTGGACCAGAGCAAAACCTTTAACCCTCTGTGCTCCACAGGCGATGCATCACGCTCCAACCCCAGCTTTCTAACAAGCGAGGATATGTGAAGGAAGAATTTCACAGTACTGTACTTGTATAAGTGATGATGACAGACCAGTCAAACTTCACACATTTTGCACAGGAGCTTCGTCTTTTCACATTTTAACAAAAACTACAGAATGTCTTGAAATGTTGTTGTCTTTCGCATGGATCTGATTCACAAGGTCTAGCCTTTTAACCCTTTCTCTCAGTACAATGGAGTTCCATTCTTATGTAACGTTTTCACACGTCAGTGTTCACAAATGAATTATTTTATCGCTGCAAGTCTGTTATCAGATCAGTCAGGACTTTGTTGGGTTTCTGTGTGTAGAGTATCGTGACTCTGTGTTTAGCTGCTGCTGGGAAACGGGAGGGGTGTGAGCCCCCTGCGAGCGATCTGAGAGATTGCAGTCGTTTCAGGAATATGTCGGATATTTTAACAGCCACTTCCTGCTGGTGTGCAACTAAACTTATATAACAAAATATGTGATCAAATCATGAGGAAATCACACTTAGCTAGCAAGCTAGTTTTATTCAACATGATCTAGTAGAGAGAGAGAGACGCCAAGCTGAGATTAGAAAGAAAAAAAAAAACAATTACACGCCATTTTCATGAAATGTATTTACAATCTCTTAAAGTTGAGATGTCAAACTTTGGCTTTTGCAGATTTCATCCACAGAGACATCTAATAGGTATGAGATATTCGCCTAATTATTTGATGCATTTCATGGAATCTGTGCATGTTGCGCATTTCCCCAAATCCCATTACTGCACAGATCAATAGGTTCTTTGGCTGAATAATTACCTGTGATTACTCTGCTGTGAAATAAGCAGAGTGTGACAGAAGCATATCACTGCATGTAGACAGCGACCTGATGACCTCCACTCCTCCATCGCACCGGCCATGATCAATCTGTTTGCTGATGAGAGGTGCAGAACGGCAGCGAATGACTGATATGGATCTGGAAAAATATTTCATTACTCGCTTCTGTGCCGGGTGACGCTCGGACCGAAAATGATATTGATTCGTTTCTGAACTGAACCTGAGCGTTCGGTTTCCCTGAACAGGACAATTCGTCTACTCTGGAGGAGGACGTGAAGCCCAGATGTCAGGGGTTTGTTCATTTTTTTTTACAATAAGTGAATCAAAAATACACAACCTGTAAACTCCAACTGAAAATCTGAACGAGAAATGGCAGATGCTACTGTTAAATAACGCTTATTAGTTATAAATGTCCAAAACATTTATAACAACATAGTACAGCGGCTCCTCGTGTTAACTTCAATCATTATTCATTTACAAAAACCAAGAACAGATTTTTTTTCCATAATTATTGAAACTTGATCACAAACCAGACTTTGTAGAAAAACATATAAATATAGAGCTCTAGTCGTCGTCTGTTTATAAACATGTTATAACGTAACGTTATTGATTTAGCTCGAGTAAATTTGTTCGTTTGAGCAAATTTATAATTTTGCCACACCCCAATTTTACCCCATTAAGTGTTCTAGGTTTAAAAAAAAAATCTTTTAAGTCCTCCATTATCCAAAATTCTTTTTGAAATACTGAAGAGAAGCGATATTAAGAACCTGAATTTTTCCAGGATGTTGGAATTATTATTTATTATAATCTTTTCATACATCTATTTTACAATAATAGTATATTTTTCTTTTCTAATGCAAAAACCATGGGGGATGCAAACTTTTGCACTCAGCTGTATGTTAAAAAATTCCTGGACTTGTATGGCAGACGTGTATTCATTGATGTGGTGAAGTCTTCTATAAGAACACTGTACGTAATATTTATGGAAGGAGTCTCCAGTGTCAGTGCTTTGTGACAGTCGACTTCAGGCTAACAGAAGTTTAATTTTCAGGCTTTTTTTCTTCAATTACGTGACCAACGTCTCATTATTTTTGAATAAATACATCAAGGAAAGTGCGTAAGTCTAATGCCGGCACGTGACTTGTAAAAATTGCACAATTATAATCGGATAATTTATTAATAATAAAGTAAACGGCACAATATAAAGCAGGGCTGAAAATAATCTTATTGCAAAGCAATAAAGAAAGATGGACATTTTAAACGCCAATAGAGCGAAAGGTTACTAAAACATACACACACTGGGTTTAAACTTCATCATGTACGAACCCTCGGACGTTCCCCTCGAACTCATATTCAGTAATAATCACCACCATTTAGCTACTTATCACCTGACAACTGCAGATGGTTTATAAAATTATATGACCCATCACATGGAGGAAGTAAAGCTGCCAGCCCGGCGCCGGCGTGTGTGTAAATCTCCAGGGAGGGGACGTGATGTTCAGATCCCGAAGGAGGTTTTGAGGACGCCACGGCGGACTGCAGGAAGAAAGTTCTCACTGCGTTAATGTGGCATGAAAGGAAAAGTCATTTAAACACACGATTGATTCTCATCGGAGAGCGTTTAGAGTGAAACTTTTTGGGTAATATTTTATAATATTCATGAACAAATTGTCGAATCCGACTCCACCGTCAATCCAGGAGCCACCGTTCCCGATCCCGATCCCAATCCCAGTCCGGATTTTTTTCAAGTCTGTAATTTACCTCGGGTTAAGGGTCTAGCGCACCTGCTTCCTGTTTCCTGCCAAATGCACTGTGTATTTAAACACCGCAATTTCATGCGGTACTTTGCGAGCTTTTGTGATTTCTTTCAGTTTGCAATTCTGAGCATTTTCCCCGTTTTGACCCATTTTCCACTCTCAACCTTTGCCTGTTTACGCCTGAAGCTTTGGATTGTTATTAAAGATCTTACTCGCATCCCACATCCTGCTGAGTTCATGACACATCTAAAAAGAAAATGAATTACTCTCATTAAAATCTCATTATTCTGTGTCTACATCAGTTTCCAGCACAAAGTAGCAACTAGACAAAATTCACACTGATGTTCTTTTCCAAGATTTACACATACACACTCACCCCCCTCTGTATTAGTACACCTGCAATTATCCAATCAGCCAATCACATTGCAGCAGCATGAAATCAAGATACAGGTCAAGATACAGGTCAAGAGCTTCAGTTATCGCTCACGTCAAACATCAGAACGGGGGAAAATGCGATCTTCGAGCGTGGCATGGTTGTTCGTGTGAGTTTGCGTATTTCAGAAACTGCTGTTCTTCTGGGATTTTCACGCAGCGTTCACAAGCTAGTGAGCGTCAGTTCAGAGGGAGGAGAATGGTCAGACTAGTTTAAGGTGACAGGTAACTCAAATAACCACTCTGTACAAACATGGTGTGCAGAAAAGCATCCCTGAATGCACCCCATTGAGCCAGATGGACTAGAACAGCAGAAAACCACATCGGCTTCCACTCCTGTAACGAGTAACGTGTCGTAAGTGACAACTTCTTATGTATTTTCCAGCCCTACTAATCCCAGTACATTTTTTTTGTTAATAACAGTATTTTTTTTTTTTTGCAGTCCCAATTTCCTGTTGCCGGAACTCCTACACAGTACAGCTCGCTTCATGATGTGTTCACCGGTGAGCTTCCAGAACAATCCTGCACAAACCGGGACTCATCACACTCCCCTAACACCCAGCCATTTTGTCTCGCACTAATCCCCAACCCCCAGCTCTACTCTACTGCAACATGAGTTGAATTTTATTCTCAGTCTATTACAGAAGCCACGTGTTCCATTCATTAATCCAGACACAATCTCACGTTCTCACGTTCTCACGGGGGGAACGGGAGGAGTAAATGACTGCTCTGAGACTGAAAAGAAAATGAATCTGAGGCAACAGTTAAGCGGACTAAGACCAAAGATGGCGCTGTAACCACCAACCCTGATGTCATTAAAGACACCTTTAAAAATTTCTGTCGGGAATTATACAAGTCATATTCACCGTTTGATAAAGAGAGGTTTAGTTCATTTCATCCCTCACTAGACATACCTGCGATCTAATTAAGAAAGAGAAAAGGAAGAGCGCTGGCCTCAAAGCAGCACTTTAATTCAGACGAATTAATAATACCAGCACATTATTCATCTGAATTACATTTAGCCATGTGAGATGAGGTAAGTCCTCTGATCTACAGCTCCTCTGTTTGTGCACAGAGTTGAATTCTGGATTCTGATCGGACAGAAGGTGTTATTCATTTTCTAGAAGAGCAGCTCTGACAGTAGTGCACTCAAGATGGCACCCAGTATCTCTATCAGACTGACATCATAAATATTGGGGGGAAAAAAATGGATATCGGATTCTGTGGCCAAGAAATTGGAATTGGCAAAATGGCAAAAAGACTGGAATTGGATTTGGGAAAAGAAATTTAATATATGTAACTGGAAATGTTTACACAGGAAGAGACTTGACTGGTTGCTTTATTATATTTACAGTGTAAGTGATTCAGCAGAGAACCAGGATAATATATTTCCATCAGCATGACATAAGCAATTGAAAACATAGAAAACAGCAGTCGATTGCACGTAATCAGTTGCATGAATGTACCAAAGCAATGGCAGTTTGTCCACGAGAACGAGAAATTGCTCTTACGATGTGCACAAGTGGCCAGATGACGTGGAGGTTGAACAAGTAGTTTTGAAAATTTCGAATTGTGATCTGGGAAATTTAACAAAGCGACTGAAAAATACTGTAAAAAAAAAAAAAAATCCTAAATCCTTTTAAACCAGTTCAGTGTTTCTGTGAATTCTTGCAAATTCAATTCAGCTCTTTTTATGACTTCATTTTAATGCAATTTAATCCCTCACTCGTTACTGCGCACACACACACACACACACACACACACACACACACACACACACACACACACACTCACACTCTTCATATCAGATTGTAGGCTCGTCTATTCCAACAGCTTTCATGCCAGTTTAAGCAGAAAATTCGACACACCTACACACACATTTCTAATTATACCGGTGCCCCTTTACACACGCTTCACTTGAGGGAAATAAGATAAAGCTGCGCTATAAAACAATAAACAGTATTGTGTTTCCGCTCCTTATGAAATCACGGCTAACGAGAAGATTTAATTAGTTTGTTATTATAAATGTGTGTATAAAATATAATAGCTCTTACTGTATATTGTATACAAGTGTAGGTGTTATTTCCTCTCCTTAAAGACCAGCGTTCCTGGAAATATATGTTTAAATATAAGTATTTCTCAAGAAATTAAAATGTAAGTCTTATGAATGGTTGCATTTTTAGTAAGCCTTGACGATCATACGTGTCACTGTAACCTTTAATGAATCCTGCATTTACGTGCAATGACTTATGAAGTCTTATTATTACCTGTTTATTAAGAATGTATTATTACACTGGAATCATTAGATTTTATTCATTATTTACTGTTTAAACGATAAAAGCGTTTCCTCTGAAAGAAAAAAAACATTAAATGTTTATGAAACAGTTGTGTTTCTTATGACTACATATTATTAAGCATTTATTAAGCACTTATTACACATTTATTAAGTAGTTATATTACATTTATTACAGTTTTTCTCAGTCGCTTTGGGTCAATTCTCAAATGACAGTAAGCTCAGATCTCTGAACGATTAGTTTCTTGTTCAGACCAGATTTGAGTTTCTTATTCATTTAAGCAAATTGCACAATCACTACCATTTCTGAACGCGGAGGAACATCAGAACCCCGAACAGCAGCTACATGCTCGTGGAAGAGAAATAAGAAGATGCGTAAAAATGGACATGTAAATGTGAATTTTCTGTTTACATGTTACACAGTGCTACAAAAACAAATGTACTGTATACATACAAATGTGCATATTCCTTTTCTGTGTACTACAGCATTGTCTTTTCCCCGTAAACTTTCACCTAATGTTGAAATCTGTATCTAAAAAGCTCAGTGTGCACAAAAAAGTAGAACGAAAATGAAATTTGTATATAACAAACATTTCCAGGGTTGACTGCCATGGAGAAAAAACATCTCAGCGTTTTGACCAGTACGGCTCACGGGATGACAAAAAAAAATCATTTTGGTGGCATTGGCCAATTTACTCACACATTAACTAGGTTTTGAAGCATGAATGAAATGTTACAAGTGAGTTACTACATTTTGCAGACATGCAATAGAGTTGTGACGTCCCGTAAAATAGATACTAGATAGATAGATAGATAGATAGATAGATAGATAGATAGACAGATAGATAGATAGATAGACAGATAGATATATTGGACAGGTTGTTTTTTACTGTTTCACTGTTTTTACTGTTATCTTTTTCCCATCAAATTTTCTCTTTTGGATTAAAACGAAAGATGACCATTTTTGAAGTTTTTGGTGGCTGAAATTTCGATGCGTCTGTAATAATTATACACACCCGATGCTGGTATTTGTAGTTGTCAGATTATTTTAAAGGTTTGCCTGCACTTAGCTGTGTTTTCTCTGCTTGTTAGCGGAATAAGCGACACTCTGAGTTCATGGGGACGTCACTGCGTTGTGTTTTATGTCTATTTTTTTAGACCCAGACATGATGAACATTTTTTTTGGCCATCCTCAGTAAGCGCTCCTTCCTGGTCAGGATAGCTGGGATGATTCCACGACCCTGAAGGACAGAGCTGGGGTGAACTGACGACTCTACTGTGCCTCTGTAAGTGCGTTTTATATATATATATATATATATATATATATATATATATATTTTTTTTTTTACTGTTTTTGGTGATAGAGTGTTTCCTTATGTTAGAGTTAAACCTGTAAAACCTGGGTAGGTAAGTGTGTGTATGAAGTTAGATAACATGGAGATGAAAATAGTTTGAGCTTTGTCTCTGGGCCTTTGTGGAGGTACAGGTAGCTCATTGAGTAAAGTGTGTGTCCGTGTGGCTGTGTGTCTTTAGGTGTGTGTGAGGTCTGTGGTTTGAACCCACTTTCAGGAGTTTTGTCCTTTACATGATCTTGAGCTTTAAGTAAGGGACGGCTCCCAAATGTAGGATAAAACCCAGCTGTACTGCCCAAAGCCCTGGTGGCTCAGTGGGCTTGGCCTGAATAGTGGTTTTGCTCGTGTGCTCAGGTTTGAGTCTTTTCCTGCACTTGCTTTATGTTAAGTCCAGCAGCAGGTGGTGTAAAGTGAAAGATAAAAGCCTGAAAAAAGAGAAAGTTTGTCGCTGTAGCTGTTGGCTCCGTGGATTAAGGCAAGTGGTTCTTTTCAGGTGCTTTTCATGGTTCGAGTCCTGGCCCAGGTGATTTAAGTGCTTCTGTAACACTGTCTTTCTTTATCAATAATCTCTCTCTCTGCAGGTGGAGGTGTAAAACAAAAGATAAACCCCCTAAAAAAAGGGAGGGAGACTTATCAGCTCTGATGGTTCAGTGGGTTAAGTGCCTGTACCTGTCTCAGGTATGAACCTTGGTTCAAGAACCCCACTGGGCAGTAGGTGCTGGAC
>CM074928.1:21991480-21993980 GCA_037576815.1 Pangasius larnaudii
CATAACTCCAGCCACAACATGACTCCAGCCACAACATAACTCCAGCCACAACATAACTCCAGCCACAACATAACTCCAGCCAATCACAGGAGAAATAAGGGCCTGTATAGTGTCATAACTCTACATAAACAAAATGTCCATAAACAAAACCTGCCACTGGTCTTAGCAGAACCCTATTGGAATAATTGTACATGAATGCTGATGCCAGTTATACAGGTGTGTTATGTAACAGTTATGTAGCCTTAGGAACCTTTACAGGAAGACTGCTTTATAGGAAGAGTTTGGAGGAGATGTGGAGGAAATACAAAAACACAATCATATTTCTTCTTCTTTTTTTTTTGCTCTGAACAGGAGATGAAGGTTATGATTTATGATGTCTGGTATTTTTTGTTTCACTTGATCACATCTCACTATTCTTTTGTAAACAGGATGAAAATAAACGCAGCGTCTTCCTGCCTGCTGTCGTGGCGGAAGCGGCGTCGGCGCTACACGTTTACAGAGCAGCGTTTTTGCTTAAACCGCACTGCCGTTACGCCACGACACCATTACAGGATTAGTTTCCCGAGTGACTGATTTCACACTCGATATTTTATGCGTGTTCTATTTTCAATACACTCAAGGTCACTGATGACTGATGGCGAAATCAGTGCAGTTGGAATTTTTCCTCACAGCAAAGATTTAGACCAGCGAGTTGCCAATGGTTATACATTTTTATTTATTAAAGAACATGGGCATTTTTATCCATTTATAGTTACATTTAATATCCTTGAAACTGTTCTCACTTACGTTTTAGCAGCTTTAAACATAAAAAAAATCGTTCCCTCGTTAATCTCTCTTTTTTCTCTCTTCAGGTTTATAGGTCAAAAAGTTAAAAGTTAAACGCAGGTTAAAGTTAAAAAGTTAAAAAAATAAAAATTCAAACTCAGCCCTGAAGATTCCAGCGTTACCTCTGACTGCTACAAAGCACTAAGACTGGAGACTCCTTCCATATATGTTCAATAATCACCTTCCAATAGTCTCCTTCCAGAAAACTTCATCACACAGGATTTTCTTACGCACATTTTGTGTTAATCTGAAAAAAACAAAAACACACACACAATTAATATGAGATTATATAAAAATATCCAGGAAAATTCTTACTTAGTTTTCTTTTTGATTTTTATCCTTTTTTAAAACTGAAATCCATCATGGCAGAAAATCAGAATGAATCCCAGGCCAAAGTTTTGTTCAGTCAAATTTCCGATGCATAAATCCCTGCACACCTGTAAACTCTGGTTCATTTAATCCCACTTGTTTGCCGCCGCATGAAAAATACAATCAAAATATAAAAATATAAGGAGAGAAGGAGTTTAAAGTGGGAAGCTATAGAAGAACCCGTGAAAAGAAGCATCATCTGGAGAACCGCTAATTGAGTTTTACTCTAAGCAGATTATCGTCTTTAGTTTGAGTTAAAATGTGCCATTTTAAAATCCTTTCTTGCCCGAAATCACTGGAGCACTGAAGCTCCTGCCAAAGAACAAATGAAGACACGCACTGTCTTGGCTGCACAAAAGTTGATGAACAGCACTGTCTCTCTCTCTCTCTCTCTGTGTGTGTGTGTGTGTGTGTGTGAGATTCAGAGCTTCTGGTTCTGCCATTCAGATATTTGATTCCAAAATCCGCAGAAGGATAAAGGGAAATGACGTCGGAGTGGAAAGTCTGAACGTGCACTCAGTTTAGTTCATGAGATTCATTTCTATACCAATACAATAAATTTCTATTTCCATACAATAAATTTATCGTCTCTCTGAAATGATTTCTGATGCGATCTGCTGATAAAAATCTGATGGTTGGTGTTGTGTGATCGTTATTCCCGGGAGACGTTAGCTGTTAGTGTGCCATGCTGATGATTTTAAACTGATATGAAGGAGTTTCCCAAAGTCCCGGATCAATCTTCGGAAAATGTGTATGAGCGTAGCAACAATAATACCAAATCATGATACAGCATTTGTTCTCAAGCTAACTGATCATTCTCTAAAGCAGTGCTTCTCAGAGGAGGGTCTGTGAAGCATAGCCAGGGGGTCTGCACTGTTTTTTTATTTATACTTAGTTACAGTGGTGGAACCCACCATTATAATTTATTATAGTTATACTGATAATAGAGTTCTTGTTGTCATAAGCCAGTTTGAATAGACACTTGAATTTAAAGGGTTTAATCCAAACCTTAATAACTCAAAAACAAGTAACAGTCCTGTAGTTAATTTGGGTTTTATTTTTCAAGTCTAAGACAAGGATGAAAGCTGAGATCGAGATTGAGATCGAGATTGAGTCAAGACTTGAGGCCATTTCAAGGTCAAGTCCAAATGAACGCAAGAACGAGTCAAGATCGAGACAGAAAACCATCAAATCTATTTTACAGACTATATTTTACATTTCTCTTGAGAGTTGCCTAGAATCGTGCAGAATCATCCTGGACGATACATTTAGGCGTATAATCGGGTCACCAGTAGAAAGAAAACAT
>CM074928.1:21998980-22022640 GCA_037576815.1 Pangasius larnaudii
AATTAATAATAACTTACGCTTGTGTAAACGTGATGATTTTTTCTGTTCATTTTTGTGTATTTACAAAGTGATTAACAGAAAATAATCACATAAATGACTTCACGAGCGAAGCAGAGTGAGGAACTCGTTTTAAAAAAGGGTTAGTCGTTCAGTAATCGCTTCTAATGTTGCTTCTAAATCTTTATTAATATATAAATATATTTATTAAACAACTTAAACAAACAGACAAACAAATTTCGGCAGGGATTCCCACAACTCTCCAAAGATACAGGCTTTCTGTTTATTTTTGTTAAATGTTATAATTAAGCCTTAATTCAATTTAATCTTTATTATAAAGTTTTGTTTGTATATATTGTTATACCTAAAAATGAAAACATATAATATAATTTTAACTTTATCCATTTAATTAATTTTTAATCTATAATTAGTACTACTTACTACTTACTACAATTGGTTTATTATCAAAACTTAAAGGTTAAATGGAATTATTTTGAGATATATATATATATATATATATATATATATATATATATATATATATATATAGAGAGAGAGAGAGAGAATATAAGCTAAAACATTTGATTAATCCCCAAATAAATTTGCAAATAATAATCATTATAACAACTTAATCATTTCTGTTCTTCACCTACAGTTATGATATTTTGCATACAAAATTTTCACCAATTTAATTATTTTCAATACTTTTAAGAAAATGACTTTCAGGCTACAGATATTAAATTAATCGATGTGTATTGGCTCCGCCCCCCCAAATAAATTGCATATTCATTAAGGCAAAAATCACAACACAAGCATAGACTAAACTTGAATCCAAATTAGAGGTCATATTTAATAATCTTATCCTCATTTGTGGTTTAGAGATACTCTACATCATGGGCCCACCCATGTGCCCACCCATAATGCCCACCCATGTGTCCACCCATGTGCCCACCCATAATGCCCACCCATGTGCCCACACATGTGTCCACCCATAATGCCCACCCATGTGTCCACCCATAATGCCCACCCATAATGCCCACCCATGTGTCCACCCATAATGCCCACCCATGTGTCCACCCATAATACCCACCCATAATGCCCACCCATGTGTCCACCCATAATGCCCACCCATGTGCCCACCCATAATGCCCACCCATGTGCCCACCCATGTGCCCACCCATAATGCCCACCCATGTGCCCACCCATGTGTCCACCCATGTGCCCAGTTTCTCCGCCCTCAATACTGCTTTTACGACTTGTAGAGTCTCACGCACAAGCAGGAGAGCTATCGAGCTCAATCATTTGTGAATCCAGCATTTACCAATTAGCGTTTAAACTCACCAGAGTCGTCCATCATTATCTGCCCCTCATCTGCCCCACATCTGCTCCCTACAGCTGGGTTGTGTTGCACAGCTGGCCTTCAAAATCATCCAGTCACACAGTGAGGGTTCGTATAAAGTGGCAGAAAGCGCCTTTATTAGAAAATGAAACTTATGTACATATTTTTTTTTTTTTTACATCTTGTAGAACCCCACCTCAATTTATTTCGCCATCAGCAACGTATTTACACGCAACATCCGAAGACACGCCCCTTAACAAGATCTTACACATACAAAATGAATCATCGAACATAAAACAATTCAGCTGTCTAGACTACTTTTTATATTACAAACGATAGGAAACAATGTGGTTCAGCGAAAGCAGGATATGTTTCAACCATCCCACTGAAGTAGTACTTTCTCATGCAGTTTGCCCGAAAGCAGAAAGTCTGTCGTAAGACATGTTTTTAGTGCGAGCACAATGTGATAACGGTTAATTATTATTTTTAAAAACTAAAGAAAAACAAAACAAAAAAAAAAACAGAGACAGATCCAATGGATTAAGTGCACATAAGATTAAAAACATAAAATATCAATACAGGAAACAGGAAACACAACTCTCTCTCTCTCTCTCTCTCTCTCTCTCTCTCTCTAACCTGAATGCAATCTCACTTTCATACTTTTCTCACTTTCGAAGTTACTTTTTACTTGTCCAGTGTGCAACAAAGTCATGCAACACAAATTGTTAAAACGAAAAACATCGCTTGCAACATTTACTAACTCCCTTTCGATCAACATCCCACTCGACGATCCTCCGCCGTCTGACATGAAATGAACACGAAGCTCGACGGACACTTCAACGCACGACGAGGGGAACTCGAGCCGAAAGCGAAATCCGAGACGATAACCTTCCGCTGATCATCAGGCGTCTTCATTTACATTTAAATTACATTTCCATCTGTATTGTATCACTAGAATGTAAGGCTTAATTACGGGTAAGTGAACGCAGTCGTGCGTGAAGGATTCTGTTCCTGTCTTTACTCCGAACGCCTCGTAGTCTCGTCTCTGAAATTAGCTCGCCGTGAAAAAAAAAAACAGTACAGATCCTTCTGGATTTTAAAACAAAGTCCAATTTTGTGATTTTTTTTGGAAAGACTTTACGTTGAGGATAGTGTTCATAGGGCTACGTAACACCTACATAAACCCTTCATGACATCTGACATAAACCTACATAAACATTTATAAGGTTTATTCTAACAGGCATCAGCTACACAGGGCTGCACTTACACAAGCCTTATAACTGACATAAACCTACGTAAACATTTATAAAAGCTTATTCCAACAGGTGTCAGATGTACAGATACATAACACCTACATAACCTAGTAAAGACAAGTGACATAAACCTACATAAATATCTATAAAGGTTTATTTTAACAGGTATCAGCCACCTTGGGCCACAAAACACCTACACAAACCTTTCCATAAACATTTATAAAGGTTTATTTTCAGCTACCTAGAGCTAAATAACACCTACATAAGCCAATCAAGACAAGTGACATAACCCTACAAAAGAATTTAGAAAGATTTATTCCAACAAGCTACAAATAACCTACATAAGTCTTTCAAGACAACTGACATAAACCTTCATAAATATTTATAAAGGCTTATTTCAACAGGTGTCAGCTACCTAGAGCTACATAACACCTACATAAGCCAAGCAAGACAAGTGATATAAACCTCATAAACATTTTTAAAGGCTTATTCCAACAGGCTTCAGCTACGGTCATGACACAGTTATGTGCCTTTATGAATACCTATGCCAATGACAAGAGTTATGCATCTTTATGAATATTTATGCCAATTCCATGACAACGTAATTACAAAGTTATATATCTTTATGAATATCTATGCCAATAACATGCTACTCTAATGACAAGAGCTATGTATCTTTATGAACACTTATGCCAGTTCCAAGACAGTGTAATGACAGAGTTATTACACTGTCATTACACTGTCTTGGAACTGGCATAAGTGTTCATAAAGACAGTGAAATGACAGTGCAATGACAGAGTTATGTATCTTTATGAATATTTATGCCAATAAGATGGTACTGTAATGACAGAGTTATGCATCTCTATGAATACTTATGTATGCCAATTCCATGACATTGTAATACTGTGACATCATCACTGTTATGTCACTCTGACAAGTGTCATAACATCCTTATGTCAGCAACTCAGATCTGACAAAAGCAACAAAAGTCTTAATGGATCCCTTTTGGAATAAGACTTTATAAATGGTAGTGTATGTTTATGTCAGATCCCATAAAGGGGATATATGAGTGTCATGAAGCCCTATGAACACGATCCTTAAGCACACTTTAAGTGTTTTATTTTATTTAATACAAAGGCTGAAGAGTGGAGTGAGTTTTTTTTTTTTTTTTTTGAGAACGTTGCCGTCTTAATATCTTGATGTTTTTTTCTGGGAGATAAAACTCGCCTTGATGGATCGACTCCATCAGCTTCCAACAGCGACTCGTTGTTTTATCTGTTTATATACGATTCAAAGAGGTTTTTATGGATTTGTTTGGAGGGAAAATGGCTCTATTAGTGGGCGATGAGATGCTGAAAAGGCGGCTCTCAAACACAAACATGGCCACTGAGGAAATAAACGTCCTAAACCTGAATCTTTGCGGGAGAATAATTCTGAGAATAAACACTCACCGACAGACAAAACAATTACTCCTTAATTTGCATTTTTAAAATTGAGGAAGTACTAATTGTGTCTCTTATCGACTCGACTACTTTGCCTAATCTAGCTCTTTAGCACTTCCTTATTGAAATAATCATCTGAGCTACTTTAAATTCACATCTGCACTATGAAAAGTAAATCAAAAATACCGTACTTAAGATTCTTTATAAACTACGGATGGCAATTCGTCCGAAACCTGAAATCACAATCAAATCGTTTGCTTTGCCTGCACTTGCACATGATCCCTGACCTGCACGTTCCCGCGTATCAGACGTGACCAACCGAAAACACGTACAAGAAATCATCCTCATGCACACACACACACACACACACACACACACACACACACACACACACACTAACCAAAAAGAAGAAGAAGAAAAATAACATTTTGGTTTTGAGTAGTTTGTGGAAGAGACTCAGACTTCACACTCTTTATGTGATGCTTATCTATGAGACGTGCATCATCCAAAATCCCCTGCAAGCCAACCGAGGATAGAAAAAAAAACATAAATTAATAATTAAATAAATAATTAAAAAAAAAAAAAAAAAAAAAGGAAAAATAAAGAAATTTATATTTTTAACGTACTCAAAAAACATGCATGGCTACAATCCCCATTTGATTCATGTGTTTGTTTGCGGACATTGAAAGAAAGAAAGAAAGAAAGAAAGAAAGAAAGAAAGAAAGAAAGAAAGAAAGAAAGAAAGAGCAAAAAAGAAAAAGATGATGGAAAAAGAATAAATAAATAAATAAATAAATATTTACTTTCAGAAAGAAAGAAAGAAAGAAAGAAAAAAAAAGATGGTTGAAAACAAACAAACAAACAAACAAACAAATAAATAAATAAATATTTACTTTCAGAAGGAAAGAAAGAAAGAAATAAGGAAAGAAACAATTAACTGAAAGTTAAATGAACAAATGTTTACTCTCTGAAAGAAAGAAAGAAAGAAAGAAAGAAAGAAAGAAAGAAAGAGGGTAGAAAAAAGGATAGAATAAAAGAACAAACAAACAAACAAATAAATAAATAAATGCTACTATAGCATTTAGCAGCAGCAGGTCTGAAAAGAAAAATCACACCAAAAAAACCCTCTTTTTCATAATGATGTATTTGAATTTACAAGAGATTTTACACGTGTCTTATATTTAAAACAGTTCCTTCGCTCCTTGAGGGATTTTTTTTTTTTTTTTTTTTACAGCAAGCAATAAATAAAAAAAAAGACACGAAAAAAAAAGAAAAAGATGAAAGAAGAAGATTTTGTATCTTTGGGAGGGGGGCAGTCGCCTTGGAAAAGGGTGTGTTTTTTTTTTTTTTTATCTTTACAGCTGGAGTGTGAAGTAGCTGGTGATGCTGAGGAATAAAGCGAGGTTATTCACCTTACAGCAGGGACACGGGAGAAAAACGCAGCTGTGGTTCGCAGAAGAACATATCCGTTATCAAACCACCTGGCTTTTTTTTTTTTTTTTTCCCCTTCCATCCTTCCTCGTCGTGAAAAGGATCGTGCTGTTTCCGTACAGCAGGTAATATTTTCACCCTGTTACAAATAAGTGGATCTTGAGATCATAACAAAAGCGTATAAAGCATTACAGTTGGGTTGCATGCCTCTAATATTATTCAGGTAATCAAAATACATTACTGCTCAACTCAAGGAGCGGGATTATTAAGAGTTATTAAGAGTGTGACATTAAAAAAAAAAGAAAAAAAAAAACCTTCAAATCTTCATTTAGAAAAAAATCTACGAATGTCATACATGATTACAAGACCTTGATATTTTACATGTGCATATTACTTACACATTAGCTTCGTCAAGCAGCACTTAATGAGATAAACATGTTCATGATACCTACTAAAGGTCCTAAATCTCTGAGGATCTCCGAACGCTGGGTTACTCTCACAGGAAAGAGCAAGAATTCCTTTGGGAGATGATGATATGAAAACTGGCCCAGTGCAGCATTAAACATCTGTCCGTAAATGCTAGTCTCATAATAGAACATCATCCTCTGAATACATTAAAACCAAACAAAAAGCTTGCATTTTTTTTTTTTTTTTTTTTTAATATAAGACCTGGAGTCATGAGCAGCATTCTCGACTGGAACATGGCTGGATGAGCAGAAACGCCTCTCGGCTCGCTCGTGTCTAATTGTGTTTCGTATTAAAGTGACTGCGCTGAAAGACCTTGGATGAGTAAACAACCGCAGTGGAGAGGAGAGAATAAAGAAAGACTTGCTAAACCCAACATATATGTGTGCTTTTTGAGCTCTGAAGTGAAGGCCAAACACCACCGGTCATCAATTTCAATCCATTTGGTGATTTCCTGATTTCAAATAACCAGGGTAATGTCTCATTTATGCTTCCTCATACCACAGTAATGTAGAATGCTCGATTCTGATTGGTCAAAAATTGGGGAAATGACTGTTTATAGCTGCTATTAGGTAAGTGAGAATTTTTTTTTTATCTTCTTCGCTGATACAGAACTCTTTTAAATGTAACTATAAACAGGTAAAAAAAAAGGACGATGTGTCATCCTTTAATATATAAAAATTGTAATCATTGTTGAATTGCTATGGTATAAGAGGAATAAAACACTTTGTGATGCGTCGGTATTTGGAAAATAAACAATTTTGTGATGGTAATAATAACTTGCTTCGCATCAGGAGCATCACGCTACTCCATCATTGATTATTTTCCAAGAGCATGCCCCGTTATGTTTTATTCCTTAGGAGCTTCAGCGAGAACTTCGGAAAGTCTTGTGCGGTCTTCAGAATCCTACTCAGGAGGAAGCATTAATGAGGCTTTTGTACGTGAGTTAGAGCAGAGAAATCAGCAGGCTGTTCTGGATTGAACTAGATGACCGTCCACAACATAGAATGATCCTGAGGTATCGGATTTGGATATAAGTTCTAATTCAGTACAGAATTCTGAACACCATGAACATTCTTAGAAAAAAAAAAGGTTTAACTATATAATCCTGAAGGGTTCTTTCTAAAAGGCTTGTTCTTCTGGGGGAAATCTACCTACCTATCATTTTGTTCAGTTTTCTACAGGTTCTACGTAGAATCCTACCATAAAGTGTTTTCTCTTGTGAGTTTACAAGAGTGAACTCCTTTAGAAAGCTAAGAACCCTTACTTATCCAAAGAAACCTCGAGGAAAGCTTTTCAAGAGGTTTTGGCCATTGTGTTGTCCATCATAAAGAGCGTGAAAGTACACCAAGTTGCCAGTTTATTAGTTATTAGTTATTCAATCAGAATACATAAATCTAGGACTCTAAAGGGGGACTTCAGTTTGCCGCTTGAGCGGAAATCGTTGAAGGTTCTAAATACACTTGGACCCTACAATAGAGGGTTTCCCTTTCTGAGAGGGTTCTAAGTAAAACCCCTTCGCAAAGCTAAGGACCCTTACCTATCCAAAGAACCCTTAAGGAACCCTTTTTCCCTAGACTGCAGCTCTGTATCATGTCTGCAGAATACAATTCTAAGAGGTTTTGATCATTGAGTTGGTGATCCTTCTCCAGAGAGAGAAAAAGTACACCAACTTGCCAATTTATTCAATCAGAATACCTAAATGCAGAAGGGTACTTCGGCTTGTCCTTGAGGAATCCTTCAATATAGCGTAGAATGCTAAAATAGTTCCAAGTAGAGCCTGTTTAGAAAGCTAAGAACCCTTACCTATGCAGCAAACCTTTGGGGAACCCTTTTCCCAGGAGTACAGCTCTGAATCTTTTGAGAGAGTGAAGTTACACAAGTTCCCAATTTATTAGTTATTCAAGCAGAGTACCTTATTCTCTTAGGAAATTTAATGTGTATTCCTTTCCAGAGTTCCAAGTAGAACCTCTTTAGAAAGCTTAGAACTCTTACTTAGCCAAATAACCCTTGAGGAAAGCTTTTTTCCTAAGACTGCAGCTCTGTATCCTGTCTGCACAACAAGATTTTAAGAGATTTTTGCCATTAAGTTGGCCATTTTTGAGAGTGTGAAAGTACAACAAGCTAGCAATTTGGTACTTATCTAGAATCCTGAATGGTGCTTCAGTTTATCCCTCTTCAGGAATCCTTATGCATGTTTGACCCTACAATACAGGGTTTTCCATTCAGAGAGGCTTCCAAGCAGAGCCCTTTTAGAACGCTAAGAACCCTTACAGAACCCTTAGCATTGCCAAGGTATTAGATATTTTGATCTAATAACTGATGAACAGGTAACTTGGTGAAAACCAGCATTCATGTTTGAACTTATCTAATGTTTCAGAGCTGTTTGGAACTGACCTGATGGCAAGAATGCAGCAACCACAGGCATTGCAGCCACCCAGCAAAAAGTAAACAACAGGCATTCAGTAATGCTCTGATTTCACAGTGCACTCAAGTACTCAACGTGACAGATTACACAAGTTCAAATGTAAAGTCAACAGACAACCAAAAAAAAAATTGTCAGTACCCTGTTTCAGATGGGGGATCAACAAAACATTCCCAGACACTAATCGGTCAAACGGACTTACTTGGTACAGGTCAAGCTTTCATTGCGCCGGCACAACCAGCTTTAATCTGTCATAAACGTTG
The DNA here is from genome assembly GCA_037576815.1 of Pangasius larnaudii. Classification (NCBI taxonomy): domain Eukaryota; kingdom Metazoa; phylum Chordata; class Actinopteri; order Siluriformes; family Pangasiidae; genus Pangasius; species Pangasius larnaudii. Next base: position 22,007,596 of record CM074928.1, read on the forward strand.
TTTCGTGTAAATGTAAATGAGTTGTATTTCTAATAAAATAAATAAGTACGTAAATAAATAAGTAAATACGTGCAAAAGAATCTTCCTGCCAGTAATTGAGAAGTTTAAAAAGCAGGGACATGAGGGTAACTAATGTTTATTTTGCTACCACATAAGCTAAAATTCTAAAAGTCTAAATAGGGATTAGAATGCCAAAAATCCCAACTCTATAGTAATAGATAATAAAAGCAATGCAATGTTATGCTTCCTTTTGTTGAAACACTCCTTGCTTGCCTAAGGTTTATTCAGTAAACAGCTCCTAAAGCGCCGTGGCTAGGTTACAATCTGGCCCACTTCAGAGTGGTCCATCTGTCTCAGTAATTGCCTTTTCAATAATACACACGCCTCTGAGGTGACTGTAGGGTCAGCCAGCCCTGGACCCAGTTTCCCCAGCATAAAACCTGACTAGCCGGGCTTTCATAGCTTGCCCAGGAAGTATTTGCGTTCCTACAGGGTAAATAACAAATGCTGAAAACCTTTGGCAAGCGCTATTCAGGAGGATGACTACTGATATATGAAAAAAGGTGATAGCTGCAAAATAGAGTACTCGAGTACTTAGCAGTTTTTCCTTTTAATATGTGGCCGACTATGGCGCCCTAAGTGAATAATTATTTTTAATTATACAACGACAGAGCATTAAACGTCTGACTCAAGGCTAGGTATTTTCTTATACACTCGTCTATTGCTGAACTGAGAAGAACTGAGGACCCGAGGAGCTGAGTATGCACTCGTCTTGTTGGCTACATAAGGCATCGCATGCTCTGAAATGTACAAGTCATTGGGTATTCGACCATCCCTGGAACAGTATGAAGCGGTGGACTTCACAGAGGACCTCAGATTGTTTTCGTTCCTCGTTTTGATAGGAGCAAATTGTTTGTAAATGTCAGACGAGCTCCTGCCATGGACCAGGCGTGTGTCATCCCGTATTGCCTGCATGAATGGGTTGTCCGTTGTATGATCGGGGTAAAGCGATTTGCTGCGCTTGCTCTCCTCCAAGTTGTGGTTGAAGAGCATGGACCTGCTGCCAAACAGTTTGTCGGACTTGCTGAACAGGTTTCCGTACGAGCCGTCCTCCAGGAAGCGGTCCTTCTCTTTGAGGCTGACGCTGCGTGCCGGCCTGTTGAGGTCGACCTCTTTGGGTTTCTCCAGCATGATGTTGTCGACGGAGTGCTGACGACTAAGCCGTAGCTTGTTCCTCTTCTGCACATGAGGCCCATCCGTCTGGGGCCAGTAATGGCTGAACAAGTCGTCTTGCTGCATGCTGGGACTGATCATGGCCTCCTGCAACATCTGATCTTCGCTGATGTCATACAAATTGCACATGTGGACACAGGCCTCGCAGCGGTTGTAAGGTGAGCGCATGGGGCCATAGGGTCCTGTCGCATAGTTGGGCACCTTTGACAGGCAACTCCGGCAGTGGGTTTGTTTGTAGCGGTCGTTGCTTTCATGCGGACTGAGGTTCTTGTCCTTTAAGTTGTAATGCTTGTTGAAGACGTCGTCTGGCAGGAGGTCCACATCAGTATTATGGAGGGGGCTGCTGTTCAAATGGATGATGGGTTGGTCACACTTTCTGTAGTTGTCATTATGATCAGAGTACATTTCAGGGAAATCCAAATCATCGGCCGCAAGACCTCTGTTCTCTCTATAATGCACAGGTTCCGAGTGCAGACTCAGCTCCCGGTCAGAGTCTATGGTGTAGATTTTTTCTCGTCCTGTTCCGCCCTGCTTATTTTTTAAGTAGGACAGCTCCACTTCGCTGCAATCCCTAGGGTATTTTGACGTCATCGATCTTTTTTTTAAGCTGTCCTTGGGCTTCAGGTGCTTGTTGTTCTCGGGATCCTTGAAAGAGGCGGCTCTGCTTGAGCAGTCAGAGATGTCGGAGTGGGCTGCCTCCTCTGGCAGGTAGCGCTGACTCTTCATAGACAGACGGGGGTCTGGAACCAGCATGTCGGGTGTCTGGCTTTGTCGTAATGTATCCACAGACTTTTTCCAAAGTGCCCTGGGTTTGGCAGCTGTCTGAGCTGCGTCTGCACTCATAGCCACCTCGACGGTGTTGGGGTTGGACTCGTTCAGTGTAAGTGGGTGTTGGCCCTGGAAGATGTAGTTGTTCAGGTGGTCTTTGTGCCGGTTAGCCAGGTAGCTCTGGATGTCACTGGAGTCAGCATAGACGTCTTTTTGGGCATAGCTTCGGTTGTCAGTGTAGACAAAGTTTCCTTTCTCCGACATCAGATCCATGATCATGGGCCCGGCTGAGTGCATGTACTCGCCACTGCGTTTGGGTGAGTTTACCCTCGAACCACTCAGGTTGGTCATGTTTGTCATCTGCTTGGCTGACTTGATAAGCTTCAGCATGTTGGCCTGAGGGCTAAAATCCAAGTCAGGGGACTTTTTCTTCATATCAATATGGACACCATGAATGCAACTCCAAATACCCTAAGAAAAGTAAGACGGAACATCAACACAATGTACAGGACAAAGAATGAACAAACACTGCTTCTAGATTTTAAGAAACACAATAAATCAGCATTTTAAACTCAAAAGTTTGGATTTGAGTCATCCAAATGTGTCTTAAACATGTGAAGGAGACAGTTGTAATGAGAAAATCCTGAGAATATTAATGTTCCATTCACCTTATAAGTTGTTCTTTCCCCTCTTTTTCACATTACTACTGCGCATGGCAGGTTTTCTCACATTCACACGTCTCTTTTGCAGACAAATGTGTAAACGTGTCTTGCATGTCTTTTCTCAAATGTTAGCATTTCATTACCTCAACAACGTCAGTAAGACAAGACCTCCACCGCATACCAAATTACACCAGGAAGTTCTACCAAAACAGGGATCTCACTGCACTCCCTGAAAGTGCCGTAATCTTCATTCAACAGGCTCTAGCTAGGAATGATGACTAATTCCTAACTTTAAACTGCATATATCAAGCTCCAACAAGTTTGTATTGGGTTAATGTTTCACTCAGACTGAAACCACATCAGTGAAGAAAGGAGTGTCTGAGTTGGGTCTGGCGCATGGTGCGCTGTGCATCCTTAAGCTTTAGCTTGTTTATCTACTGTCATATGTAGCCATACTGATTATCCCACTTTAGCCACAAAACAGTGGAGTGGAAAACTAATTTAGAGTTTTGGAAAATTGATCCCTCTACCAGCACTAAGAGTTCTTCGCAGTGGCAGTGTTTTCACCACAAACGTAACATTATTTTGACTAATTGCACTAATATAATTTATAGACTAATATAACTTTAGGCGCAAGGCGGTATCAAGGAAAACCAGGACAACCAGCAGTGCACTCAGTATAGGAAAGCCGACCTGAGCATTGTGATGCAAATAAAAGAAGAAATATGGACTGTTCACGAATGAACGCTGCAACTGCTAAGTGTGACATACATTGCTAATTAGAGCAAAGGACAGCAAGGTTCAGCATTTACCCTGCTGATGGTGAAGAGCAGGCCTGGCTTTCCTGAACACACTCCTGTGAAGCAGTAGCGAAGCCTCCAGTAGAACAGATGCTCCCACACAAAGGTGATTAGGCTGAGACCCATAGCCGTAGCCAGCATGTAAAATACCCCGGCCATGTTGTCTACATCCAGCTGACTGCTCATGACCTCGTTCTTTTCATTGTGGCAGATCCCGGTCAGCCACTGGGCCTCCAGTTCCTCCATTTCACCTGCACACGCGCACACACACACACACACACACACACACACACACACACACACACAGGCACACACACAGAAGGCTATCAATCATCCTGCCGCTCCTATCTCCTACACACTTCAGCGAGCGCCGCTATCGCCACACTGGAGGAATATCGCCCTGTCATGAAACTTTCCAGTGTAGAGAATGAGTAAAATACACACTCTGGCGTCAGCCATATGCCGGCTCCATACAAGTCTGCCAAAATGATTACTCCATCATGTATCAGGGTTTATGTTAGCCAGGCGGTGTACAGAGATGCGGCAAAGTTGCTTGCCGATTCCATCTTGAATGCATTTCGTTTTAAAGCGCTTGCTTTAAAAAGTCATCTGATGAAAATATGAATAGTATGAGAATATACATTTGTGAAAAAGAACCCGAATTACAGCACAGATCTTTAATCAAAGTGCTAAGAAATCTTTATTCACCTTCTTGTGGCCGTTACATAATTAGCAAAGGATGTTTTAGAGTTTTTCAGAATTTACATGAAAAGATGTACGAAGGCTGTGGCTTTTGAGATAAAAATAGTTCAAAGGAATTACATTAATAATATGAGCCGAAGCCACTGTGACTCAGTTGCTTGTTGACACAGATAAGAAAAAAGGGAATACATTAGAATATATAACCACTCAAATATGCATTCTGTCTACTTCCATGCAGTAAAAAAAATAACATAATATCATCAAAAAGATATTTATGAACTTGAAATCTTGTGCTTGAGAAGCCCGTGGAGGGGTCAGTGTTGTCTGTTTGCTTGTTACGTATCTATCTATCTATCTATCTATCTATCTATCTATCTATCTATCTATCTATCTATATGTCACTAAGGAAGCTTTCATCAAGTGTGATGTCAAGTTGACGTAACACCTGAGGATTTTCATGACACAAGGTTGACGTAAGTTAGAACTTTGGTATGTCAGTCACATAATGGTGTTATAACTTGCCAAATGTTCATTGAAAAATTGGAGCTCTTCATAAAGAAGCTCTCTAGAGTCTGCTAGAGACGTCTAGAGACGTGGATTATAATACCATCAGATACACAGCCCTCAAGTAAAGTCAGTTTTATGCATATTTAAGACTATATTTTCAACATTTATGTCTGTTACAACAAGCCTGTATAAAAATGTATGCAGGTTTAGGTTATGAAGGGTTTATGCAGGTGTCATATTTAGGTGTCGTATTTAGAGAAAAGGCACTCACCGTCACCAATGATGGCCAAGATGGCCAGGTCCACTTGGCGTTTCCAGGGGGAGCCCTTCTGTAACGCAATGCCGTAACCTGTAGTAGCAAAGATGTAGCCACTTCCAATGGTCACGAGCTTGCAGCCTTCGTCCCGGCCGGCCATGTAGTTCAGTACGGCCGCGTCGTAAATAAACGCATCCAGTTTGCTGAGAGAAACAAAAGAGTCGCGTCATTCAAACAAAACAGGACGATGTAACACTCCTACAGGTCCAGTTTTCTTTCCAGCAACCACTGAGTGGGCACAAGGAAAGTTCTGGGCTCGGGCTCTGAGCAGTGCACTCATATGTTCATGCCTACACAGCTGATACATGGGAAGAATTTTTCACTACAATGCTACTTTTTTTGTTTTACAAATGATATTATCATTGTACAAGTACAGTACAAGTACGTACTTCCCCATCCAGCTACAGTGTATTACATACATTAAATAAGAAGAAAAGAATTTCTACTGTATACATATCTCAAATAAAAAAAGATAGGAATACGATACAATATTTGACAACAGTGTACTAATATATTTTGTGCAACACATTTTGCTGGCACGATTCTATGATTTAAGTCTAGATGCCTGCACCTGGAAACTGCAGGGACGCATTTCTGACGAGTCGTTACTTAATTATTCACAGATAATACAAGCAGCTAATAGGTTTAATAATCACTGAATCTACTAACGTGCTGAAATAGCAGCCATCTTTAAGATGAACAGAAAAGGTATTGTATTAATATGGAATAAAATGGAATTACATTTGTTCATTCATTCATTCATTCATTCATGTCTCCTAAGAGCAACAAAAATGTTATCTGAGGAACGTGTAGAGCTGAAAACACGCTCGTAAAACCTTCATTTGTTGGTCAGAAATATGATGATGGATAGACAAACAAACCTTTACCAACTCGTGTAGCAATCACAAAAATCACCCAAGCACGGAGAACATGGCACCAATGACTAAATGACTAAGAAATAAAAACACACAACATTGTTTGATTCACTTCCTGTAGACGTGTGGATTCAGAGCTGAATCACTTTCTCACTGCGCTAGAGTTCACTTGGAAGCGGACCGAGACCACCTCCTCGAGAGGTTCTTGGACCCGAGTGTGATTGCTGTGTTCTCACCTACTTAAAGAACCGCACCGCGATGGAGAAACCACCAAGGTTCCTTACAAACACACTAAACACTAATTAAAGACACTAATGAGCTTGCACTCATGAGGAGTGGTACATGGAGCTCTTTCACTACACCCTGATCTTGTATTGTTGGTTGCGTCTTCATTGTTTTTTTATTTATTCCCAAAATGTCAGAGCACAAATACTTTCTGCAAGGATTTGGAGAAAGTATGAATGTGTGTGTGTGTGTGTGTGTGTGTGTGTGCTTGTTCATCTTGTACAATGTCTTTTAGAGGAGAGAAGACGGAGTGTTTGACCTCTTGATGAGGTAGAAGAGTACTTGAAAAGGGCTACTCTGAGAGCCTCGGAGCGCTGACCAGCCTGACACGACCAGTCCAAAGGAATCAAACTAATCCCACTGTCACAAGCCGATGAGCCAAACGCCTCCAACCTCGATACGAGACAGAACTGCTAACAGACTCACACACACACACACACACACACACACACTGAGGCGAGAGCGTTCCACGTCTCCAAGTCTCCCTAATGAGTGACATTTGGAGCCGATGCTAGCGAGTTGTTCTTCTCTCCTGCTTTGCTTTGTCTAAAGCCCTTCATTACATCGACATTCTGACATTTCGGGAATGTCAAATACAACTCCAGGGTTCAGACCCGTGCCCAATGTTTACTTCAACAAGTCTATTATGATGCTGCTGCCCCGCATGAATCTGTGGGAGTATGATATATGATATATACACCGAGTTAGTCTGAATGCATAGTGCATATTTCATATTTCATAGCTATTAGCATATTGCATTCAGGGGCGTACTCGAGAGTTGGATTACGCGCTCGTAGTGAGGATTTAATTCCAAAAACGTGCACTTCAGTTTTCAGACCTCAGACATAAACTACAGACTTAAACGAAAGCACTCAAACACGAAAAGGACACGGAAGGAGATGCGTCATTATTAAGGACATTCGTTAGCTCTGGGAAGGAGTTTTCTTCATAAACAACACTTAAAGTGAGCGTAGTAGATGAGTGGACACTCGGAATATTCTTCAAATCTTGGGAACGTTTCTTGAAAAATAGTGACGTAATTATCGGTTGAACTTAACTCACCAATTCTAAATATGACTCCTAGAGAAAGAGAAACTAAACGTAACAATCATTTTAATGGAAAATAAGCTACATCTGATTTTTTTGGTGTGTGTGTGTGTGTGTGTGTGTGTGTGTGTGTGTGTGTGTGCAGTGTTTGGCTAATTGGGCCAATCACGAGTCTCCACCCTACTAAATAAAATATTACTGTGGATAGTTCTGGGAAAGCTTCTCCAGTTTCTCCAACTCTCACACCTCTTCATATTAATTCTTCTTAACCTCCGCCTCAGCGTCCTCATTTCCAACCGTATGAAAAACCCTTAATTCCTGTTCTGTTTTGTTTTTTTTTAAATCTAGAAAGCTGTTCCATACATCATGACTCATTCAGCGATAGCGATCACTTCCTGTTTTGGAATCTGTGTGTGTGTGTGTGTGTGTGTGAAAGCTGAGATGCTCTCCTCACCCGGTCTTCAGGCTAACCAGCGCGTCCGTCACTCCCGTCTGATGGTATTTCACCATGTACTGGTGCATGTCCGGATAATTCTTACGGATGTTTCTCTCCGTGCTGCCGTTAGGGACTGTCCCGAATCGGAAGGGTGGAGAGTAGGAGTACGGGCTCTGGAACTGGCAACAGGAAAAAAAAAAAAAAACTACTGATGAGCTTCGTAACATGATACAAATCAGGCATAACAAAAATCCATTACAGTGTCTGGAAGAAGAAACGCTCTGGCACACACACACACACACACACACACACACACAGTGTGATGATGTACGTCTTCAAGAAGTTCGTTTGTACCACATACACCTCATATCTTTCATTCAAGCTTATTGCTTTTTCGCAGTAGAAGTAGAAGTAGTAGGTCACATGACCATAAGGTGTAGGTTTGTAGGCTGTACCTGTGATAGGAAGCCAAACTAGGAGCTCACGTGAAACCAGCAGAACCGGCGCTTCTCTAACACGTCCTTTTAACTGTCGTCTAAACTGTTCTCGTTCTGCGATACGAACTCAGACTTGGTTTCGATTTGGTTTCGGAAGGAGATGATCGAAAAGAACAAGCGCGTCCTGGAGTGTCTCTGTGCCGAAGAAAGTTCTCCAGGTCCATTTATAGAAGGTAAGATAAAATATGGCGTAAATCTTTTCAGACATGTAAATGCTCAGTCCATAAAAAAAACGACTGACATGACAGATTCAGACGGGATGAAGATATTCCAGAGAGATATTCTAGGAATAATTCCACAACTCCAGCTTCACGTTTGGACCCTATTTGGACCTGGTATTAGGGTCTGTCCTAAATTCTGGTGTAAATGGGGTCCAGATCATTTTCAGAGGTGATCACATGGATGCATGAGGTCACATGACATTTGCAGCGTATAATTTGAAGCGTAACCTCCAGCATATATGAAATCGCATTACTTTAAATTAAAAGCCTTCAAACCAGATAACATCTTGAGGGAAAGTAGAATAGTGTCTGTCCTAGTAGCTAGTTAGTTGTTTTACTTGTTTAAAAGGTTTATGTTTAAACGCATATAAATGTTATTGTTACATTTGCGTAATACGGTGCTGAACGAACTCGCGGCGCATCCCAGACTTGTTCAGCTTTGTAGTGGAGATAATCAGCCACTGAGCCATCATGTCTGTCTCGAACAGAACTGCACTACTCTGGTCGTACCGCTTCGAAATGTCTGTTCGCTGCACGCAGGAGAACCTTCTCTGTCCAGAAAAAGTGTTTTTTTTTATCCCAATTTAGCACACCACTGGTTAATTGTGCATCTCCGTAGGCCTGGACTCGACGTATAATTACTGTGATTTGGTTACGTCGATAAATACACATCTTCATAGCTCTGTCTCTGTGTGTGTGTGTGTGTGTGTGTGTGGACGAGATCGAGTGCTCCACTCTTGTTAAGAGTCTGTTAGCGGTTTGTTGGAGTGTCACTGTGTGAACAGAATAACAATGAAGACAATCCTGACAGCTCGCTGGCTGTATTATAGATTAAAGCATCTCAATCTGTAATTTCTAAGTGTTCTACTTGCGTAAAGATAAGGAACAAAACCCCATAAAAGGCTCCAAAGTATAAGTGCCGTTCTTTAATTAATTCATTCATTAAAAACTGTAACTGTTGGTAAATTTCTGTGATTATAAGAGGAATGAAACACTTCAGGACGTTCTGTTATCAGAGAAGAATCGACTGCAGGGTTACGCCGTGACTCGGCTTCATCCCACGTCGTTTTCTTCCTCATGCAACGTGCATTTCATCACTGCTGATGATAACCGACTGGAAATGTTGTGTTGTGCTTTTATTTACAATTTGTTGAACAGTGCGAGTCATTTTAGAGATGGTTTGTGCGCAGGGTCGTGTAAAGACACCTTCAGCGTTTAAGCGAAGGTCTTAGAGCAATGTTTTATTTTTGCTGCTTCAGCGGAATCTGTAAACGGCTAAAAAGCACCGAAATGAAAAGCGGTGAAGCAAGAAAAATGCTCCGTCTTTAATTAGCTGCATTTCCGAACAATTTATAACTGCTAGCGTGATTTTGCAACGTGGCGAAAAAAAGATGAAGTGCAAAGATCTTAACCGGTAAAATCTTTATTTAAATGGCTATTAGATTAAATTCAATATATCAAAAATCTGTACCATTATTATTATTATTATTATTATTATTATTATTATTATTATTACTATATAGTGTAATTTGCTCTCATCCTGAGGTTTTACTCCGATTTTTTTTTTTTCATTCCCCGCTAATGTGGCTAATATTGTACACAATTAGCATCATGTTCTGGTTCGACAGACGCCATTTAAGTCTAATTCCAGAATAAAAGTCTCTTTTTTTTAATACTTTTAATTCTACACAGTTTCTTTCAGCCTGGGGCTGTTTAATGATCTAACGAGAGACTTATTGAATTATTAGACAATTATTGAAAGTTGTGAAGATCCTGGATATGGTTAAATAGGAGGAAATGTCCTGCAATAGCATTACAAAGCTCTTTCTGTGGTTGGTGTTCGGTTATAAAGTGGAACATGAAGCTGAGAATTAAGGGGTTAGTCTACAGGACTGAAGACGTCGGAAAACTTTGTGTCTGACTGTTACAAAGCGCTGACACTGGAGACTCCTTCCATAAAGGTTAATTAGAGGAAACCACCAAATCAACGACTTTTAGTCTGTTTATGTGTTTACGAGTCCGTGTGAACGAGCTGTTGCTATAGAAATGAGAACGTATCAGAACGAGCGCATTGACATAAAGTAGAAAATATTATATAGAAAATCTGTTACAGGAAATTAATCAACATCTTCTGACCAATCAGAATCTAGAATTCAGCAGCTCTGAATGAGTAATGTCTCAGTATGAGTAATGGCTTCTGTAGAAACACAATAAAATAGCTTTGTTTTCTTTTATTCCTTTATTAATGCTCTACTTATACACACGACTGTAGAGAAAATAGATATTTATTTGGGAATATGAAATAAGGCCGTAGTTGTGTTTATTTCCAGGCGCCATGTGCTCCGGGTGTAAATTACAGCAGGAATAAAAATGGAAAAGTAAACACTCCGCTACATTAATGCTGCAGAGACTGTAGCTATTGCTTTCTCATGCGTATCAGCTCTGTGTACAGCACACTACTGTCAGAGCTGCTGTTACAGAAAATAAATCAACACCGTGCTTACTGGGTCTTAGCAGGAGCGGGATGGAATGAACTACATGCGCTGTCGTTGTAGCACTTGAGTACTTTGGTTGCTTGTAACGGTGCTTTTTAACGAGTATAATTAAACCATAGGAAATTTACTTGTGTTTTTGTAAAAATGATTAAAGTCAACTTTGTTGCGTTTATTTTTAATCACCTTTTTAATCACCACTACAGAGAAAAACAGTAACAATGCATTTCATTCAGGAAGACAATTAACTGTAAGTCAGTTAAAATAAAATGCGTGAATTGTAAATAATTACATTTCGAGAGTTAATCTAAAGAACGCCTGCTGATAGTGTACACATCGTGCGCCGAATTTTTAGCAGCGATGTCTGAGATGGATGAGTCGAGGCGGTTAATCGTCCCTGACCCAGTTTTGAATCCTTCCAAAGAAACAGCGTCATAACGATCTGCAAATTCTATAACGCTAGCTGAAACCCGTGGAGCTATCGGCATTTCAACATCCATCCTGCGGAAACACGTACAGCTAAGCCATTAGCTAACTGAGTGAGCTACACTAGCTAGCCAGGTCTTTTAATGTTTTAAAGTATGAAAGCTAAACTTTGAGATGTCACTCCGATGTTTACTGCTTACTGCTAATGAGCCTAGCAAACTGATCTACATAGCTAGCCAGTTAACGTAACGATTTTTTATATACTGTTAATAACGGAGGCGGTGTTCAGCATAGCTCACTTGGTTAGTTAACATCATTGTTCAACAACTGGATTAAGGTTTGGATTAGTTGCGTCAGTTGTAGACATGTAAAAAAAAAAAAAAAAGTCATTCGTAAAGCAGCTACTCAACGATTTTCCCTGGATGACGTAATTGACTCGAGTCAAGTGAGATTATCTGAAACTGAAAACGTCGTCCAGGAAGGAAGTCGTACCTTGTTGTCGCTCAGTCCCGTCACCTGGTCCACGAACTCCTCCTGGATCATGAAGGCGGCCAGGTTGGCAGTGTAGCTGGCGAGGAAGATGACGGCGAAGAAGGCCCACACGGACACGATGAACTTGCTGGTGGTGCCTTTGGGGTTCTGCACAGGGACGGAGTTGTTGAAGACCAGACCCCAGAGCAGCCACACCGCCTTGCCCATGGTGAACGAGGGTCCGTGCGGGTCTGAAACACGACACAACTCAAGTTCTGCTTCTGTAATTACACTTCTGCAAGGTACGGTTCTACATAAAATTGATGCTTTTTAATCTACTTGCTCGGTCACAGGAAGTTGCTCTGTAATGACATTATCCTGGTGCCAGGGGTAATATGTAGCAAGAACGCCGAGTTAGCATTCAGCACGGTTTCACATGGATGAAATGCAGCCATGCAGTAGCATACGGATATGATTTATCCTTAGGGATCATTTTAATTGCTGTTTACGCTCTGGGTTGTTTACTGAAAAAACTAATAAAACGCCGCTGAGTGTTGTTATAGATGAGTAAGGAATAATACACCCTGTGTCACGCTGTTACAGGAAAATAATCAATTCAGAGGTGGTACAATGAAGCAGAGTTGAAGTTACTTCAGCCGAAGTACATCCCAAAGTGCTTTATTCCTCTTATACCACAGCAGTTTTTCAACTCTAACACTGTTTTTTTTTTTTTTTTTTTACTTTTTATCCTTTTATAGTTACATTTAACACCCATGAAACAAGTAAGTTCCTGTTCTCACTTAGCATGTAGCTCTTTCCATAAACGTTAAATAAACGTCTCCTTACACAAAAGTCAACATATCAGCGGTTAGACACATTTACTGAAACACATTTTGTTACTATAGAAACGATGACGTATTAGAATGAGAATTAGAATTCAGAGCTGACCAATCAGAATCCAGAACTCAGCGTCGCTGTGGTATAAATTATAATTCATATGCAGTTTAGCTCATTGGAGTTTTGCTCTGAACTGAAAAGTGAAGCCATTTTGCATGTCTAATTTAATCGAATGTGTTGTAGCCCCAACTCTTGGTTATATTTCCGGTAACAATTTTTTGGATCGGACAGCGGCTAAGTGAACGAGCGAGCGAGTGAGGGAGGGAGGGAGGGGTGGGAGTTTTTTAGGCTCGTCTTCGACAGTGTAAGTGTAGGCGGAGGCTGGAGGAGGAATTCAACTGAAATGTATTATCTGTAAAAGTCGATCAATAGCTAGCCTCGGCACACAATGCATCAAACACACGGGCTGTGACATATGATACTCACTTCGCATTAATCTATAGGACCTGAGGTCGGCTGTTTTTTTGGCTTGTTAAGGATTTTAATTTTTCTAAAAGAGCTCTACTTGGAACCGTTTCCGAAAAGGAAACCCTGCGTTGTAGGGTTGTGCATCAAAACTTCCCTCAAAGGGGCAAACAAAGACCGCATTAGTCGTTACTCTGTTAAAAATAAAGGCACGAGAATCCGTGATGTCACGCAAGAACCATTTGTTGGTTTCCTTTTTGATAGATGGATCTTTCTGAATTTTTTTTTTTTTAAATTGAGCGGAACAGTCTTTGTTTTAAAAAAATGATAATTCCGTTTATTGTAGCAACAACAACAACAACAACAACAAAAAAAGGGTCCATTTGGGAATAAAAAATGATTCGTCTATGGTATCACTCCAAAAAAAAAAACTTTTCTGCCACTTTTATTTGTAAGAGTGTAGATTTAACCTCATGCCCGAGGGAGTATATCATCTCAGGAATGAGTTCTGTACCTCTGTAACGCCTTCAGGAAAACGCTAGGCCTGAACTTCATTTCATGTCTTGACTGGTTTAATAATGCTGGTGGAGATTCTGAAGCTTCCCGCCAGAAAAGTGAACATAATATACGGTACAGAGATGGAGTCTAGACTCTCACAGTACCATGAATCAAACAGCAGACTTCCACGTTCTACTTACAATTTCCTCGTCCTCAATCGGAAAACAGTTTTTTTTTCTTAATAAAATCTCATTATTTTATTAAGAGTTCTGCATCTTTATAGGACGAACCATTAAAATGCTTGTTTCTGATTGGCTGACAGGTATGTTAATAAAAAACATATACGTACACATCGACAATTTGCATAATAACTCTCTGATATTGGAGTCTAGTTCGCATATTGTGACTGTTTTCCGCCTCATCCGTTATTTTTTTGGATATCGGCGAGCGTTATCTCTTACTCAGTCACTTGTGGTAGATGCTACTATCAGGTGTTTGGCCAGAGGCTTTCCTTTACTCGAGGAACATGAAGGAGGTGATAACTGAGCAGGTTTCTGTGACCTTCGGGACTTCGGAGAAAAGAGCAGCCACAGGACGTGGTGGTTACGGTACCTTTGCCCTGGGCCAGGTTCCTGTTAAAGCCCAGAGGACTGATGTACTCGAACATGAACACGGCCATGGCGGTGACCAGCAGCAGCATGACGAACATCATCACCCACACGGACGCACTGAAGGGCTCTGAGGGAGACGAACAGGAATCACAACAGCATTTATAATCAGCGACTTCCATTTTCCGTCACTCTCTCTAGAGCAATATGTGAGGACAAGCCAGGAAAATGTAAAAAAATGCAAAATTTAAGAATGGAAAATGTCTCGAAAATTAATTTCCTGGCTAAAACGTAATTAACATCCAACAATAATTAATTTCTTATTAATCAAAAATAAAGCAACATCTATTAAAGAAACTATTTAAAAGAATTGATGTACAAGCAGAAATCGCTGAATAAAATGTTTTTTTGTTTCTTTTTATTCGGCCTGGTATCGTTTCTGCATTTTCCTCCTCATTAAAAATCCCCAGATCCAGGAACAGACATAAATATTAAATATAAATATGCAAAGTGACTATTTAATATTCGCATATTCAAGTCTTCCTTGTATAACAAACATTAAATAAATAATTAAATAATAGTTTATTGTTTATGTCTATGAAATGATTAAAATGGCTTTATTGTGTACGTTGCCCTTATCAGTACATATGAACATTGATGAAATGCAAATATGTTAATACTGAAACACTTCTCTTTTCCTCTGTCCATCCCTAACACCACTAACTTTAGCTAGCTTAGCAAGCTGGCTAGTTAGCTGCTAGTAAACCAGCTAGCATCTGCGATACGTAAACACACTGAGATTTTTATTATCCTGTGATTTACATTTAATTTAATTTAATTTAATTTAATTTAATTTAATTTAATTTAATTTAATTTAATTTAATTTAATTTAATTTAAT
>CM074928.1:22022740-22034783 GCA_037576815.1 Pangasius larnaudii
TAATTTAATTTAATTTAATTTAATTTAATTTAATTTAATTTAATTTAATTTAATTTAATTTAATTTAATTTAATTTTTAGGATTAAGATTTATTTAAGAATTATTTTTTATATTTTACATTTTTAAATAATTTTTAAATATACGAAATGATTCACGATTTTTGACAAAAAAATATAGAATCCAAATTTTTAGGATTAAGATTTATTAATCTTAAAAATTAATTAGATTTTTAGGATAATTTAATTTAATTTAATTAAATTTTTAGGATTAAGATAGAATTATTTTTTTACATTTTAAATTTTAAAATAATTTTTAAATATGCGAAATGATTCGCAATTTCTACATACTAATTCTGATTTATTTATATAAGATTATTTTAGAAAAATGGCATGTGTATATGAAGTTGAGGAAGAATTTCTGAAGGTGTTGGTGCTGAAAATGACCCAGAAAGGCAGAGGGGGAGACGGTGCCGTTGCTGCGGGACACCATCACGCTAATCCCGGTCTCCACGAAGGGAACGGAGAAATCGATGACCTCCGAGCGCTCCTCATTGATCGTCAGCGAGCCCACGGCCATGACGGCTTTCTTATACACCACCTGCAGTGGAAAACAAAGACAACCGAAGGCCTCAAACTTTACACACAGAGCAACGACACTCACACACACACACACACACACACACACACACACACACACACACACACACAGCGCCACTCATATCTCATTTAGCTGCATTTGGCGCCCAGCTGGATTCGGGATCTGATCACTTTGGTCTCCGAATAAAACGCTAAATCACTTCACTGCTCTCGCGACTGCTCGCTCTCGGACACCGTCTGTCGCTAAATTACTTCCAAGAGGCAGAGATGAACGGTTTCTCATTTCGAAGCTGCTGTCGATTTGCCACTTTTTTTTTTTTTTTTTGGATCAGATCTTTACTCTGATGTGTTTTTTTTTTATATAGCATTTAGCACTAGTACACTTTTAAAATATCTTCTAAAACGCGGCAGTGAAGGAAAACTGCAGTGCGCTAGTTAGCATGCACTCATTAGTGTTATGCTAACTGCCTCCAAATGGCTTTCTTTCATTGCTAGCATGAATAAAATCATTCTTTAGCCTTTAAACAGGCAGGCAGTCATGCTAAAAAGAGTTAATCAGCTAATCATATTAGCATGTATTAATGTTCCCGGTCTCTTAGCAATTATAAATATTAGGAGAAAAATATTGTTCATTTTTTAAATGCAATTATTTAACTGATTTTTTTTTTCTTACATTTCTTATAAGACATACTGCCAGATTAGGGGAAGTAAAGGGTTAATTTGACAATTTCATTAATATCTGTCTTATAGTTTGACTTTTTTTTTTGTCTTATTAAAATTAAATTAAATTAAAAAAATATTGTTTTAGATAAAGTGAGGCAAAAAATTCTTATAAAATAAATAAGTTCAAATTTTGTATTTAAATTGAGGTATAAAATCTGTCGACATTTTCTAAAAATATTGTTTTTGATAAACTGAAGTAAAAGGATATTTTAATTAATTTGTAAGCATTCGAAATAATATTTAAATATTATTTAAATAAGTGGATATTTTTCTACTTAATTTTAAAGAATTTCATTCTTAGTTTTAAATCAATTTCAGTGTAAATCGGTCAATTTATTAATTTATTAATCAATATGTTTATTTATTTGTTTGTTATTTATTTATTTATTTGTAGGAGCATTCCCTTATTATTATTTTTAATGGGGAGCTTGATTAGAAATTATTTTGATGTATTAATAATTATAATTATTAACTTTAAACAAAATCAGGAAAGGGGATTAGTTCTGATCAAGTGATCTGCTTGTGTTGAGTTCGACTTCTAAATCTTTTTAATATTCGATTTTAAAAATAATGAATATGCATGAGGCAGTGATTCCTAATTTTACTTTTTATTTATGTTTATCAAAATATTTTCTCAAAAATGTTCATTTTGCTCTTCAGTTGGCTCCGATTTATCCGATGTATAGAATAAAATGAAACCTTTTTTTTTTTTTCCTTTGGAAGTCAGTTTGAACTGAAGCGCAAATTAACTGAGAAAACATAATTAAAATATTTTCACAACACATTTCTGGGTGAAGGCTCCTCACCTCTCCCACCATGCCGTTCCACACGTTGTTGATCTTCTTCCCGTGCTTCCCGTTGGTCACCAGGTAAAGGTCGTAGGTGAACTTGACGTTCCTGGCGATCTTTTTGAGGATGTCGATGCAGAAGCCCTTGCAGCACTTTTTGATGTACGTTCCGCCTCCTTCGGTGGAATTGCTGTTGGAGAGGAGATGAATTAGTGCGTATATATAATTAGTATATATCCCGAGAGAGCAGACTCTTCTCTTCTACCTCACGCGGTTTTACGAGCCGAACCCTTTCGGGCCCTTCGAGTCGTCGAGTTACGAGGTGCGATAATCATTTTCAGCCTTTAACATGCGTATAAAGCACTTCCTGTTGCTAATTTAAATCATTCTTCAGATGCAATTGGAGGATTATGACGTGTTGCATGAACACCTCCACATCATTTGTTCAGGGTAATAAAGATTACGGCACACAGAAGCGTGTGAAACGTGAATGACTGAAGGACTGGAATGGTTCGGGAAGCCGCCGGGAGCTGGGATTAGCCTACAGGAGGTACGGTGCGTTAAAGCTTGACGAAGAGCTGCTGGCACTCCAGAAATCTCTTAATTACGATGAACAGAAGTTTCGTTTTCCTCTGGAGTGGCTCTCAGGAGGCCATCAGGAGAGTGCCTAGGGGAGACGTTTGATGTGTTTGAAGATTTCTGGTGCTATTTTTGTATAATAAAAAAAAAAGAAAAAAGATTACATGTCAGGAGCAATACATTTCTATTTACAGGCCAATTAAGATTATTATTTAACCCATTAACTGACGCTTATCGCTCAGAACTAAGACATATGTCATTAGAAAGACTAGAACTTACACTTTCAAATCATCAAGGCTTCATTTTGCGATATAAAGCGAGCAATCCAGGCTGGAATATACATAAATGTGTTCAAAATGTCGGCCTTACACTTGCTATTATCTCTCAGTTGTTATTCATAACACAGCAATTTTGCTTTTTTCTTGAAGTGCCACAGATTCGTCAAAACTTCAGCGTCACATCAGCTTATTATAACTATCCTTATTGATTTTCTTTAAAAAAAAAAAGGTTATTTTGTCAAAAGATCGTGAAGATGCAAATCTGCCATGTTACTCAAAACACAAACAGACATGTCATTGAGTTATTCGTTGAAATACTTGAATAATGCCACCAACACAGACAAAAAGGGTGGTGGTAAAAGATTAGCGTGCTCCCCGCTCTGGTGTGCAGCATTGCTTGCACAAACATGATCTGCATGGAAGAGTCATCAGAAGGAAAACCTTACCTTCAAAAATGTCTGAAAAACTTTTTTTTTTTTTTTTTAAATCCATCTAGATAACATTTTGAAAACAAGTGATGTGGACTGATGAAGTAAAAATAAAACTTCTAATCGGGATTAGCCCACTAATACAAAACAACAAAGTGTAGTGTCATTTTTTTTCCTAACTCCGAGCATGGCAATACGAAGCTTATTACCAGCAGGCGGATCCGAGTCATGATGTAAGCACGTTTATTAATTATATTATATTCATTAATTAAAATATACAATTTAAATGCACTCTCAATTCCGTATCACTAAGACCCACTGCGCTTGTGATCCTTTTACACACTGTTCACGCTGCTACGCTTCACTCGCTAGATGTTACGTCATTGCCGTTTACCCTCCTTTTGCTTACTTCCGGAATCTGAATGCGGAATTGTGGAAAGGGCCCACTGTCAACGATCCTTACGTCCTGAAGCAAAGAAACTCCTCAGGTCCACTGCCTGGAAATATTATCAATTTCTAAACACTGTTACGGGTCTAGAAACATTTTGAACATTACTCACTAACTCACTCACTGCCAGTATCCTGGTCGGGGTCATGATGGATCCGGAGCCTATCCTGGGAAAACTGGGTGTGAAGCAGGAATACACCCTGGAAGGGGTTCAAGTCCGTCTCAGGACATCATTCACACACTCATTCGCACACTCATTCACACACTCATTCACACACTCATTCACACATAGGGGCAGTTTAGATTCATCAGTACACCTACTGAGATGTTTCCGGGAGGTAGGAGGAAACTGGAGAACTTGGAGGAAAACCACACAGACGTGTGGAGAACATGAGAAACTCCACAGACAGTGACCCGAGCTCAGGATGGAACCCCGGAGCTTGTGAAGCAGCAGCGCCACACACGCGGCTGCTGTTCATCGTGACGGAGAGAAGGAACGCTGAACATTAAACACATGAAGCTCTGATGATGAAAGCTGCTCACTCGGCTCACAGAGAACGACAGGGTTATTGCGCTGTGCACATTCAGCCACACGCCTTCATATTGCTCACAACAACCTTCTTTCTGTCTCCACTATGAACCACACACACACACACACACACACACACACACACACACACACATGAAATCCAGTTTAACATCGATCTCTCCCCCCGGGCTGCAGGCTATGACGCACACGGCAAATTCCCCCAGCTCTTTTTCCTCCCTCAACTACTTTATTCCATCTCTTTTATGGAAGGTTTCATTATTTTACAAAGAAAAACAAAAAAAGAAGCAGAGAGTCAACACTTTCTCCTACAGTGTGTCGTCTCCCTGGTGCCAAACCAATTAAAACTTATGAAAACACACATCACTGGGCAGAGGCACTTCATACCACTGAGTCACAGGTCATTTGTAGGAGTGTGTGAGCTTTCAGCTATGAGAGAGTACGGTGATGAGGAAATCGCGCGAGGACGCGCACACAAAATCTTATCTTTAAAAGTTCCAAGCTAAGATTTTCTCCTTTCTCACAAAACTGCCGAAAGAAACCTGGCAGTGTTTAATATGTAAGGAATAAAACACCATGTGTCATAGCTTCGGGATACGCTGCTGTATAACAGCACGTCCTGAAGTGTTTTATTCCTCTTACACCACAGCAATTTGCTAACAGTCACAATTTTCAATCGACGACTGGAATGTCACTTTTTATCCACTTATTTTTACATTTAACATAACAAGTTTTCACTTACGTTACAGCAGCTATAAGCACTTGTCCCTTCACGTCACCTGTTTGTTTTTTTTCTCTCTCAAAGTTAATAAGACAACAAAAAGCCTGTCCTGTTCCCGAGTAACCTCAGAGCGTAAACTCCTCTGTCCAGAAGATGCTGGAAAACTTTCAGAAAAGTTACGTCTGACTGTTACAAAGCGCTGACACTGGAGACTCCTTCCGTGATCGTTAAATAAACATCTCCTTATAGATTAACGTCCTTTCAGATCTGGCGCGACCACTGACCCAGTCCCAGTGAATGGGCTGTTACTATAGAAACTAATCAAATTAATTAATTAGTAAACAAGCTACACTGCTATCAGAGCTGCTGTTATAGGAAATGAATCAACACCTCCTGGCCAATCCAGAATTCAGGAGCGCTGTGGTGTAAGATGATCGAGAGTGTAATCATGTTCAGCATCCTGGAGCTCATTCAGAGATGCTTCATCTTCAGAAATCTTAGAAATCATCAATATTCACATTTCGCCGCCATACGTCATGTTCATGCTCATGGACTCTCTAAACCATGCGTCAGAAAAAAAAAAAAGATTTAAAAAAACAACCATCCTGCACTACCAGGCTTCCTAAAACGAACGGGAGCAGAAGTTGTCTCAGGTGTCACGTATCTCGCCGGGTTTGTCCTGCCGAACTCGACAGTAAAGTCATTTCTGTGATAAGGCGGCGGGAGAAGAGCTATTAGATAGCGCTGGAGAGGAGATGGAGGAAGAGAGCGAGTTCGTGCGGCAGCATGCATCACTGAGCTCTTCCTCCTCCTTCTTTTCCTCCTCCTCTTCTTCTTCTTCTTCTTCTTCTTCCAGGATGCTCGAGTGCGAATTGTGCCGTAGGAGGAAAGCAATACAGAGTTTACTAGCAGATGTGTGCAACAAGCCAAGCGCTCCTCATGAGCTCATGTTTTTCAGCTCGATTCGTGTCAGCGATCCGGCGAGATCACCATAATTAGCAGTGCGCAAAGAAAAAAAAAAAAGTTCCCATCTGATTCCCATCGCCCTTAGCGACCTGAGCCAGAGACGCATTATGTAAGATATATACACACATTTACATTACATCATCACAGCTCTGGGCTCTGATTGGTTTACAAAGGGCGGAGTAATTTGCTGTAACGGCAGCTCTGAAAAAAAAGAGTGCAGGTTTATCATCGTTTCTATAGTAACAGCTTTATGCATAATAATGAACAGATTATTTAAAAAAAAACATATAATCGTTCTTTAAGGAGAGGCTTAGTTAAGATTTAAGGAAGGAGTCTCCAGTCTCAGAGGTACAGTTTCATTTTGCTGGTGTTTACGCTAACTTATAGCTAACTAACTTATTTCACTGACATGAAATCTAACTATAAAAGGATAGAAAGTATGGCATCTCATTATTTAACAAATAAAAAAATCCAATTGTTGGTAAAGAGAAATAAAATGCTTCGGGTAGGAAAATAATCAACTTCGGGGTGATAACAGTAACTCGTCATAAAAGTTATATTAAGTGAAAAATATCTTGAATATGAACAAGGTTCTGTCAAATCTGTCAAATCTGTTACGATTCAATGACAATAAAATAAACGTAACATTATTAAACCTGTTTCTAAAAACCTGAAGCTGTCAAATCGTTAACATTTTGCTAAAAATGTTAAAAGGTTTAAAATACAGAGGGTGGATAAAAATATCGGGAAACTGATAACAATATAAACGAATTATTCTAATATTTCTCATTATGAAATTATGACACCAGAAAAAAAACAAACAAACGGTGTATCGGATTTCGGAAAAACATATCGGATGTGTCAGGTACTGTAACGAATGGTAACGACTGGAATTGGATTTGAAAAGAAATGTATTTTTGGAAAAGAAAATGTTTACATATAAGGAGACTTGACTTGTTTTTGTTAGGATTTTATTCTATTTACACTTTATAGCTTATTATATTGATTATATTTTCAGTGTAAGTGATTTTTGTGTGAAAGAGTTAATAAAGCTTAGTGTTTTTTTTTTTAAGAAAACTACCAAACTACCAAACTACCTGGGTATCGGCTGATGCTCAAGGTTTACTCAAGTAGAACAGAAAAAGCGATCTCGAGCCATCTCTAGTTTTCACTTGATTATTTTTTTTTTTGCATTGTAAAGCCCATTACATGACGTTTAACAACAATAACAACAATCTGAAGCTTCTGCATGGCCGAGTGGATGTCAGCTGTCAATGATTACAGCTCACCAGCAGGCCAGTTCACGCTGTGCTCTGATCATCTGACCTGTAATTTTCTCAAAAAGCTGAAGTGCGCTTTCCCGAGCCAGCGAGGAAGTTGCTGAACGCAGCAGTGCTGTAACGAAGCCGCCATGACATGCCTATAAACCCTTTTAACCAGACTTCCTGAAGGGATTTAAAAAAAAAAAAACGACCCGGGGCTTTTTGGATCGAGTTTCCGATCGTAAAACAATTTCAAATGTGCATATAGATAAGGCAGACTAAACACTTAGCTAAAAAGCCAGAATTAAAAAAAAAGACAAATTAAATAAACTAAAGACACGAGGCAGGTTAGAGTTCGGGACGGGACTCACTCTTTGATGTGCTTGCGGCAGGGGACCGAGTTCCGCATGCAGGTTCCTGTCAGGCGTTCCACGTTCTCCACGATGACGAAGGGCTTCTCCTCTAAAGTCACGATGCTCAGGTGGTTATCGTCCGTCTCGGTGTCGCCGAACGAGTTGAAGCGCGGCCACACCGGGTACTTCAGCGTCAGACTGCGGTTCTCCCATTTACCCATCTGTAATAAATAAATAAATAAATAAATAAATAAAAATAACGTTTCTTTGTAGGAAATTTCTCAAAGCAACGTCTGATTGGCCAGAAGGTAGTAATTCCTTTTCTCTCGATCACGGGTCTATATTAAAGCGCTCTTTATCTTTCAAAGTGCGGTCAAATTCTCGATTCTGATTGGTCAGAAGGTGTTGCTCACTTTTGTCAATGTGCTCGTTCTAGTACGTTATTGTTTCTATAGCAACAGCTCATTCACAGGGGCGTTTATGGAAGGAGTCTCCAGTGTCAGCGCTTTGTAACAGTCCGAAGTAAAGCTGCAGCTTTTCCGACATTTTCCCGGAAGACAAGTTTATGCTTTTTTTTTTTTTTTTTTTTCACTAACGAACAACGACAAGTTGCTGTTTTTTTTATCTTATTAACTTCAGAAGAGAGAGAGAGAGAGAGAGAGAGAGAGAGAGAGAGAGAGAGAAAGAGGCTGGTGAAGGAAGGACTGTTTATAGCCGCTATAACATTCCACAACATAAAATGTAACTAGAAATGGATTAAAATCATGAAATGTTCTTTAATGAATTATTTAAAGAAAAAAGAACAATCTGTGGCACATTGCTGTAGTGTAAGAGGAATAAAGCACTTTTTGGGGTGTGTTGTTAGAGGAACTTCCGTGTGGTAACAGTAACTCCACTTCACTGTTGATTATTTCCCTACAACAGCATGACACGGAGTGTTTTCTTCCATACTTAAGGGTTCACTGGATAATTAAGGGTTCTATTTGAGTCACTCGTATTTAATTAATAACCCTGATTCTGACGTGATGTTACGCCCCATGCAGAACATTCCAGAGTATGTGGAGCACAATGAAGCTGAGCTGAGTGCACAAGCATCAATTCTTAATGTAAAAGGACTCGAAGCGCAGAACCGCGCGCGCCGTCTCTCTCTCTCTCTCTCTCTCTCTCTCTCCGTTCTGCTTCTCTGACTTTTTTTCCCTCTTGTTTTCTTCAAGCTTTTTGATCTGCTCTTGTTCTGTCTTACTCGAGTTCGTTCATGCATTCAAGCTGACTTTACATTTAAAAAGTGTCTCTTTGAGGCTCGGCTGCCCTTGAAAACTTCGTGGATACTGCGTGGAACACGTTCACACACACACACACACACACACACACACACACACACACACACACCACACACACTACCTTTAATGTCTTGCGCTATTAAGAGACTGCAAGACCTAACTGGCAGACTGAAAGCCTTTTTATTTTCCAGTTCACACAGCAGTAACGTGAACGTGTTTCGAGGATCAGTGCCGGCGGCTCTCAGTTCTCCTGCTTCCTCCTAAAAGCACATTTCCTCCTGAATTAGCCTTAATTCCAGAGAAGGGTTTGTTTCAGATCTATTCCTCCGAGACCCTTTCAGTGTGTTCCTGATCATAAAATACTCTCTCCATATAAAAAAGAAAGAAAGAAAGAAATAAGAGACAACACACCCCGAAATAAGAAATGTCGTGCTGACTTTTATAACCGCGCACGTCAGATAAACACCTACCTCCAAGCTTTTCCACTCAAAAAAAAAACAAACAAAAAAAAAAAAACAGAGGACTACTCCACCAGGAGATAAGCAGCGAAGTGAAAAAGGAAAAGAGGAACAGAGCGATAAAGACAGGAGCCAGTCTTGCAAGCGCTGAGTAATAACGGCGCTCGAGCCACTCACAATCACGCTAGCTCATTAGGTAAATATAATTAAACAGAGGCTTGGCGACGCAGCCGTGCAGACAATCCGCATTACCGTCCTTAATTTCATCCACACGGTAATGCCGAGTTTACGGGAAAGGACGCTCACGCCGTATTTTATTCGCTTCACTCGACTGAGCGCGTCTGAGAAAGAGAAAGAGTTTGAGTTAAACGTCATCAAGATCTTCGCTTTCCCATAACGCTCGTGGGGGGAGACTGAGAATTATATTACGCCATGACAGACGTGTTAATAATCTATGATCATTATGCGCCGAATTTGGCTGCATTTGATGCTACGATGGGGGTATTTTTTTTTTTAAGGTTAATGAATATGAATATATATTAATATAATATAATATACAGCAAGCCAAATATAAAATATACCAAAAGCTGGAGTTACTTTCTTTTCTTAACTCAAACAAGAAATGCATCGTTCAGTGCGGTCAAATTCTCCATTCTGATTGGTCAGAAGGCGTTGATCCCCTTTATTCATGCGCTCTTTCTAATACGTTATTGTTTCTATAGCAACAGGTCGTTCACGGGGACATTTTCGGCAATGAGACGTTTGTTTAGCACGTACGGAAGGAGTCTCCAGTGTCAGCGCTTTGTAACAGTCGGAGGTAAAGCTGTAAAGGAGCTTTAAGTTTTCAGAAATCTTCAGGGCAGATGAGTTTATGCTTTCTTTGCGGTTTCTCTTTTTTTTTTTTTTTTTTTTTTTGTCTTATTAACTTCAAGAGAGAGAATAAACAGAGGCTGGCGAGGGAGCGACTGTTTATAGCTGCTATAATGTAAGCGAGAATTTGTCTCTTGGATGTTCCATAACACTGAATGTAACTATAAATGGATAAAAAGTACTGCATGTTCTTTAATGGCGACATTAAAAAATGTAATTGTTGGCAATTGTTGCTGTTGTATAAGAGGAATAAAACACTATGTGGGACTATATGTGGGACTTTAGAGTGGTAACTGTAAACGTACTTCATCACACCACCTCTTCGTGGATTATTTTTCTGTTACAGCATGACACGGCGTGTTTTATTCCTTTTTATTTTTGACATTAGGCCTGTACAGTATATTGCCAGGCAAACGTTTTTGAATACATGGAGTTATTTTTATTTGCTTCTAAATAAGAATAAAAATTGAACACGTGCTCCTTGAGGTCCATAATTGAAAAAAATTAGGCATTTGATATTTTTCTTTTGTGCATTTTTATTGGCTATTAAAAAAATTCAAGTCGTGCATTTACTCGTGCTCTTTGTTCATCGTCCACTCTGAGATGAGGAGTGTTTTATTAAAGGCGAGTTTGGTGAAGTGACCACTGTACATTACTGTAAGCCGAGATTTGTCATCTTCTGGTTGATATTAGACAGCGTTAGCGTCTGTAAGACAATCCTCAGCACTGTTTATCAGCTAGCGGGCGACTCTCTGAGTTATTAGCGCATTCACCACTGAGACACAGATTTAGCATTTTAATTGTTAACTCCCGGAGCATCACAACGATCCCACGCTAATACTAATTTCACGCGCTGATCTCGATCTGGCTCTGTTTCCAGACGCCGGATGACTCACAGATGAGTGACAGGCACGTGGGTCATTATCGTCAGCGCCTTCAGGCCCCCGGAGATACCAGGTTTTTTATCTCTAGCAGCTCTGTGCCTCTACAGATAAAGAGGAACAGATTAGAAATCGGCGTCTTTGCTCAATAAGAACGCTCGTCCAGGAGGTCTGTTTGCAGATAAGATGAACTGCCCACGTCCAGCTTTGTTCAGGACGGATAATTAATGACTGTGTAAGATGGAGAAGCCCGGGTGTGCTCCGAGCTCGTGGAATGTCGAGTCTGCAGGTTGTAAAGAGTACAGATATACATTCTACACAAACAGCTGCATTCTCTAGAGGACTGACTCCAGTTAGACGAGGCTAATAGATGTACTGGAGCATTTATCCTTTACATTGTATAGAGACACTTAATACATTAGCTGACATGAACTAACATAATCTAAGTACAACCCAAATAAGCCAAATAATCAGCACCATCAACGAGTAAAATTAAACAGCACCTAAAAGAACTGAGAAGCTGAAATATTCACAGATTTACACTTGGAGACACAAGTTCAGTCCACATTCTGTGCTAATTTGTGTGATTTTGAGTCTCGGATTGAATAAACAGTCAATGGAGGTCGAATTCATTAACACTCGATACGTTATATAACGAAGTAAAATGACAGTAAAAGTAAAAAAAAAAAAAAAGTGTACTAAGTTCACTAATTAATTAAATAAGAGAAGTTAGTTAATGGAACCTTAATGGAAAGTGGCACCATTTATGATGTCACAATATTGTATTAAAACAAACAAACAAACAAACAAACAAACAAACAAACAAACAAACAAACGTGTCGTAAGACAACTGCACACAAGCTGC
>CM074928.1:22061829-22083445 GCA_037576815.1 Pangasius larnaudii
ATATATATATATATATATATATATATATATACACACACACACACACACACACACATATATATATATACACACACACACACACACACACATAATCTAATCGCCACCTTGCTAGCCAGGTTTTAAGTCACAAATTTTTAGTTTACAGATTCACAGCTAGCTAGAAAACATGCTAACTTGAGAAGATTTCTGAAAGGAACATTCATTCTCATAATACTCACAAATATTCATCTTTTATTTATTATCTAATGCTAACTAGCAAGCTGGCATGAGCTAACCTGACAGGATTTCTGAGAGGATTTTAAAGTTTATAAATATTTAAAAACTTTATTGATAATTCTAGTCAGTTAGCTAATGTGAATTAACATGACAGGATTTTAAAGAAGATTCTGTGTTTATGAGCTTTTACTAACGTTAATGCTAACGCTATCTAGTTAGCTATCATGACAGCCTGGAGCTAACCTGACAGTCTTTCTGAAAGGATTAACTTGTATTCATAAATATCATAAGCTTGTGCTAACCTGACAGGATTTCTGAGAGGAACGTTAAAATATATTCATGAATGTTCATAATTTTAACATCAAACGCTAACTAGCTAGCTGACATAAGCTAACCTGACAGGATTTCTGAGAGGATTTTTAAACGTCTATGAATTAAAAAAAACAAACAAAAAAAAACATTATTGCTAATGCTAGCCGGTTATCTAACATGAAGTAACTTGACAGGAAGTTAGCCAAATTTACAAGCTTTCTGAAAGAATTTTTTAAATGTATAGATTTATAAATGTCGGTCATCTTTACAGCGATGCTAACTAGCGTTCTAATATAAGCTTAAAGGGCCAGAAACTGTCATGTCCTCTCATGGCATGAGAGCAGAAACAGTACGGCAAACACACACACACACACACACACACACACACACACACACATAATCACACAATCACATAATCATCTATGACGAGAACCCGGTCCACTCACGTATGTTTAACGTCACCGGAATAACTGAGGGGTTTGTGTGATTGTTTAATTTCAGACAGCCGTGCTGCAGCGCGTTCATTACCAGAATAAAAAGCTGCCTCCGTCATCCTCGGGCATTTCATCTCCTGTTTCGGAGTGGGACGTTTAATAAAATATAGAGACACTGATTGAGTGTTCCCCAGCAGAGATATTGATTAGCCAGCTAGTGATTTGGCAATGAGAGCGCAGGGTGTATTTTAAATTGTTTTCTCTTCATCCGTGTAGAAACGAGTGATTCATCTCACTGGAAGGATTTATCCAAACATGCAAATGTTGCTCAAAATGAAATAATGTTCCTCAACTCATGACCATCAGACATCATTTATTATGACATTTTGAAAACTATTCAATTAAAGATATCATACAATCTATAAAATGTTCTCCTGTCAGCCTGCTAGCTAAGAGCTAATAAACTAGCTCGCGTTTGTCACAAGTCAAGCCGAACGGGATTTCAGGGATTTCGTTATTTTTCCTCAAAAATTTGTTTAACAGCAGCTGAACTTGTTGAAATGTAACGTTACCACGGCAACTACAAATTTGTTCATCAGTAATGTTATCAAAGTTAAGCTAGCTAGTTCAGGATGTCGGTTTTTGCTCAATTTGGAGTCACAAATTATAAAAACAAACATAAACAAAACATGCTAATGGACAGAAAAATATCCTTACTACCTCAAGCAGACTTTGCAGAATGTTTATGTTTATGTGACTCCATTTTCTACGCTGGTTGATGATGTAAACTACGCAGTAATTTTCTTTAATCACAGGTCTATCATTAGAGGAAGTTTTTCTCGTGTAATATGACGTGGAAAACACACAGATTATACGAAAAAATCAGGCATTCAAGAGGAATGAACAATTCTTACAAAATCTCATTTTTGATTTCAAAGTAGCTTTAAGTCACACAGTCATTTAAATGATTTAAGGTCTAAATTAAATTACATTTAATTTACATGTCTGAAGTTGTGCGTGTGTGTGTGTGTGTGTGTGTGTGTGTGTGTGTGTGTGTGTGTGTGTGATTAAACTACAGAACACTGAGGAAAAGCCATCAATGCCGGCTGGCAGCCTTTCAGACGGCTCGAGTAAGTGTTATGTGTGGGATGCGTTAGTGTGTGTGAGAGAGGTCATGCCCCGCAATAATGAGAACTTACCTGCACTAAAGCCACTTAAACCTCATGTTGCGTAGAAAACGACGGCTGTCCCTTTGACTCAGACATCTATTCTGATTTTATAGCAATTTAATGATTAAATATGTTTCAAAATCCTCGATATAGTACGTCTCCATTTCAATTATTACGAATATAAATAACCGTAATTATAAAACTAGACACACAAAAAACCCGTGACGTGCTTGGGGATAGCAGGAGTGTGTGTGCGAGTGCAAATAAATAAATAAACAAATAAATAAATAAATAAATAAATAAATAAGAGTTTCATATGTTTAGATAAACCAGACAATATTTCTATAGATAACATTTTATAGAAATTGTGCCAATTTAGCATTTATTAACCAATTAATAACCAAAGAATTTAACCAATTTAGCCAGTTAGCAAAAATATCATAGATCATAAAATTATAAATCTTGTAAGTGAAAAAAGCTAGTAAAGAAAGCTTTAGTGCATCACCTATTCTTCAACAAAAAAGATCACTGAGTCAGGAGTGAAAAAAAATTTCTGTATAGTGTGTGTGTGTGTGTGTGTGTGTGTGTGTGTGTGTGTGTGTGTGTGTGTGTGTTTGTGTAGGGAGGTTGTGAGCTTGTTAAATGACAGAGGTTAGCTGGTGATTGGCCTGTTGATTGCTCTGTAAAGAGGGAGGGTCTCTACCCTGCTCCCTCTACACTAATTATACCTCTCCACTCACATTAACACACACACACACACACACACACACACACACACACACACACACACACACACACCAAGCTTACAACACCTGCTCTTGACTTTTCATCAGTTTCTCATTCCCTCTCCATTTCCCATCCCTTTTCCTCTTTCTCTCTAATCCCTCTCGATCAGGATTGATTAAATAAATGCTGAAATTCAGTTACGCTGCCATTATTGAGAAAGAAAGAGAAAGAAAGAGAAAGAAAGAAGGTAAAGAAGATGCAGGATCCAAGCCGATTGCAGCTAAAGTTGCAGTAACAGCAGAAGTGCAGTTAGCACGCGCTTAGCAAAACGGTTAACGCTGGCTTTCCGGGACGATCGAAGCGATACGTGTTGGAGGCGGTTTAATAATCGAGCAGAAACAAAGAGCAGAAACATCGCTAAGTCGTGAACATCGCTGTAGCCGATCGAACGTGTTTGACGTCTAAAGTTTACTTCTTCTAAAAATCCTCTCAGTAATGTTAGTTAGCGAGATAGCATTGGCAGTGAAGAGTAATTAGCATGTATATGAGTATGGCTCTAAAAACAGTAATGAATAATAACATGAATTTTCTCTCAGGAATCTTGTCATGTTAGCTCATGTTAGCTTAAGAACTTGACTTTCAGTGAAGAATGAAATTCTTTGACAAGAATTTGACGTTGTGTGAAGATAACGAATATTTACGACTTAAAAATCCTCTCAGGAGATACAACGCTAACGTAGCTAAAAGGCGAAGAAAATATATCCAAAATCTAGGACACAGCAGAATTCAAAAACGTTATGAGGGCGGCCATCTTGTTTCTTTCCTTCCCGCCCATTTAGGCCCCGCCTCCCGCTGCTGATGTGAATGATAAAATAGCTCCACTTTGAACTTAAATGTTTAAATACAGACATTTAATGTATAAATAACAACATTGTTTGTATATGAAACGTATTATGATTTATTGTTCAGAAAAGGTATTGTCAAAGAACTCTAAACTACAGTTTAGAGTCCCCCTTTCCTTCATGGTTGCCATAGCAACGAGCGACATGTGCTTACGTTATTGTTATTCCTGTCTCCGCCCCTGTCCAGTCATTGCTTCGTTGCATGATTGTGTTCACCTTTTATGTGCAAATTATATCCTAATTTATTTTTGTCCGCATATTCACTGTTCTGTCTCGTGATTCGTGTCTTTAAGTCCAAGTTTTTTTATGTTTTTTGTTCCTTGATTGTTTATGTTTTTTGCTTATTGATTATCCTGATAAAACACTACAGACTTACTTGCATTTTGTCTTTTAACGTACGTTAGCGCAAGCTGAAACCTCTTCACTGGGGATCAAACTTAAAAACATATCCAACAACAAGAGCTCATGTTCTTATGGACCTGTTACGAGGTATTAAAGGTAGCTAGCTAATTTCACCTAGCAACAATGCAGCTGACTTTTATTTTCATTTCAAACTTTGTGGTAAAAAAAAAAATTGGATACGAGATTTTCATATTAAATTTTTTTTTTTTCAAGAATGAGTGGAATCAGGAGTTAACGATTTCTTTCTTTAGATTTTGAAATGTATGTATTTATGTGTCTCTTTATGTATGTCTCTTTATCTGGTGAGGTTTTATCGATATTCCATGAGCGAGAAAGTGGGAAAAAAAAGGCTGAACCGGAGCCAGAAACGGCATTATCGTGTGATTCATTGCATGAACTGCTGCAGCACCACGTGTAGGATTGCGGAAAAATAATGAAATAATGTTTATTTTACTGCAGTCTTCGCTAGTTACATTAATCAATACGCCCTCGAGTACCCTAAAGCTAGATGTCAATCAATTAACCTTAAACTGCGTACTCAATCATTAGTCCTACTGATGGTGCACTAACGTTCTCCACCCCTGACCTGCCGTCTGTGTGTGTGTGTGTGTGTGTGTGTGTGTGTGTGTGTGTGTGTGTGTATCCACTACAGCCATTAACCTCTGATCCAGCATGAAACCCGAGCCAGGACGGATAAACCCGCGACAGATAGGTGTGTCAGTCATCGTGTCACAACACGGATGTGAGAAGCATTTCTGATCCCTCGAGGACTGATTTCTGTCAATATTTAATGAGCTGATGGAGACAGAAACGAGACGTGATGAAGTAACCCGACTCTCAGTGCAGACGCCGAAGCCTCGATCTCTCACAGAGCGAGACAGACGGAAGCCTCGACAACTTTCACCAGCTGCCGGAAAAAAAAAAAAAACAGTTTGCTTTTCGAATAAAGGAAACGACCCTAATGAATGCGTCAGTAAGGTCCGACGCGTCCAATCTGACGTCCGATCACACTGGCAGCTCGCTCGCCGCTCGTAGTTCATCTCTCACCTTTCGGTTTAGCAGACGATCATTTCAGATTAGCGTCCGATCATTTTACTTTAGCATCTGATCATTTCATATTAGCGTCCGATCATTTCAGATTAGCGTCTGATCATTTCAGATTAGCGTCTGATCATTTTGGGTTAGCGTCCGATCATTTCAGTTCAGGATCCGATTATTTCGGTTTAGGATCCGATCATTTCAGTTCAGCGTCTGATCATTTCAGATTAGCGTCTGATCATTTCAGTTTACTGTCTGATCATTTCAGATTACTGTCTGATCATTTCAGATTAGCGTCTGATCATTTCAGATTAGCGTCCGATCATTTCAGTTTATCGTTCAGTTTTTCAATTCATTTTGGTTTATCATCTCATCACTTCTTCTCTCTTTCATTATCCATCCTTCCTTCTGTCACCATCCCTTCTTATTTCTATCTGTCCATCTCTCACATTCCTCCCTTCCTCACTCTCCATCTTTCCCTCTCTCACACTCTATTGTTCTCTCTTTTATTTCATCCTTTCAGTGCACTTCTTGTTTATCTCTCTCTCAGCATCCCTTCTTCTTTCCATCCCTTCTTTTCTAACCAGCTTGAGCTTCTTTCTCTCTCTCTCATCCTTTGTTCTTTTTTCATCTTATCACTTCTTTATCTATCTCACCCTCTCTCTCTGATTCCTCCTTCTTTCACCATCCCTTGTTCTGTCTCTCCCTCTCTCACATTCCTCCCTTTCTCACTCCCTGTCTTTTCCCTTTCTCATCCTTTGTTCTCTTTCTCTCTGTTCCTTACTCCTATTGTTTATCTCTTTCTATATATATGACTTCCTCTTTCCATCTTTGTTTTTCACCCTCCATTATTCTATCTTTTATGTTATCTTTTCTTCTCCATCCCTTTCTGTCTCACCATTCCACTTCCATTCCTCCCTCTATCTCTCCCTCAGCATCCCTTCTTCTTTCCATCCCTCCCTCTCTACAAACATCCCCTACTCTCTACATCCTTTCCTCTCTGTCATCCCTTTATTCTTTTGTCTTCTCTATCACTTCTTCTCTGTAACCACCCATTTCTTTATTTATCCTTCCCTCTCTCTTATTCCTCCACTTACCATCCCACATTTTCTCTCTCTCCCTCTGTAATATCTCTCTCCTCTAGCCCTTTCTCTTTCTCTCCATCCTTTCCTATCACCCCATTCCATTGTCTGTTCTCTCTCTCAGCATCCCTGTTTCTGTCTTCTCTGTCTATCCATTCCTTTCTCAGCATCAGTTGTTCCCTCTATCCCTTCCTCTCTTGCCATCCCTTGTTCTTTTGTTCCATCCTTGTCTCCATCCTTTCCTCTCTCTCATCCCTCTCTCTCCCCATTCTTTTCCCCTGATTTTTTATTTCTTAAATTTATTCTTTCTTTTATTTTTTTTCTCCATCACTTCTTCAAACCCTCTCTTTCATTATCTATCCATTCTCTTCCTCTCTCCCTCCTTCCTTCCCTCAACAACCTCTTTCTCTTTCTCTCCATCCATTGCTTTCTCACCATCTCTGTTACTTTTTGTCCTCTCATCACTTCTTCTCTTTAATTATCCCATTCTTTATCTATCCCTTACTCTCTCTTATCCCTTTACTTAACATCACATATTCTCTCCATCCCTCCATCCCTCAATGTCTCTTGCTCTCTATATCTCCTTCTTTCCTATTCTTCCTGCTCTCTCCATCACTTTCTTCCTCACCGTCACTGGTTCTTCGTCCCTTCTTCTCTGTAATGATCCCTTTCTTTATCTATCCATCATGCTCTTACCATTCCTTGTTCTCTGTCTCTCCTTACCATCCCCATCTTTCTCTCTTTCACCCACCTTTTCTTCTCTCCCCATCACTTCTTCTCACTCTCTTCCCCTCAATCTTTTTTCCCTTTCCCCTTCTCTCTCTGACCTTTCTATCAAACCCTACTTCACTCACTCCATCCCTTTCTCTTTCATTTCTTCCTCCAGCCTCTTCCTGTCTTGCCCTCCTTACCCCCTCGCCATCTGTTGTTCTCTCTCTCTCTCTCTCTCTCTCTCTCTCTCTCTCTCCCTCTTTATCCTTTCATCTCCTATGCACGCATGGTCTGTAAAGTTGCAGCTCTGCCTGAGGATGCTCCTAACCTCCACTCCTTTGTGTTTACATCATCAGATTGCTAATCTCATTAGCGCTGCTGTCATTCCACAGTGAACTCGACGGTCACGCCCTGTTAGTGCTGTCCGTTTGGTCTTCAGCCGCCATCGCGGAAAAGACGAGTGCACATGAAAACAAACAAACAAACAAACAAACAAACAAACAAACAAACAAACAAACAAAAACCCACAAGCTCTTTTTTCTCTCAATTGATTTAATCTAGTAAAAAAAAAAAAATAACAAAAAATTTTTTTTTCGTCTTGCAATTAACTGCAGTCCAGGTAGAAAAGAAGAAGAGACGACGTGTGTGTGTGTGTGTGTGTGTGTGTGTGTGTGTGTGTTACCCTGCAGCTCCACACCATGAAATTTAATCAAAT
Organism: Pangasius larnaudii; assembly: GCA_037576815.1. Lineage (NCBI taxonomy): Eukaryota > Metazoa > Chordata > Actinopteri > Siluriformes > Pangasiidae > Pangasius > Pangasius larnaudii. The sequence goes on from CM074928.1 coordinate 22,069,537, forward strand.
CACTTCCACTTCTCCGAGAAACCACATAATTAATACTGCAACAGCTGCAGGATGAAGAATCAATGCGTCACACATCATTTATGCTTTATTACTATTTTTCTACACACACACACACACACACACACACACACACACACACACACACATGAAGAGCGCCCCCACACCTTAGCGAAGCTTTAACGGAGAAGAAACCGAGCCGTAGTGGTTAAATGAGTTACGATCTCGGCGCCTGACCTCTCCCTCATCAGCTCTCCTATTTAAATTTGATTGGCTGCCAGCAGAGTAATTCTGGCTTGTCATAGCCGAGCAGACAAACAGCGCTCCTGGGAGTCCACTGAGAGAGAGACAGAGCGGATCTGAGCGAGCGAACCTGACAACACCAGCTACACACACACACACACACACACACACACACACACACACTTCTGTAATGGGTTGTCACTGCAAATAAAGACTTGATGGGAAAAATATCCTGAAAGGCATAACACTGTTTTAGGGCGCTGTTTAAAAAAGATTTATAGTACAAGATTCCGAGTCAACATTTTTAGTATAAGGTTGTAATATTTCAATAAATATGTCATAATATTACCAAAAGAAGTTCCACTATTTTGAGAATGAAGTTGTAATATTTCGAGAAAAGAATGTGTCATATATTGAGAAAAAAAAGCCATAATATTACGAAAACAATTTGCCATATTTCATTTTAAGGGTCATATTTTAACTAAAAATTAAAAAGTCTTGATATTAAGAAAGTGTTGAAGCTGTTTTGAAAGTTTTGAAAATAAATTTGTAATATTTCTGAAAATAGTTGCAATATTTTGATTTAAAAAAAAATCATAATATTACGAAAAAGTTGAAATATTTCAGAACAAAGTCACAATATTTTGGGGAAAAAAATCATAATGTTACAAAAAAAAAAAAAAGTTTCAATATTTCACAATATTTTGAGAAAATAGTCATAACATGAAAAGTCATAATATTTTAAGAATACGGTTGTAATATTTTGAGAATAAAGTCATAATACTGTGACAGAATTGTACACAAAACGCTTGTGTATTAAAATGCGAGACTTCGTTTTTGTTTCTTTTGTTGAAGGAGAAATCGAGGCTATGAAATATTACAGCTGTGTGACATTGAAAGAGGGCGCGTCGATCAATGATGATATTTTCTCGTAATATTCTGACTTTTTCTCCAAATCTTGGTGACAGAACGGTTCTGGATAAGTTGATAAGACCGTGGAGTTGTTTAGCACCGGTTCATAACTTCACACTTGATATTTAGTCATGTGACCGTAACCATTTAACAAGGCTAAACTGTTTCGTTAGACGATGTTGAATTAAATGTCAGATATTAGAAGCAAAAGAAATGAAATATATAACCAGGTTATTCATTTTATAAGCTAGTGTGTGCCATCTGCCTCGTTCACACCTGAAGCAGGAGAAACATGAAATGGGTCAGATCTCCATGTCCTGCTTCTGCTTTAAGCCTTATTTAGCACAGACGGACACACACACACACACACACACACACACACACACAAACAAATGTGGCAGTTGGGCTTTGGGCTTCATAAAAAAATGTTAAACACTTAGTTTATTGCTTAGGGATGTAAATTATCAGCGTGTTATAAATAAATCATGGCTCTATTACCATTTAATAAATCTCTCTCTCTCTCTCTCTCTTTCTCTCTCTCTTTTTTTTTTTTATCCGGAAAGGAACTCAGGAGGAGCGGCAGAAGTTGGCGACCTACTTATCTTCCACTTTCGGAGTTTCTTTCATTTCGGAGCGCGAGTGCAGTGAGAAGTGATTCAGTCTGAGTCTGTGTGGATCCGGATCCAGAGCACAGATTAGAAATCCTTCACGTTCGCTACAAACAGCCTGTCACTTCCCTTCATAAGCTATGCACACTAAATGACATTCCGTTAATGATTCGATCAGGTGTGTGTGTGTGTGTGTGTGTGTGTGTGTGTGTGTTTTACTGCAGTTCCTCGCTATTTACGCCTTCAGCTACGGCTCGATATCCACTCTGGAGATTCGCTTTATGAAGTCTAGCTCTGCTGTATGACTGAACACTGCAACCACAATATTTCACCCCCGACATTTATGTCTTTGGGTAATGAAAAAAATGATTTAATGCCATTTGAGAGCAATATTAAATACATAAATATGACAGCAGGAAATAAAATAATTGTATGAAACTTTTCTAGTTCAGCACGTGGAAAAAAAATTGGTTTAATAATAATAATAAATATGTAACTACAAGCTGCGATTAAGGGGGCCAAGCACTTTGTGGCCCCGCCCCTTAGTGACCAGAGGAGGACCAGAAGCTTATTTATTAACATCAGCTCATGTTGCTAAAAATATGCACCAAGTTTTGTTGCCAAGATGTGACCTCACTTCCTGTTTGGCAACTTTGATGTCAAGTTCTTTAGACTTTTGTTTGCCATAGTGTAATTTTGTCGAATTGGATTAGATATTATTTAAATTGAATAAAACGTAATTATTCACTTTAAAACAAAAAACTTGGCAGCTGTGGACTAGTTTAACTTTTTAATCTTTTAATTTGAAATCTTCTGAACTTAAGTCTCCTCAGAATACGATCCCACTGTGAAAAGAAGTTAATAGAGGGCAGGAACCCAAACAGCTTACAAGAGAGAGGGATGTGTGTGTGTGTGTGTGTGTGTGTGTACATGAAGCCTCATTGTCTGTGATCTCTGACATGTTGGATTAATGATGTGCTGCTCTCCAGTGCAGAGTGTGTCGGCCGTGCGCTAATTCAACCTGGCGTTAACCGACGTGTGTGTGTGTGTGTGTGTGTGTGTGTGTGTGTGTGTGTGTGTGTGTGTGTGTATCTTTTCTCTTTCTGTTGCTTCCGGCTTTATCCTCCATATAAGATACGACTCTGAGATGTGTAGGAAGAGCGAGAGAGAGAGAGACAGATAAAGAGAGAGAAAGAAGCAGAAAGATAGAGAGAGAGAGAGAGAGAGAGAGAGAGAGAGAGAGAATACAGATGAAAAAGAGCTCCTGATTTGTAAATTAAAGAAAAAAGGAGGCCAATATTTATAGACGAAACAGCTTGAGGATTTTCATCCTGCAGTATTACACTGTGAATTCTCTCTCTCTCTCTCTCTCTCTCTCTCTCTCCCTCTGTCTCTCTCTCTCCCTCTGTCTCTCTCTCTCTCCCTCTGTCTCTCTCTCTCTCCCTCTGTCTCTCTCTCTCTCTGTCTCTCTCTCTCTCCCTCTGTCTGCCTCTCTGCCTCTCTCTGTCTGTCTGCCTCTCTGTCTTCCTCTCTGTCTGTCTGCCTCTCTGTCTCTCTCTCTCTCTCTCTGTCTGTCTTCCTCTCTGTCTGTCTGTCTCTCTCTCTCTCTCCTTTTATATCTGTCTGTCTATCTCTCTCTTTACCTTTGTGCCCGTCTCTCTCGCTCGCTCGCTCTCTGTCACACACACACACACACACATACACACAAAGAACTGAGAGTCAGCGGTCAATCTACTTAATACACATAGATGTATACTAGAACACACGCGCAGACAGCCAGGAGCAGTCTGACACACACACACACACACACACACTCACACACACACACACACACACACACACACACACACTGCACCTCGTCATGTAATGAGGGATCTTTATCTAATCTGGATTTGAATCCTCAGCAGAAGGTCGCTCTTAAATCACCGCTGTGTTTCTGTTCCTGCAGTAAAACAAGCTGAGTGATGATGCCACACACACACACACACACACACACACACACACACACACACACACACACACACACCTCTAAATCACACATTGCACATGACAAACTGTGCAGAATGAGAGAGGAGAGTAACGCTGACGTCACCTAACACACACTGACACACACAAACACTTTCTCTCTCAGTCTCTCTCAGTCTCTCTCAGTCTCTCTATACTCAGCCAGTGTGACTTGCCCACAAGAGACTTGTCGCCTTTCGACAGACCTGTGTGTGTGTGTGTGTGTGTGTGTGTGTGTGTGTGTGTGTGTGTGTCTCTGTTTTGAGCAGGCTGAGGCGGGGCGAGAGATAGAGAGAGACAGAGTCAGAGAGCAAGAGGGAGACAGGGAGAGAGAGAGGGATAGAAATACAAAGAGAGATGCAGCAGAGTCAGAGACAGACAGACAGACAGAGAGAGAGAGAGAGAGAGAGAGAGACAGAGAGAGAGAGAGAGATAGAGAGAGATAGAAAGACATAGTTAAAAAGAGACAGCCAGAGAGAGGGAGACAGTCAGAGAGACCGATAGAAAGAGAGAGAGAGGGATACACAGAAAGAAAGACACTGTGTGAGAAAGACAGACAGAGAGATAGAGAGACAAATAAAGAGACAGACAGAACGTCAGACAGAGAACAAGAGAGAGACACTGTGAGAGAGAGAAAAAAAAATCCAGTCCTGTGTGTAACCATCTCACCTTGTCATGTTCCACAACATTAAATGTAACTATAAATGGAAAAAAAAAAGTATTTATTAAATTCTTTAATAAATAAAAATTGTAATTGTTGTGATATAAGAGGAATAAAACGCTCGGCTGTTACTGGAAAATAATTAACTTCAGGGTGAAACTCTGCTTCCTCACACCACCCTGTCGTTGATTATTCTCTGTTACAGCACAACCCGCAGTGTTTTATTCCTTATATTACACTGAAGAGATCCGAGTGATAACGTCAAATTACATCTGAATATTTCTACACATAATCCCTACCAGGGGATAATTCCGACACGCAGGACGCATGAAGCGTTCAGCGCGAGCGCTTACTCGTGTTCAGGTTTGCTACATCCGTATCTAAACACGTGTAAAAACAGCCCTGCGCCTCACGTCTCAGTCTCTTCGGATAAAAGACTCCCTGCGGATAAAAGTGCGCTGCTGCTGCTGCTGACTCCTGACTGATGGCGAGTGGGCGTGTGTAAGCTGATTTATTTACAGACTCTGTTTGCAGGATGGTAATGAAGCCAGTGAATCCGTGAAAGAAAAGGAAAAAAAAAAAAAACATCTCTACGTCAGCACTTCCCGAGCCGAGAAAAACCTGCTGGGAAAAAAGAATCGATATGAGAGGAAGCGGATTTGTACGTGTGCTGTAATCCTTTTACCGTGGGCCTGAAACACTCACATCCTCCGTCAAACTCGCACGATCACATGATCAGATCGAGTGGCTGGAGATCTCGCTTCTTACCTGGACACTGCACACTCTCTGTTTGCTTTTAAGGGTGGATCAGATTGACCAATCAGAGGTCTGCACTGTTTCTAGCTCCACCCACTCGCCACTGTTTAGTGCACCAGTTTGTAAATGAAAATTTTGTAACCAACAGCAGGGTGGCGTGATGAAGCAGAGTGTCTTTTCCCACCCTGAAGTTATCCTGATTATTCCACCATGTCTCTATGTGTTTTATTCCTCTTACACCGCAGCAATTTTCCAACAATTACTATTTTTTTATTAATTACCGAACATGCTTTTTATCCGTTTATAGTTCGACATCCAAGTTAGATCCTGTTCTCTCTCTCCTGACGTTAATAAGACAACCAAAGCACAGCTTGTCACGTAACCGAGAAAACACAAAGCGTGAACTCTTCTTTCTTGGAGATACAAAGCGCTGACACTGGAGACTCCTTCCATAAATGTTAAATAAACATCTCTTTACGTCAAACAAACGTCGCACAAGTCCCTGTGAATGAGCTGTTACTATAGAAACGATCATGTATTAATATCGAATGAGCGCATTGACATAAAGCTGTGATTTGCAGCTGAACTACTGTCAGAGCTGCTGTTATAGAAAATTAATCAACACCTTCTGACCAATCAGGATACAGAGTCCTCATTGCCGTGACTCTTTGCTGTGTTTTCGATCCAGAAAATGGATTAGATTCAAAAATGGCATCAGTTTATGAATGTCGTAAAATAAACCCAGGCTCGGTTTCAGAGAGAGAGAGAAAGAGAGAGAGAGAGAGAGAGAGAGAGAGAGAGAGAGGAGGTAGAATTATGAATCAGTAATTACTGGACTGTATCACATAGCTATACACGCGCAAACACGGCTCAGGTTGTGATCAAATATGTGAATAGTTGGGAAAGAAATGATCAGAAATGTAGTCAATCAGATAAGACATGTTTGGCTTGGAGCGTTTTCTTTTTCAATTTTTTTTTTTTTTTTTTGTTTTGCGCTGTAGCTCTGAGTCAGAGCCAAGAAGCAATCACAAAAATATATTTTTTTTAATAAATACACGTCCAAATATTCATACACTTGCTCCATAATCATATCAGCAATAAATGAATTTGTGTTTACAAATTTAAGTCCAATGTGTAACTTTATCTTCATCCAGTTTTCTGCTATGATTCCGTCTTCAAGCTTTGTGTGAATTAGATCGGTTCTGTTTCAGGCTCCGTACTGTATCTTTTAACAAAATTTAATGAAAGTTAAACGAAACTTCCTCTGTTTTGGTATTTATATTTAATTTGTAATATATACATTTATTTTTATTTCATTATTATAAAATTCTTCAAACATTCATCATTTTTGCTTACTTTATTTCATTTTATTCAATATTTGTATACCTTTTGTATCCTTACACTTAATTTGTACTTATATTTTCTTTTTTAAATCTTTTATTTTATCCTGTGACCTCCATTAGACTATTATTATTAATATTATTATTATTATTATTATTATTATTATTAAGCAACTAGTTAAGAGGCAACATTAGCTAAGCTAACTACTCACCTACTGTGGCTATGATTGCTTAGCTATTGTAATGGTGTTTTTTTTGTCCGTTTATTGGTGTACTGTGCAGCTAAATGTATCGTTATCTTCTTCAGCGTTCTAATCAACACTGCTTTGGAAAAAATGAGGTTAGAAACCAGACGAACAGACGCTAAATAACACAATTCTGCGAACTGCTGAGTTCTAGCATTTTTATAAGCGTGAGATTTGCTCTTGTCAGATTCTCATTAGCGAGAACGATGCTCCTGCCACGCTGCCGCCTCAGACAGCTGTGTATACACTATGTTGTGGGACTTCAGCACTTCTTCTCCCTGGTTGGATCAGATGACTTCTTTTTTTTCCCCCAGCTCCCCTTTTTTCTCCCCGTCTGCCTGCGCACATCTGTCCCGTGACATGGCTCATTCATCTTCTCTCGCCTCCCTCTGAATATTGCATCACTGATTTGGGGGAGGGTGAACCCTCGTGAGAGGGCGAGCTTCTAAAAACAGCTCTTCCTCCGTCTCACTGGAGTACAGTAACAGAGCGGGAATCAAACGTGCTGTCGGTTTTCCGACAGATTCACCTCGTATCAGCGTTTTTTTTTTTTTTTTTTTGCATTTGTTCTCCTTTTCTCTTCTCTCTTACCTGCCGTGGTACCCGTGAGTGAGTCCGTAGAGGCAATTGTCTGAAGTTAAAAGTCGTTTTACGCTTCCTTGTGACTTCTGAATTCGCTGTACCCGTTCCAGTACACAACAACGTTTTCATATCGTCTGGCGTGTGGATCCTGGTATGATCAGATCGACTCTACTGGCTGGAGATGAGCAGCGTCTCGTATCTCTTTCAGCCAAAAAAAAACGGCCTCTTTATCAGTGCTTTTCAGTGGCGTCTTTAATAAATACAGTTAACTGATGTTAGCTATATGCTTATTTAATGTTAGCTAAGTCGAACGCAAACACTGATGGATTTTATTGCTTCACCTTAAAGAACTCAAATCGTTCAAAACATTCGTTATTTACCGTGACAGAAAGCGAGGATGCAATAAGCCACGTCAGTGCAGGAAATTCGAGACGAGGGATTAGTAATGCGAAATGAAAGAAGGGGGCGGGGCTTACAGGGAGTTAGTATTAGTTAGTTTTCCTACGCAAAAATCCTACACAACTGTCAATCATTCTACATGTCAATTCGCTCGTCTGCTGTTTTTACTGCTGAAAAAAATTCTTTTGGTAGGTTTTAGAGACACTCACACTGACGTTAAACTACGAAGTTCCTACGCAAAATGCACAAAGATTGAGGAGCTAAATCATTTTCATCTTCCCTGTGACTTGAACATGTTTTCATATCATCCCTCCTCTGCATTTTAATGCTTGGTTTTTTTGAGTGAAACTGCTGTTTCGCTAAAATACTCATGAGCACAATTCAAAAAAAGAAAGACCCTGACCAAAAATTGAGCAGATGGACGAAATTCAGCTGATGATGAACAGCATGGTCACGGAGATGTGAGCAGCAAGAATAGTTCAATTCCATTAACTAGCAGATTTGACTGAAATCTGGTAATAAGTGAGATGAATTCCCCGAGACGGAATAAGACAGAAACGTTGAGAGACACGAAAGCAATAATGGGTTCGGTCGTTATATTAGATGTGAGGGATAAAGTCTAAAATCTATCCCTAGCCGGACAATGAAACCATTAGCATTAAGCGTTAAGGTCTCATCAGTGGATTAATAAGAATGATGTGGGGCAAAAACTATTACACACTTAAAGACAAACACACAACTGCTGCGTTTGCGATTTCTTTTGTTACAAATCTGTAAGCATGAAACTTTTTGAAACAAAACTGTTTGAACGTGAAGCGAGAAAGTAATTAGCCTTCGTGTGTTCATACTGCGTGTCAACAGGAAGAAGACCGTTCTGGCCTTAGTGTTACCAAATGACCGGTTCAATATGACGTCATTACTGACATTAAAAACAGAAAGCAGCACGAGGCTAATTTAGCCAAAAGGTTTAGGACAAATGGGACTAAAAGTAGAACGTATGTTTTCAAATGTAAATTTTTCCCCCCCGTAAATATTCTAAAAGTCTTTACAGGTTGTTCTGGCAGCTCTCATGCGGCAGGTACATGATCTTCCCTGGCAGATGACAGACTGACACTCTGAAATTCAAGTGATAAAGTGTGCAAGTTTCGGGAAATTGTGTCCTCTAAAGGAGAGAACTGACAACGCGAGAGATCTCCTTGAGAGCTCCCCGTGGACCGACAGGCTGAGAGTATTTTGGGAAGTTTTTTTCGCTATCAGACTGCTGAGGCTTCAAGGACAAGAACTCGTGCTAAGTTAGATATTTTTATTCTAACTATGACACAGCTACGCTTCTCTCTCCGTATGTCCAATTGGTCTTGGAAGTCCGATGGGTTTTGTCCTGTTCATGTGGATATGTGTGTGTGGAAAAAAAAGCATAGCATTTTCTAGATACGAATCCATCCAAACTTGTAAACATCCTTGTCCTCCATCAGGCCCTTGGGGTCCTTCTCTTCCATGCCACTGCATTGCTGTGTAAGGCTGATTGACCCGACTGTCGTATCTGTTTATTTTTACTTTCTTCTGCTAATGAGATGTGTCTCCATTTTTCTTATTCATTTCCAGATGTATTCTGAAGCTCTCTGAGAAGGATAGTCAGTCTCTTTTTTTACTGACACTTTTTTTTACTGATATTACTGAACCCTGGTGGGTTCTCCACCTCGATGAGGTTCTTTAGGCAGGTTGAGAACACAGCAATCACACTCTGGTCCGAGAACGTCTCAGCGAGGTGGTCTCGATCCGAGCTATTTTCTACCCAAGTCATGTGGTTTGCTAAAAAGCAGGACAAGGACAGGGAGGATGTTAGCATCTCACAGAGCGCAGGATCACTACAGCCTCTCAGGAACCTGGCCGCACGTGTCTGTGGCGTATTTAAACCCAGATTTTCACGTTAATCCATTTGAAAATGTGTGTAACAAAGCAATCGTCTCTGGTCAACAATTCATCCGTTCCTAATCTGTGGAAACAGGCCTCAAGGTCTTGAAAAGGTTCCTGAAAAGGTCTGTGCACCAGAAACAAGTATCACATTCCTGAAAAAGTTCCTAAGTTTCTGAAGAAGTGCCTGGGCCCTTGCAAAGGTTCCTGTGGTTGAAAGATGCCTAATGTTCCTTAATAAGTGTAAAAAAATTCTTTAAAAAAAAGAATGCCTCACGTTCCTGAAAAGGTTCTTGAGCACCTGCAAGGTTCCTGTGGTTGAAACATGGCTAATATACTTAAAAAACTGTTAAAAAAAAAATCCTGAAACGGTTTGTGCTCTGGAAACACTTCACATTCCTGAAAATGATCTTCAGTTCCAGAAAAAGTGTCTGGGACCCTGCAAAGGTTCCTGTGGTTGAACCCTAAGGTTCTGTAAGTAACTGAAAAAAGTTCCCCGAGAATGTTTGTGCTGTGGGAACAGGCCAGAAGTTCTAGAAAAATTCCTGGGTCTGAGAAAAGTTCCTGGAAAAGATTCTTGCAGCGGAAATGCGTCTGAAGTGATCTGAAAAAATTCCTGATGAGTTCCTGAAAAGGTTCCTGACATAGCTGTGTCAAATAAATAAAAACCTTTCTGGGTTCCTGACAAGGTTCTTGCAATAAAGTTCTAATAATGTTTCTAAAGTTACTACAATGTTTTTGTGGGTTCCTACAAACATTCCAGGAGAAGAAACCTAAAAACTAAACCCACCCAAAATGTCACGTTAATTAACTGGAACGCGTGTGTACTGAAGCAAGTTCGTCCGGTCAAGATGCCACCGTCATCCTAATCTGGAGCCGTTCAGCTAAAATCAGGATAAAACAAGCGTCAAGCGTAGTAGCATAGGCTGTAATTATCAAACTGCCATGACACACGAAACGCTGTTAAAAATAATCAGTGCATGCTGCAAAACATCTTCACATAAATAGGACTAAATAAATACCCGGCTTTAAATAAAGAATCGAGCAACAAGAGAGATGATACAAAGAAAGCTGTGGCAACGGCAACGACAACCGCAAAGGCAAAGGCGAGGCAAACAATCCAGGCCCTGTGCCAAAAAAATAATGCACCGAGCTGCTCTGGGCGGGAATACACTATCATTAATAATCCATTTTTATCCTCCTAACAACACCCGTGCTCAGAAATATTATTCTCTTTTTCACAAATGCCAAGCGCATCCCGAAACGCTGCAGCTTGACGCAAAGCCAGATCCGAAATCAAATCTCTAATATCACGGCGCAGGCTCGAATCTGATCAAAGCAATATCACACAAACAATTCCTTCTGTCTCCTGTAAGATGAGCGATTTGTTTAACAAAACACGCCGCCCTCAGCCCGGCTCTCATGACAAAATCCTACAAACACCAACAGGAAGGACTGATTTGTCATAAGAAACGCCGCACTTGCCAAACTGGACAAAAAAAATTCTCCGAACTCACTCATGTTCGTTGATAAATGCATCAGCTATAAATTACTAAGTGCATTCACAGCGCGTTTACATTTAGCCACGCCCACAAAAGAGCTATTCATTGACAAAATGGTCTGTCCTGTCAATCACAGTGACACTAGCCAATCGTTGGCATCTGTGAGTTCATGTATGTGGAAGAGGGTAGATAGCACTTTCCTCCAAGTGTGTTAGTGATCGGTATTTGTCTTATGATAGGGCAGAGTTAGCTGGTGGGCGGGAATTGGCCAAGAAAATTTAAAAAAACAAACAAAAAAAACATCCAAAATTCTTCACTCTGATTTGTTTTGTTTTGTTTAGCAAGGAGTTTTGTAGAAAGCCGTATATATTTTTTTTGCATAAAGATACGTATCGTAGATCAAGAACAGACACACAGCGTCATGGACTTAAAACTTAAAGTGGAGTGCAAAAGTTAGCACACACACCCCTCCCCCCCATGACTGTGAGTGTGTTTAAATGTTTATGTCTAAATGTGAGACAAAATTAACATAAAAGAAAGCGAACACACGGATGTCTAAGCCCGATTTCTTTTTGCTTTTCCATTTATTTTTGTTATTCCTGATGACGAATGTGATCCATGAAACCTGATATATAAAATATCTTGTTGCTTCATATTAAACTTTTGTGTTTTCTTCCTAAAGGTACACAAACTTTTGCACTCCAGCGTACGCAGCATTGCTGAAGCAGAGATTTTGGTTGGAATAAACCTCGACGAAGCAGGCGTGTGCGCCGGCGTGTGTATGATTCTGTGTTCGGTTGGTGCAGAAGCACTCGGGTGCAACGATCTCGACACGTCACACTCGACCCCTCGCTGCTGCCGCTGCTGCCGCTGCCGCTGCCTACGTGATCTCCTTTTCTAACGCACATCTTCCTCGGCAGAGCTGAAGGCACGGAGGCGCACTGCAGAGAGCACGTTCATTAACACAGAGACAGCCAGAACTGCAGCACGCACACACACACACACACACACACACACACACACACACACACCAACCACTGTACGGATCTAGACTCCTGATAAGCATCACACACAGAGCTGTAGCTGTTTCTCCGCTTTACTTGCTTGCAGCAGATGATCGTGTGTGTGCGCATTGCAGATTTATTCCTTAAACCTGATTTTTTTTTCCACCAAATGCCTGCTGCATTGCCATTTATTTATTTATTTATTTATTTATTTATTGTTAATTTTATACATTTAAATGTATTTCTTTTTAAATTATTCATTTACTTGTTTATTATTTTATGTGTTTTGTTTTGTTTTTTTCAAAACTTAAAGCAAACAAATCAGATTCGTTCGTTCAGACTCTCATCACGTTTGCTCCCGTATCCACGCTGGTTGTCATGGTAACGACACGGGGATTATACACTGAATAGTACAAAATGGGTAAAAGTTTCTAGTTAGCTACCAACCTAGACACTTCACCATGAATTATCTATTACCCGAAGGCAACGTCCAATCAGTGAAGAAGTTTTTTTGCTTTTATTATCCATTTATAGTTACATTTAACATCATGTAGCATTTAATATTTTTCCAAGGAACAAGTTAGTTCCTGTTCTCACTTATGTTATAGCAGCTATCTTAAAGTCAATAAGACAAAAACGCAGCTTGTCGCGTTACTGAGAATCTGCAAAAAAAATTACGTCTGACTGTTACAAAGCACCGACACTGGAGACTCCTTCCATGTTCCATAAACATCATCTTACAGAAAACTTCACCATATCAATAACTGAGCTGTTACTATAGAAACAATAACATATTAAAACAAGCACATTAATATAAAACTGTAAAAAAAATCTTCTGCTACGCTGTTAGAGAAAACTAATCAACACCTTCTGACCAATCAGAATCCAGAACTCAGCACTGAAAAATGCCGTAACAGTGAATGAATGTATTGTTATATAATGAATGTATTGTTACTATAGCAACAAATGCGAAGATGAGAGTTAATGCGACTGCAGTCCCGAACAAATCAGATTCGTCATCTGTAATTTGCATAATGTAACGTGGACACTAAGAATAAAAAGAAATTAGATTTGACACATGTGGATTGATTCTGATTTGTTTGTTTGTTTGTTTGTTTGTTTGTTTGTTTGTTTGTTTTTTATTCCAGATTTGATCTTAATGTCTGAAGATAGATGCCATATTTCACCGCCATGTACTTTCTGTCTTTATTAGACGCATTGAGAAGCCCTGATGCATCTGACATGAAGTGTGCACACACACACACACACTCACACACACACACACACTCACACACACACACACACACACACACACAGATCAGTTGAGTGGGGTTTTGCTGTCTTGGCTCGACTGGACGAATGCATTATGCCGTGGGCACGCCTGTCATAGCATTTCCCTCAGCTAATGTGCTAGTGCTATCATTAAAACACACACAAACACATACACTCATACACCCACACACACACACACACACACACACACACACACACACACACACTCCTCAGTGCTGCCCATGTAGTTCTGATCCTGCACCAAACATCAAGGCAACATCCACATCCACATGCATTCTCACTGCACCAGTACTCTCACACACACAATCCCACAATGCCATGCGCACACACACACACACACACACACACACACACACACACACACACACACACACGAGCGCGCGCACACACACACAGCCCCTTTTTTTGCTGTTGCAGAAGTGTGAGCGTCAGCAGTAAGCTGTCCTTTTTCG
>CM074928.1:22103940-22107573 GCA_037576815.1 Pangasius larnaudii
CGGATGACAAAAAAAAGCGGCGTAGCGTTTTCAGGGTCGGCTTTGACAAACGAGGCAGCGGAGTTTGGAGGCGCTGGGGAGGCGCTGGGGAGAGCTGTGCAGTCAGGTCAGCCGTCTCGGGGGGTTGGATCCCGACGCATCATTGCTACGGTGCTGACGGTAATGGCCTTAAAACAGCTCCATTACAGAACCATACGGAGCGGAATCGGGAAGGAGACGTGGAATCAGAGCGGACTGAGGGAAAGAAAGTCAGGAACTTGCAGATGAATGTGTTTGTGTTTGTGCGTGTGTGTGTGTGTGGCAGGAGTCGTGACAGATCTCTCTCTCTCTCTCTTTCTCTCTCTCTCTCTCTCTCTCTCTCTCTCTGTCTCTCTCTCTCTCTCTCTCTCTCTCTCTGTTTAAAAGGAGACGTCGGGGGCGGACGAGTCGCTGAAGTAGCCTTGAAAGCGAACACGACGCTGAGCAGAGCATCACGATGCTGAAATGATTTCCCTCATTGAGCTTTTCTCTGATAAATATTTCCCTTTCAACATCGTCCTATTCAGCAAAGGACAAGCAGAATAACCTGCTCCTGCTCCTGATCCTCCATCTCCTCCTCCTCCTCCTCCTCCTCCATCTCCTCCTGATCCTCCTCCTGCTCCTGCATCTCCTGCTCCTGCTCTTCCTCCTCCTCCTAAATCTTCTCCTGATCCTCCTCCTGCTCCTGCATCTCCTGCTCCTGATCCTCCATCTCCTCCTCCTCCTCCTCCTCCTCCATCTCCTCCTGATCCTCCTCCTGCATCTCCTGCTCCTGCTCTTCCTCCTCCTCCTAAATCTCCTCCTCCTTCTGCATCTCCTCCTGATCCTCATCCTCCTGCATCTCCTGATCCTCCTCCTCCTCCTTCTCCTGCTCCTGATCCTTCCTCTCCTCCTGCTCCTCATCCTCCTGCATCTCCTCCTCCTCTTAAATCATGTCATTCCTTCCACAGAGTAAAACACTTCATGTCGTACTGCCACAGTAAAATAATCAACAATTATTAACGAATATTTTCTTATAACAGCACGTCCTGAAGTGTTTTATTCCTCTTCTACCACAGCAAATTGCCAACAATTACAATCGGTTGTACTTTTTTTGTCCGTTTAGAGTTACATTTAACATTGTTGAACGCCCGCAAAACAAGTTCCTGTTATTACTTTAACAGCTATATACAGTCGCTCCTTCATCCGCCTCTGTTCTTTCTCTCTTTTGACCATAAGACAAAAAAGAAAGAAAGAAAGAAAGAAAGAAAGAAAGAAAAGGAAGTAAGGAACGAAATGAAGGAAGGAAGGAGGGAAGGAAGGAATGAAACGAAAGAAAGAAAAAGAAAGAAAGAAAAAGAAAGGCAGGTAACAACAATAGGAAAGAAGAATCAAAATGTTAAGAGAGAAAGAAGCTGTTACTATAGAAACGATAAGGTATCAGAGCCTGTGTGATTGGCGGCTGCACTACTGTCCGACCAATCAGATTGGAGAACTGGGCAGCGGTGTGTCTAAGAGAAATGAAAATGAATAAGCGTGAGGCTGGTGATGACGCTGAGCGTCTCGGACGCGACCCTGACTGATGTTTATTATCACAGAGCAAACGGAGGACACCATACATTCCTTAATGATGACTTTTCCTGTGAAATGTGACGAGTGACCTTGAAATGTGTTCCATGTGCATTATTCAGTGCTGAACACACACACACACACACACACACACACGTGCGCAGACACGTGTACAAACACACACACACACACACACAGGTGAAACCGCAGTGAGGAATTTATTTCTGAAATGAGTGAAGATGCTGTACTCACTGAGCTTACACTTCTTTATCGCTCTGACATCATCAACACAGCAACGTGCTGCGTAAAACCTTAAGAATGACAAGGCAGCTGACTCAGGACTGGCCCCGCCCCCACACAAGCCCCGCCCCCTACACAAGCCCCACCCCTGATGTTCACCTTTACACTTTACACACGTTAGCATGAGCTTACGTTACGATCAGCGGTGATCAGTGTGTGATTTTGTGATGATGCCATTTTGTTCCCTTCCTGTCTTTCCTTTTCTCTCTTTCTCTTCTTCCTCCCTGCCTGCCTTTCTTTCTTTTCCTCCATTGTCTTCCTTCATCCCTTTCTTGATTTTTCCTTCTTTCTAAAATCTCTTTTTGTTTCAGATCAGTCATTTAAAAAAGATTACATTACAGTGTTTTCTTACCTTCTTTCAGTTTATCTTACTTTCCTATCGCTGTTCTTTCGGTTCATTCATTTTTTTCATTTGTTTGTTATTTCCTTTCTTAATTTTCCGTTTGTTTGATCGTTTCTTTCCTTCCTTCTTTCTTGCTTGCTTTCCTCTCGTTCCTATACATCTACATATCTTTCTTTCCTCATCTTACTTTCCTATTTATTTATTTAAAATATTTTTTATTTTAATCTTTCTTTAATCCCTCCATCATTTTATCTTTTATTAAGCGCTGTATTGCCTTCGTGTTTTCGTGTTACTAGGTCGAATTAGTTCACCGTCATCATCTGGTGTATTAACTTTTTAAAAATAATTTGCGTATTCGAGAATGAAAGAATGAAAGGTGAGTGTTGGGAAAATAAACATGGCCGTGTGTGTGTGTGTGTGTGTGTGTGTGTGTGTTACAGTCGAGTGTTTCAGCATTGCGATAAACGAGATCTTATCGACGCAGAGCTTCTTGTCACAATGCACAGTGCTCATTTAGATTCGTTATTGTTAACGTTAGCGGTGTGTGTGTGTGGCGTTGATGCGGTGTGGAACCTGACACCTGGAACTAGAAGTTGGTGGTGTGTGTGTGTGTGTGTGTGTGTGTGTGTGTGTAGAACATCTCCGCTGCGGGTAACAGAGGGAGCCGGCGTTCCCCCGCTGACCGGCTGCAGTAAAACACACCGCTGCTGATTTACAGCCGGATCCGTGCGCTACTCTGGGTACTTAAATAACAATGGAGTCCACGCCGAAGCACACTGACTGACACGGAGCTTCCATCAGCAGCGTCGTTTAGTGAACAGCGCTGCGTTTCTTCCCGCTAAGTTAGAGCCGTTAGCAGAAATCACTGCGGTAGACTAGCAATCGAATACAAACGTCATCCATTTGAACACACGCTGGCGGTCGGTCTCTGTGGCATGACTTCGAAGGGAGTGCGTCACTTCATCCAGCCTCATCCACAGATCCTACAGCGAGCTCCGAGCTCTCGAGTCGACTTTTGTTTATTACTTGTTTCACACAAGTGTAAATTTAGCATAAGCGGGTCGTGCTAGCTGAGACTTTTCACTCGGATCTGCTCAGTAAAATACAGGGAGCAGGTGGAGTGTTTTAATCGGTCAGTCAGTTATTTAGTCAAAGAGTCATCTGATTTGTCATTCATTCACTCAGTCAGGTAGTTATTCATTCATTCATTCATTCATTCATTCATTCACTCATTCATTCGTTCGTTCAATCAGTCAGTCAGTCAGTCAATGACGCTATCAGATAGTTAATCTGTCATTCATTCATTCATTCATTCATTCAGTTATTCAGGCATTCAATCAGTCATTCAGTTAATCAGCAAATCAGCCAGTTCCTCATTCATTCATTCATTCCGTCAGTCAGATGGGCATTCATTCATTCATTCA
>CM074928.1:22109057-22121761 GCA_037576815.1 Pangasius larnaudii
TTAGATTCATGGGTTTTCATACCACCGCTATGCAGACGACACTCAACTCAGCGTCTCTTTTCCTCACGCAGACGTCTCGTCATGGATGGCAGCTCATCAGCTGAAGCTAAATCCCAGAAAAACTGAGCTGCTGTACGTCCCGGGACAACGGACACGTCTCTGTTCACACCTGCCGTTACCACGGTGATCCCAGGCAGCGTGCGCTAAGTGTGAACAGAGTCCAAAGTCTCGGAGACGCATATGACCACATAGTATTTGTGGTGTGAACGCAAAATGCAAAACCGATGCATCCCGGAAAGCACCGAAGGACCGCCCTACTCGGCTGCGTCGTTGCACTCACTGCGTAATCACTGGAGACGGTTTGGAAATCGTGGTCGAGTTTTACACCACTACTACATTTTACACCTTTACACTTTATACTGCGACAGGAAGTACTTTATACTGCGACAGGAACTACTTTATACTGCAACAGGAACTACTTTATACTGCGACAGGAACTACTTTATAGTGCAACAGGAAGTACTTTATACCGCGACAGGAACTACATTATACCACGACAGGAACTACATTATACCGCAACAGGAACTACATTATACCGCAACAGGAAGTACTTTATAGTGTGACAGGAACTACTTTATAGTGCAACAGGAACTACTTTATACCACAACAGGAAGTACTTTATAGTGCAACAGGAACTACTTTATACTGTTACAGGAACTACTTTATAGTGCAACAGGAACTACTTTATACTGCAACAGGAACTACTTTATACTGTGACAGGAACTACTTTATACCGCGACAGGAACTACTTTATAGTGCAACAGGAACTACTTTATACTGCGACTGGAACTACTTTATAGTGCAACAGGAACTACTTTATAGTGCAACAGGAACTACTTTATACTGCGACTGGAACTACTTTATACCGCAACAGCACATTTGCTTATAATAGCAGCTTCTCTTTATTGTCATGACGTATTGTCGCTGACGCACAATAAAACAAGCGCCGCGAGTTCACAAATAAAACCGTTCTTACACACAACGGCTCCTCCGAGATCTCACATTTTACACTGTATTACTGCTCTGCACAATAAAACTCCGAGTTAAGATCACCAAGAGGTGCAAGAGAATAAAGAAATAAACACACACACACACACACACACACACACAGTTGAGACTGGGTCAGCTGTAATTATAACAGTGTTGTCATTTACACTCGTATGAAAGTCACCAAGCTGTCAGTTACTGTATTGATAAATCGGCTGATCCCGTCTCGTTCGACGTTTCCCTGACGCAGTGTTTCCCAAACGGAACATTAGGAAATTACAATCGATTCCGAGCGACCGGTTTGCGGTGCCGAGCCTCAGAGCTCCAGCTTCCTGTTCAGCAGCAGGACAGTTAGATAAAGGCTTACAGTGTAAATGTGTCTCTAATATACATGTAAACTGTGTAAAATACATTTAAGTCGCTCTCTAACTTTTATTATTTACTTTACACTTTACACTTTACACTTTACACTGCTGATCACTTTTTATTTTAATTATCGTACTTTTCTGCTTTTACGCACGCCGTAATTTAATATTTTCACATAACAGCCTGTTTTACTCATCTTATACCAGGAACGGAAGGAAAGAAGGAAGAAAGGAAGAGTAAAGAAAGAAAGAAAGAATGGAAAGAAGGAAGAAAGGAAGGAAGGGTAAAGAAAGAAAAAGAAAGAAAGAAAGAAAGAATGAATGAATGAATGAATGAATGAATGAATGAATGAATGAATGAATGAATGGAAGGAAGGAAGGAAGGAAGAAAGCAAGAGGAAAGAAAGAAAGGAAGAGTAAAGAATGAAAGAAAGAATGAATGGAAGGAAGGAAGGAAGGAAGAACAGAAAGAAAGAAAGGAAGGAAGGAAGGAAGGAAGCAAGAGGAAAGAAAGAAAGGAAGAGTAAAGAATGAAAGAAAGAATGAATGGAAGGAAGGAAGGAAGAACAAAAAGAAAGAAAGAAAGAAAGAAAGAAAGAAAGAAAAGTGGTATGAAGATTTAAAGCAGTAGTGAAATGAAAATTCTTTCATGCAAGAAAGAAAGAAAGGAAAAAAGATACAGAGGAAGGAAAAAAATAGATTAAAGAAAGAAAGAAAGGAAAAAAGATACAGAGGAAGGAAAAAAATAGATTAAAGAAAGAAAGAAAGAAAGAAAAAGAGAGAGATGATAAGTTAATAAGTTAAAGTTTCTAATAAGTTAATGTTTTACCTCTGACTGTTACAAAGCCCTGAAACTGGAGACTCCTTCCATAAATGTCACATAAACGTCTCCTTACACGTGTTTATTAATCTGTTGTTAGTGTGTGCTGTGAATGAGCTGTTGCTATAGAAACCATACTGTATTAATAGAACGAGTGCCTGAAAGTTTTCGCTTCAGCATTTTTTTTTCGTTTCTCCGATAAAAAAAGCCCAGGTGAAGAAATTAACCGGATCGATAACGCAGTGTGTGATGATAATCTGCTCTCCATCGGCTCCAATCGTCGTTATGTTTCCACGTTAACATCACCTGACCGTGATACCTTCTAACTTTATTACCTTAACACGTGAGATTTATGTCTGTAACTCGGGGAACTGCACCTGCCTGTGCACCCACCTTTTTACGTGCGAGGCTATAAAACGTATGACACGATGACACGCGTGTCTGAGCACTGACGTGTGACCCGTCTGACGATCAGCGAATTAATCAGCACCGCCGCGTTGTTCTCATCCACGCCGAGTCCCAGTCACGCCCGGAAAGCCGCAGGAAGACAATACCCTCAGAAATAAAAGTGCTCTTAAAGTCCCAACGCTCCGGAGTCGATCTGCCAGAGGAAACTAATAAACCGCCATTAAAGTCAATAAAATATACAGTTCTGTATTTCACAGCAGCACGAGGTGTGAGCACTTAAAAAAAGTGCTGGCAGAAATTCATGACACACCAGAAAGGACGGAAGGAAGGAATGAAGGAAGGAAGAGAGAGAGAGGAAGGAAGGAAAGAAGGGAGAGAGAGGAAAGGAGAAAGGAAAAAAGAGAGAGGAAGGAAGGAAGGAAGAGAGGAAAGGAGAAAGGAAGGAAGAGAGAGAGCAAGGAAGGAAAGAAGGAAGAGATAGGAAGGAGGGAAGAAAGAGAGAGGAAAGGATAATATAAGGAAGAGAGGAAAGGAGGAAGGAAGGAAGAAAGAGAGAGAGGAAGGAAGGAAGGAAGGAAGGAAGAGAGAGGAAGGAAAGAAGGAAGAGAGGAAAGGAGAAAGGAGGAAAGGGAGAAGAAGGAAGGAAGGAAGAGAGGAAAAGAGAAAAGGAAGAGAGGAAAGGGGAAAGGAAGAAAGAGAGAGGAAGGAAGGAAGAGAGGAAAGGAGAAAGAAAGGAAGAGTGAGGAAGGAAAGAAGGAAGGAAGACTGAGAAGAAGGAATGAGGGAAGGAAGGAAAGAAAGAATTAAGAGGGAGAGATGACAGAGGAAAGAAAGAGACAGAAAGGAAGGAAGGGAGGGAGATGGAGGGATAGAGAGGAAGGAAGACAGAGAGGAAAGCGAATTAATGGATAAAGAAACACAGTTAAATGACACTTAAGTGAAAGTTTGGGGACATTTTAAAATGAATAGCACAGCAGCTGATGACGTAATGATGAAATGATTGTTTTTATTTTATGGAAATGTAATTCAGTAAAAGTGCAACATTCATTCGAATTATAATCAGGTAGAAGTTAACTGCACTAAAATGATGCTTAAGTATAGTAACGAAATTCACTTATTCACAAGTTCTTTCCATCTGTAAATACAGTGTAATGCCACGGAACATACTTTAGGCTTTGTTTTGGATCAGAGAGATGAAAATCTGAAACCTGAGAAAAGTCTTCAGGTTGCACGTGTGCCTATTTTTACTAGCGGAACATTTAAAGTATTTAATAATGTATAATGTGTAACTTAAGTAGAGAAACGCCTCGCTCTGGATCGGAACGACCGTGAAGCTAAAGCGCACAGCTTTAAAAATAATTGTACATTTACTTCCTTTTAAGTCCTGATTCACTAAAATGCAAACTTTATAGCAAAAATAACAGTCACTCTCATTAACTCTGAAAGAGTCTACAGAGGATGTGCGGTATTTTACATGACCAAAATAATAAAAACTAAATAATTTTTATGTGTTTGCGTTCATATGAAAAGGAGTTCTACTTGAAAGTCTAAAAACAGTGGGCGGAGTCAATGCAAATAGATGAGTTTACCACCTACAGTGTGATTTGCAGGAGCCTGAAAGTTACTGCAAAGATTTGTGTGTAAAAGAATACGACTGAAGGGCAGGTATTAAATTAGCAGAAGTCCGATTTCTCTATTTAAAAACACACATTATTAACAGACACGCACATTATAGTATGGACTAGCTAGCTAATCAACAAATCCGACACGCTAGCAACAATTACACGTCATCTGATGAGCACATTTTCTATGCTGTTACGAGGAAAATGAAAATTGTTGCCAGTGGAACAAGATTTAAGAAGCAAATGTTGGGAAAATATTCCACAAATTCTTAGCAATGAGCCCCGCAATAACGAATGCACGCTTACCTTATCCGCCATGATCATGGACGAGCCGCCGTGAATCCCCAGGATGGGTATCAACGTCTGCGAGGAAATAAAATCCAAAATCTGGGCGATGGCTTCCTGGTCGGTGCCGTCGCCGAACACCACGCCGTGGATCTTAGTCCCGGACATGAGGTCGCACACATGGGTGATGATGCTCTTCGGATCCGTTTCGTTGACCAGCAGCGTGACCACGTTGACGTCGATCGGGTCGTCCTTGCTCCACAGGGCTCGGATGTCCCGGTCCGAGATGTAGCGCGTTCGGCCCAGGATCACGGCAATGTTCAGAATGGGAACCTTCTCGGCGGCGTGCACCACGCCCACCAGGGTGAGGAGAGCCGGGAGCATCAGGAGTGCCAAGCCGGAAAACCCCATAGTGCTCAACTTCATTCCCTGTTGTCACGAGAGAAAAACATTGTGTTTTTATGTTTATTTTTTTTTTTAAAAAAAGAGCTAAAGCAGCCAGATTGCTAATATACATCCTCTATTTATTTACAGAATTTTGATATGAAGGTTAGCAAAGAAATCATTCGTTTCTACAGAACGATGAGAAACGTTCTGCAGTGTTCTGATCTAAATCTCCAGTTTTCACACTTGACCAGTTCTGTGAAGATTTGAGAACATCTACAGCATTATATATATATATGACATTAATCAGTGATGGAAAGCTAGGATGTGGGCCATTGATTATTTTCCTATAACAAGTGTTTTGTTGTTGTTATTATTATTATTATTATTATTATTATTATTATTATTATTCTTCCACGGCAACTTTTCCAAGAATTACACATTTTTCAAGAATGACACATCATACTTTCATCCCTTAAGACAACTGACTTACTTTATAATTTATAACCCAGATTGGGTTTTCGGTTGTCCCTGGGGGAACCCTCAAAGGTTCTATACAGAACTCAAGAACAGAGTGTTTCCCTGTTAGAAAGAGTTCCAGGAAAAGAAAAAAAAAACGCTAAACCAGCTTTGAAGAACGTTTTTTCCTGCATGTTCGATTACTTCATTATTATATTTTCTTCCTAATACCTTGAACCTGTCAGTAGTTTAACATTTAGCTCTTGGTACTTGGTGCACTCTTAGAAAAAGGGGTCTTCAAGGGTTCTTTAGGCATCCATTGGATAATTAAGAGACTGTAGCTTGCGAAAAGGTCAAATAACCATTAAGAACCATTACGTGTCCCATTGATAAAAGCTTTAAAGGTTCTATATAGAATCCAACAACAGAGATTTTCACTATCAGAAACATTTCCAAATGAATGATTTTTTTTTGGAAGCTAAGAACCCTTAAATATCCAAAGTATCCTTAAAGAACTCTTGAAGAACCTTCTCGGCTGGAACATCAGCTCCTTCAACAAGTGTGTGTTCAGATGAGTTAATTAACGTGGTGATTCATCATTAATGCGTCCTTCGAGGGATGGTCAAGGCTCTTACTAACTGGGTTCTGCTTAGAACCTTCTCTCAAAGAGAAACCTGTTGTACGGTTCTGCATAGAACCTTTGAGGTCCCCTCGAGGGTCAACCTGAAAAACTCTTACCGTGCGATTTTTCGCTCAGATTGCTCTACACTTGTCACATGTGGGCGTGTCCTAATTTCAGCCTACTGCCGGTTGCCATGGTTTCACTGGTAGCGCTGGGTTTGTGTGATATTCAACACAAGCTAGCTACAGAACGTAGATAAAACCATCTATCTGATCACAAATCAGATGTCTGCCCACAAAAACAAATCTTTCAGGGAAACGCTTGTGTCTAATTCGTTTTCGTGCCTAAAACACAGCTTTTTCACAGAATTTAAGAAGATTGAAAACATCAGTGCTGTTCGTTTTTTTTGGGTAAATCAAACCCTTTTTTGGCGCTAAGTAGGAGGTTTGGGTGTTATATCAGATTAATGACATTTATTTATTAAAGCATGCACTAGTTCTAGCATGATCATATTATAAAGGCATCACTTTCTGTCAATTAATAACACAAGAGCATTTCAGCACTGTTTAAGAAAACAGCATGTTGTCCATCAGACTGGCGTTATTGATGATTGGGGTGATTTTTTCACGCAGACCTGGCAACCCTGAGATTAAAATTATATGAGTATAGATTGATTTGCTTTAATGCAGTATCCAAATATTTAAAATAAACCTGTAGGGGTAGGTTCAGGTTCAAGCTAACGTTAGAGCGTCGAACACAATGAACACACGTGACTGTGTAAAAACCTGAAGCAGGAAGAAAATGAAACAGAGCAGTGAAACATTTCTATGTTCCGAGAGTCTCGTTTTGGAAAGCAGGCGAACGAAGAGCTGGCGATGAGCGAGTGATGAAGATGCCGTCTGACACCGAGGCTGAGCAGCAAGCAGAGCAGAAGAGCGGAGTGCTGACATCATCACACCACGAGCGTACTGAGGGAACGGAGCCTCCTGAGCAACCGACGTGGCCTACATGTGTAAGCGAGGTGAAGAGATGATCACCGCCGATCATAAGGTTCAGAGAGAGGTGAAGCTGCAGCGTCTGATCTGATGAAACCTAATGTGGCGTTTTAGGAAGCCATGTTGATGACATCACAGATTTTACCTAGGGCTTGATTTTTTTGGATGTGTGTATGTGGAAGGGGGGGGGGGGTGTCCTCTTTTTATCTCCCATCCTCCTTTTCCATCGCATCACTTTTCGTTTCTTCTTAATATTTAAATCCACTATTCATTAAATCCAATTGCCTTATCGTCTGGAGTACTAGAGAGCAAAATTGGCCAAGGGTGGGAGGGGCATCTTCTGTCTCCCATGTCAGTCACCATGACACTAGCCAATCATGGGCATCTGTGAGCTCATGTATGTGGAAGAGGGCAAACAGCACTTTCCTCCAGGTCTGTTACGCCGCTCTGTTGGCTGGTGTCACATGTCTCGGAGGATGCACGTATTAGCTTTCACCCTCGCCGGTTGTTCGCTGTCATTTGATAGGGGAAAGCCAGGGGGTTGGTGGATGACCGAATTGAAGAGAAAACGTGGGGAAAATAGAACAATATGACACACTTTTTAGCCATTTATAGTTCCATGTAATGTTACGGAACGTCCACGAACCCAGTTCTGTCACTTTTCTCTCCCTCGAAGTAAAAACGCAGCTTGTCATGTTACGGAGAAACCACAGAGTGTAAACTCCTCCTGAAGATTGTTGGAAAAGTTAACCTCCAACTGTTACGCTGACACTGGATACTCCTTCCATAAATGTTAAATAAACATCATAAACATTTTATTCCGTACTTAGTGGTGAATGGTTCTTGAGTTTGTAGATGGAATTGAAATGAGGCTGACTTCTTCACTGATTTATTTGACTCTTTAGAGTACTGTATTTGCTGCAACTTTGTATGTTGACGATATATACAATAATCAGACAGAGCAACAGCTAGAGAAAATTATATAGATGTCTATAGACGTGTATAGCTGTTTATAAATGTGTATAGATGTGTTTAGATGTGTATCGATGTATATTGACATCTACAGATGTGTATAGATGTGTTTAGATGTCTTTAAATGTGTATAGAAGTGTATAGGTGTCTTTAGCTATGTACACATATGTATAGAAGTCTATAGTTGCCATTAGATGTCTATAGATGTGTATAGAAGTCTATAGCTGTCTGTAGGTGTGTATAGATGTGTTTACATATGTATAGAATTCTATAGTTTCCATTACATGTTTATAAATGTATAGATGTATATAGAAATCTATAGATGTGTTTATATGTGTATAGATGTCTATAGTTGTGTTTAGATGTCTTTAGTTGTGTTTAGATGTGTATAGATTTGTTTAAATGTCTTTAGTTGTGTATAGATGTGTTTAAATGTCTTTAGATGTGTATAGATGTGTTTAGATGTCTTTAGTTGTGTTTAGATGTGTTTAAATGTCTTTAGATGTGTATAGATGTGTATAGATGTGTTTAGTTGTGTTTAGATGTGTTTAGATGTCTTTAGTTGTGTTTAGATGTGTATAGATTTGTTTAAATGTCTTTAGTTGTGTATAGATGTGTTTAGATGTGTATAGATGTGTATAGATGTGTTTAGTTGTGTTTAGATGTGTATAGATTTGTTTAAATGTCTTTAGTTGTGTATAGATGTCTTTAGTTGTGTATAGATGTGTTTAGATGTGTATAGATGTGTATAGATGTCTTTAGTTGTGTTTAGATGTGTTTAGATGTCTTTAGTTGTGTTTAGATGTGTATAGATTTGTTTAAATGTCTTTAGTTGTGTATAGATGTGTTTAGATGTGTATAGATGTGTATAGATGTGTTTAGTTGTGTTTAGATGTGTTTAAATGTCTTTAGATGTGTATAGATGTGTATAGATGTGTTTAGATGTCTTTAGTTGTGTTTAGATATGTATAGATGTGTTTAGATGTGTGTAGATGTGTTTAGATGTGTATAGATGTGTTTAGATGTGTATAGATGTGTTTAGATGTGTATAGATGTGTTTAGATGTGTGTAGATGTGTTTAGATGTCTTTAGTTGTGTTTAGATGTGTATAGATGTGTTTAGATGTGTTTAGTTGTGTTTAGATGTGTTTAGTTGTGTTTAGATGTGTATAGATGTGTTTAGATGTGTATAGATGTGTTCAGGTGTCTCGTTAGTTCCCGCAGATTGCAGCTTTATGCACGCGCGCCCCCTGTCGGTGCGCCTCCGCCCGGACCTCAGCCTCATTCCGCTTTAGGACGCGACTCCAGCGCATTCAATGTCGTGCTCATACACACCTACTGTACACACACCTACATGTCTACAGCATATGGCTGTCATGGAGGAATGAAGCGCATTGTGTCTGAAAGGAGCGCGCGTTCCACTGAAACTATTTGAATAAAAGTGTGGTACAAAGTGCACCGAGCAGGTGGACAAAAGAAGAAGAAGAAGAAGAAGAAGAAGAAGAAGAAGAAGAAGAAGAAGAAATACGTAAACCCAAAGATCTGATCCGCTTGAATGCGAGGTCCAGGCTGTCCAGAAAAAGCAAAAGCTGTAACTGCACTGCACTGTAAGATTTATGAGCGCTATCTCTGCTCTGCTCTGCTCGTGCACAAGGCTCCGGGTTTTATTATTTATTTTAATCCTGCGCTCGGGACGCAGAGACTCCGGAGACTCACATGATCATCCAAAGCAGTTTCACACTCACACGCTCACACACTCACACACTCCTACTGTATTTCTATTTCATTTCGACACACATCATCACCCCTAGCCAGCAGTTTGCTGCAGTCAGGCTACAGTCTCATTGCATTTCATTGGCAGAGAATTGTCTGCATGGCGCACGATGCAGGCTTTCTATACGCACCCGAGATCTCTTTAGATCAGCTTTACATGAAAGAAAAAAACCCAAGGCAAAGCTATTCTGCTGCAGTTCGTCCAGGTAACACGCACGTTTTGGATTTTATGCCTCTGTCTTTAGGATGCGGTGCACTTTTTCCTGGAGAGCGTATGCGTAAAAATGGACGAGAAAAAACAGAATATAGCGTATATTTAGGCTACTCACAGCATCGTCTCTCCTCCACAGAGCTCCAGAACCGGAGTGGACATCGCAGCAGGTCCTGTCCTCTCTCTCTCTCTCTCTCTCTCTCTCTATCTATCTCTCTCTCTCACTCTCTCTTTCTTCTCCTCTTTTCTCCTGCCGGGTTGCGGATGATTGAACGGTCGCCCTTTATTATCCTTCAACTTCGATCCCGCGACATCACATTAAATCCAAAGTGGCTTCTTGGCGTCCGCGAGCTTTATCCATGACTCTGTGTGTGCCTGTGTGTGTGTGTGTTTGTGTGTGTGTGTGTGTTGCCTCCTCGGTCCCGCATCCAAAGCTGCGGGGTTGGGAAAAAAAGAAGAAGAAGCAGAAAAGCACGCGCGCGCGCACAAACACACACACACACACACTCACTCACTCACTCACTCTCTCTCTCTCTCTCTCTCTCTCTCTCTCACACACACACACACACGCACACACTCACTCACTCTCTCTCTCTCTCTCTCTCACACACACACACACACACACACACTCTCTCTCTCTCTCTCACACACACACTCTCACTCACATATATATATACACACGCAGAGAGCAGCAGCAGCAGGTCTGCGACTGGAGGATGAAATGAAATGCAGAGGAGAGCAGGATGCTCCGTGATCCATCCTTTTTCTTTCTTTCTTTCTTTCTTTCTTTCTTTCCTCCTTTTCCCTGCGCTCCTTTAAAGCTAATCACACCTCTACAGCACACTTCAGAACGGTGCTGCAGTGAAAATCATACACTAAGGTCAAGGAACGAAGGAGCATTTTTATTTTATATATATATATATATTATGTTATAAAATATCAAAATTCAAGCAAAGAGTGTGCCGTTTGGACTCTCCAACACAACACTGCATCATTCGTTCATCTTGAGTAAGGGATTTATCCAGGTTAGGGGTTATGGTGGATTCAGAGTCTATCCTGGGAACGCTGGGAGTGAAGCAGAATGGGATGCCTGTCCATCTCACACACACACACACACACACACACACACACACACATTCACAACTAGGAGTCATTTAGCATCAATCAATCAATCCAATCCAAGCTTTTGGACAGCGGGAGGAAACCGGAGAACAAGGAGGAACCCCATACGGACGCCGGGAGAACACGTGAAACCACACAGTCAGTAATCCGGAGTCAGGACGGAGCCGGAGATCCTGGAGCTGTGAGGCGGGAATGTTATCCGCTGCACCACCGTGCCAGCATTTTTCTATTCCACATGTCGTAAATCTCCTCACTTCCACCAGCACGCTGTCCTCCATGTTTGTTTTGCCCCTCAGCGTGTGACATGATTGGTCAGGACGTAAAGAACGTGCTTTTGGAAGGTGCCTGTGATCACGTTGCTAAATTTATATGGACCACACATACAGTACATAATGACATTGACTTTTTTTTTTGTCCATTGCTTTATTTTTGCTCTTTGACAATGATATTTAAGACTTATTATTGCAAGTCTGACCAAAGTCAGATTTGCTGGATGTTTAAACCCCGACGTCCAACCACAAATAAATCCGCCGCTCCTGTTACACGCCGCTGTGAGCAAAAAAAACCTCAGACTGCTTTTCTTTTTCTTTTCAGAATCTTCCTGTAGGATTTCATGTGAAAACTGCTTTGGGGTTTGAGAAAAAGAATCCAAGTGTGAAAGCAGCTTAAAAGTTTTGTCCATGTTTCTAGATGACAGTGAAGGCATTTGCACACGTGGCACAAATACTGCGGTATTTGTTCTGTGATCGTTG
Organism: Pangasius larnaudii; assembly: GCA_037576815.1. Taxonomy (NCBI): domain Eukaryota; kingdom Metazoa; phylum Chordata; class Actinopteri; order Siluriformes; family Pangasiidae; genus Pangasius; species Pangasius larnaudii. Next base: position 22,120,894 of record CM074928.1, read on the forward strand.
GGGGCGGGGCTTATAATCACAGGTTCGCTTTGACATCGAAGAATTTTTTTCTGAACCGTGGTTCAATTGCGTAATTCCATAAAGCATGCAGATTTACAAAATGGTAGGTACTAAGGTCAATTAATCCAGTCTTTTTTTTCACTATTTTCCTTTTGTTCCAACTCTCAAGCAGTGAGGAACTTTGCTTTTCGGATGATTGGCATGTCATCGTGAAGAAATGCCTTCAATCGAGGAGCCGCTCTTGTATAAGAAGATTTGAATCATGAATTTTTCATGATGTGCTTACACTCTCACTGACCTTAACAATCCCTTTCTCCACCATTATGAAACCTGAAACAGGAAGTAATGTGAAAGGTGGTTTATTATTTTGGCCCGGTCAGCTTCCGAAGCCAAAATGCTCCGATGTATAAATAAAAGGATAAAAAAACAAAAAGCATAAGCAACCCTGGTCTCCGCACCCATTTATTCGGATAAATGGTTCGTGGGTTCGTGTGAAGCGAGCTCCAGGCCAGCGTTTTCAGATCTCTGAACTTCTGTCGGGCTTGAAAACAAACTCTCGCGCTAATCAGAGATTCCGGGAAAAACAAAACGTGCAAGTGCGAAAATGTCTGTTTTCTGAAATCTGCACAACATCACAGAAAATCTGGACACTCAATGTTTAAAGACTCTGAGTGACATACGCTGCATTCGACTGAAACTCACAAGTCGGTTTTCTCTCAACTCGGAATTCCTACTCTTAGAAAGGTCAGAAAGGTCTGTTCAGTTTCGCCCCGAGTTCAGCAAGTGACGTCAAATTCAATTCAATTCAATTTTATTTGTATAGCGCTTTTAACAATGGACATTGTCACAAAGCAGCTTTACAGAAATA
>CM074928.1:22155324-22166122 GCA_037576815.1 Pangasius larnaudii
AGATAGGGAGAGGTGGAGAGTGATGATTCGCTGTGGCGACCCCTGAAGGGAAAAGCCGAAAGAAGAAGAAGAAGATGTAAACCGGTTTTTGAAAAAGGAGGAGAAGAAGAAGACGAAAACCCAGTTTATCTTGGAAGAATTCCCGGGATTAGTCTGCAGCTTTTCGGATTTACAGAATCTGAAGTCCCGTCTTTCTACAAAACAAAACGTGTAAATACGCTGGAGACGAATCCAGCTGCTAATCTGCCCCAGTCTTTCCCCTCGTCCTGCTCAGTGGAAAACGCTGACTCGGCTTTTGAGCGTTTCATCTAGTTTTTTTTTTTTTTTTTTTTTTTTTAATAAAACAAAAGCCACAGACGTCTGCATCGTGCTTCCAGGTTGGCCGATGCAGTCATGGAAGAAATGTCGGAGATCCCTGTGTGGCTCAGCTTGTTGAAGACGTTTAAGATGTTCTGTGGTATTAAGGGAAATAATTATGAAATGAATAATTGTTAAATATGATAGAATATACATGGGAAAGTGATCATCTCAGATCATCTAATGGTGTTGAGTGTTGGTTACGTTAGGAATAAACCACTGTGTGTCATTCTCTTATAGGAAAATAATCAGTGACAGGTGGTGTGATGAAGTGGAGTTACTGTTACCACACTGAAGCTTGAAGTGTTTTATTCCTCTTGTTCCACAGGAATTTGCCAAAGATTACAGTTTTTTCCCCAAAAGTACGACATGTATGATTTTTTTGTCCATTTTTAGGTACACTTAATCTCCGTGAAACAGGTTAGCTCCTGTTCTCATTGTCTTTCCCTCACCATCCTCTCTCTTCTTTTTTAAATAAAACAAAATACGCAGCTTGTCATATAAACTCTCTCCGTCCTGAAGATGTTGGAAAACTTAAAGGTTACAGCTTTACCTCTGACTGTTACAAGCACTGACACTGGAGACTCCTTCTCTAGCGGGGCACTTGAGGGCTCTACATCACTGAGCAAGGGCGATAGATTAAGCCAAATCCTGGTGGATTCTGAATGTTTGATAGCGAGACATCTCAAAAAGTCGTGTGAAGGACCACATGACCTTTTTAGGACAGGAGCTCAAATAACCCAGATGTGTTGGAGTGAAAAAAAAGCAAAAAAGGAAAAAGAGTTTCCCTACTGAGGGAATCCGTGCAATAAATGTTTTAGCGCTTAACTCTACAGCAGCTGCGGTCTTGATGTTCAGCTCTTAGGTATTCGGCGTCAGCGGGTTTATGCCGCAGTTTCCAAACTCAAAGCTCAAGGAAGGAAGGAAAAACATGAGACGCAAGTTGTTTCGTGAGCTGCACTGGATGAAGGTGCAAAGTTCTTCTCCAGGAAACGGAGAAAGGAGTAGAAACGGGAAGCTCGTTTTCGCAGCACAGAAACCTTGCAGGAAGAGAAAGCAATGCCGGGAGGACGGACGGAATAAAGATCAAAGCCTAATTTATTCAAAGTCGTAAATTAAAGTCTGGCTTTAATAAATCTAAAGATGTCAAAACACACGTTTCCTTTTCATTTCCCTTCCTTATGAAGGCATTTGCCATTCCTTGTGCAACTGTATGGCAGCAGTTCAAATTACTGTTGTTGAAAAGCAGGACTTTCTGGAATCTTCTGTGCTCCAGCATATTCGCCACTGCCTGTAATCATGGTCTTACCTTCCCTGGGGCTAAAGAAACTCAACTTTGGAGGACAATTACCTTCCCCAATTACCTTTCTGTTTACCAAAGTGAAGTCTGTCCCAGAGCACAGTTCAGAACAAAGCGGCTTTTCACAGGCCCTGAGCGACGCCTGCAGACGTTTATAAGCCTCACTTTTTATGGCTCAAATCCTTGACCACTGTTGATTAACGAATCTGTAAAAGCAGAGCCTCTGCCTCTGACCTCTTTAACTGTCTCTTCCTCGTTGTTCCTTGGGGTGTCATATTGTATGCAGCAATCAGACCTATTTCTGGAGAAAACACAAAAGCCAGAGTTGGCAGGCGGCCAGCGTTGAGGCTTTAATGCACAGAGACAAAGCGAGTTCTGCTTCGGGGACTGTAACCTCGTCGTAACCTCAACCCCACCCACTGGAGACCTGGAACTAATGCGGAATTAACACAAAGGAGAAATCTTCTTGAGAAACACGAGAAGAAACATTGACTGCAGTCAGAATAACAGTGTAAAGTTTTTTAAGATGTTCTGTCACTCAGGACCCTCTTATTTCACTGTCCAAACAACATGAGGCTATCATGGGAAGGTTCAGTTGCTGTTAACCCTTAACGGCAAGGCCCTTAACCCTCACCTGATCAGCTCTACCCCCGGATTACATCCTGCTTTAGTTGGAAGTCGATGGTTGGCACTATGGCTTGAATGTCATTTCATGAAGACTTGCTACATGTTGAGAAAAAAATGGTTTCCATGACGTTTTATCAACTATTCCAATAAATTTAATGTCCAGCCAGCTATCGTCTGGTCCCAAAGATTAATAACGGAGTCTATCAGTGTTATAGAAGTGCCAGTGATACGTACAATACTCAATACTATATAATCAGGATCATATAGATGGACTGTCTGCGGAGTCCTGGTTTTCCCAACCAAATTGGGATAGTTCAGGAATTGGTCAAGGACGAACAATGAGGTGGTTCAAAAATCGGGTTAGTTGATAAATCTAGGTTGTTGGATAATTTGGATAAATTGGCTATTTGAAAAAAAATTACACTAGTTTGAAACTAGTCTGGTTGGAAAATGTAGGTTGTTGGAAATTTGGGCTGCTTGGTAAATTGGACTGTTTTAAAAATTAGGCTAGTTAGAAATAATTGGGCCAGTGTGAAATTGGACTTGTTGGAAAACTGGACTAGTGCAAAAGGAGTTGGAGTTGAATTATTAAGGTGAGTTTTGGGCAGCTTTTGGGAAAATTTGCAGCACAAACTCAAAACATGTCCTGTTTGGGCCTTTAATAACTGATAAAAGCTGCTGAGCTGATAAAAGAAGGCTCAATTTTCATTTTAATTCGTTGATTTTTTTTTTTTTTTTTTGTGAAACGTGCAGCGTCCTTTTTTCAAACACTTGCCATCGTACACTTTATGTTCAAGTTTCAGCTTCCTCTGGAATTGTTTTAAGATTTTGGACCTGGTGGCCGTGACAAGCTCGGCGTAATTATAAAACCATTTATCTGCCAAATGAATAAATCTGAAGCGTTATGATTTGTGTCGTTGTCTTTCAGCCCTGTGCCTCCACTACAGAGTTAAAAGTGAGGATTTGGGCTCTGGACACATTTTTTCCGTTTCATTTTGCACAATATCCGCTTTGAGCCTTTTCGTGCAGCATTCCAGACTCGGACAGCCCGCGGGAGCGAGGAACTTTGATTCACACGCTTTTTGGATCCTTTCCAGAAACTTTGATCTTCAGATGGAGAGAGAGAGAGAGAGAGAGAGAGAGAGAGAAAGAGATAGACAGAAGCCTCCTGTGGAGCCTCCTGCTACTTCACATAGACTTCACTGTGGGATTCCATTCGGCTTTTCCATCTGCGGCGTATTACGCTAACGTGCGAAGAAACGGGGGCGTTTCAAATTTGAGAGTTTCGCCTCTAATGCGTGGGTTCAGAGGGAAGAAACAGCCTGAGATCTCTGAGCTGAGCGCCGTCTCCCTGTGCCACTTGTTTGTTTAGTCTCTTCATTCAAATAACAGATTGTGACTCGGCGTGCCAAGAGCTCATGTTTAAAACGCCACTTATTTCTGTCACTTGAGTGCAAATATCCTTGAGTCCCCTCGTTTATAAACAAAACTGCTCCAACATGCCAGGCGCATCTAATTTTCCACGTGTGTGTGTGTGTGTGTGTGCGTGTGTGTGTGTGTGTGTGTGTGTGTGTGTGTGTGTGAATGCAAATCCCTCAATCCTGCTTAAGTGGACGTCTGTTTTTACGTCTGGTCAGCCCCCACCCTCTCGAGGGACGTTTCCGTTTCTTCCCTCTTGTGTGTCTTAGTCAGGAACAGGGAACATCATTGTAGCCAGAACCTTCAGGAATTTTACCTCTGGTCCATTTTTTTTTTTTTTTTTTTTTTGTAATTCATGACATATGATACCACACCCAAGCAATTTGTTGTCACTCTCTAAAAGCAGACGCCACACCCAAGACCAAAAAAGTGTTAACAGATGAAAATATTTTCATACTGGAAACCCGTTTGGCTAGCCTTCTCGATTCCGAAAGCTTTCCCAGACACAGGAAAAAAAATGACGTCCTGCCCTCGATTCATAATTTGTTTTTCCTTTTTATCAGAGAAAGAATGTGACAGAAGTAGACCGGATCATCGCCCTCATTTTTTCCACCGTGCTCTTCCTTTTTCCCCCGGCGCCGCGACACTAATGACACATTCTGCAACTGTGACGGTCACTTTGCAATGCAAATGCTTCCGCAGATCCGAGCGGGAGACTGATGGGTCATCACATCGCCGTCTCTCGGAAGCGAAATGCGTTGACATGGAATTCAAAGGGCTGCAGGAGAAAAAAAAAGTGCATTTTCAGCGAGTCCCTCTTCCGGCATGACCGAGTCCCCGGAACGCCAGAACGCTTAGGCCTCATCTTCTCTAAAACCAACCACATTAGAGCTCCAGCTCCAGCCAAAAGCAAGCTCTGATTCCCTGAGAAGATCTCATCGAGGAAAAATAAACGATAAACTTGCTGAAGTGGAGAAACAATGTTCATGAAGTAATTCAGAATTCACGTCTTGCTAATGTTCGTTGTTTTATCAGCTACCAGATGCTGAGAATCAGGATTAACCAATCAGGATCAAGAATCTGACTCCTCCATGAATAATTCAACACATTATGGATTCTTCAGTTGTCTCCGTGTAGAACCCAACAGCAGAGTGTTTCCCTTCCAGAAAGTTTTCCACATAGAACCTTTGTAGGATGCCGAGAACCCTTAATTATCCAATGAACCCTTAAAGAACCTTACAGGAACCCTTTTGACAGGTTCTAGGTATTGGCAAGAAAATAATGAGCAGTAATTTGCACTTTATACCGCACACTTACCCAGTTAATACACACACTGTTAGAAAAAAAAGGGTTCTCCAAGGGTTCTTTAAGGGTCTGTTGGATAGTTAAGGGTTCTAAGCATCCAGAACAGGGCTCCCTTTCTGAAAGGAACAACTGAAGAACACTGACTGGTCTTACTATTGGTGCACCTTAAATTGCAAGAATGATTCAACTTCCTTATGTTTGTTTGTTTGTTTGTTTGTTTGTTTGTTTGTTTGTTTTTGCATTCGGTTTCAACTCTACAATGTCTTTTCCAGAAGGTTAAAAAATAATTATTTCAGAGCTATAAAATATTTAAACATGTCTTGTAATATTATATCAATATTATGCTAATATAATGAAATGTATTCATCGATATGTATTATTATTATTATTTACATTATAACACTGTAATGATTCATATATAATGAAGCGTTACATTATTATATTAATAATAACATTAAATTGTAATAAATGATTACAAGAATCGATTATTTATGACATAAGTATTATGTTACAAATCGTATTAATAACATTATTATTATGTAAATGTGGTGAAAGATATTTACACTATATTTCACACACGAGCGCAAGAGCTCACATCTGATTGGCTGTGAGAGACTTCTTGGCATCCAATCAGTGGACTTTCATGATTATTTATCAAGATCACTCAGTCGCGTGGTGGTCATTATTACTGCGGACGCCTGGTCTGAATGGGTTAAGTACACTACAGTAACCATGGCAACATGTTTGTCATGTCCAAAAGGCCCTACAACGTGCACACGTCTAAAACGTCAGTGTGGTACACGTCCACTGCTGTCCGGAAACGGTGCAGAAAGATCCAGGCAGAGTTACATCAGGAGGTTGTTCTGGACGCGTCCCATACGAGAGACTGGGCTGGACTTAAAAACAAGAAAGAAAAATAAATAAATAATCAGCCACTGAGTTGAACTTGAGCTTGAGCTTGAGCTTGGGCACCATTCTGTGTAGGAAGTGTTTTTGTTTTTTTTTTCCCCCTCTGTGTTATTACTCTCCAGCGATTAGCTGCTGCGAGCTCTGGTGTGTGAACGGTGCGGACACACAGACACCCTGCATCGCTACACAATATGAAACGTCTCAGCTCAGTCTGCACTCGTCTGAAGTTCCTTTTTCCCCCCCGAGCAGCCTGGGTGGGATCATGGCGCCCAGATCGTAGTGGCGCGGCTCGTTGTGTTTGTGTTGCAGCCCGGAAATCCAACCAACCCCCAACTACACACAGGCTGTGGACTCAGGAAAACACACACACGCTCTCTCCATCCTCCCCCCCCCCAAAAAAAATAAACGCCCCGACACATACCACTATGGAATGTGCTACAGGGTCTGAAGGCTCACACACCCAATTACACACACACACACACACACACACACACACATGCTGACAGGGGTGGGTTTGTGAGATCTGATACCTGATATGCAAAATTTCTTACATGCAAATCCACGGGACAGAGATAACCACCTGTCTTACTGCACCTTTGTTCAAAAAGCAACTTGTGCAGGACAAAAATGAAACGCTTCTTTTTAAAACATCTTTTTATAAGTCAAAAACAACTTTTTTTTTAAATCTAAGACATGGATATGGATGGACACGCAATCCATTTCACAGAAACGTCCACCTTAGTGCACTTTTCTTTAGAAAGCAACTTGTGCAGGATAAAAACTAAATGCTTTAAAGATGTTTTTTTGTATCTAAGACATGGATGTGGATGCAATTTAGGGACCATTAAATAAATGAATTAATTAAAAAAAAAAAAAAAACCTCAGTGCATTTCACAGAAACATCTGCCCTAGTGCACGTTTCTTTAAAAAAGCAACTTGTTCAGGACAAAAACTAAACTGCACGTTTGTTTAGCTGTTTTTAATTAACTACTGTTGCAACTTTTTGTAAGTGTTTTTTCCATCCATTTTAGTGCAGCTTGGTTTAAAAAGCAACTTGTGAAGGACAAAAATCTAATCTGTACAATTTAGGGACCAAATAGCTTTTTAAAAAATTATTATTATTATTATTATTATTATTATTATTATTATTATTATTATTATAATTACTGTTATAAAGCAGCGCTGCTGTCACCAGGGGGCGACATTTTACATGCTGGACAGTTTGTATGTTCACATTTTGAATGTAAACTTCTGTCAAACTTTTTCACTTTATAGCCTGTTTATATTTTTTAAAATCAATCATTCGCTCGTTTTTTTCCACATAGCTGTTAATAATTACTTCTAAAAGTTCAGAATTTGCAATTTACTCAAAATATACTGAAGGAATGTCTGAATATTTTGTGGTTTAAAAATGAAATACGAACTCGTGCATGGAGCAGAATTAACACCTTGCTAATTAGCGAGATCTCATTTGCATAATTGGTGCATTAGCATAACAAGCTTTCTTTAGAAGCGCGCGCGGTGAACAACGCCCCTTTCTAGACTCGTCTCAGGAGTGAGTTTGGCTAAAATGCACAACACACACACACACACACACACACACTAGCGGAAAATGTCCTTGTGTTTTTTTTTGTTTTTTGTTTGTTTGTTTTTTTTTTTGTTTTGTTTTGTTTGTTTGTTTGTTTGCGTAAAACGCAACCACGCGTTATAAACTGTATAAACAGGCGCGCGCGCACTCATTAAATTCCACTTACCGGAGTAGAAAAGTCCCAAACGAGAAAGAAGAAAGCGTCCGAGAGACTTCAGGTTTCAACACCAAAAGTTTAAGAAGGAAAAAAAAAGCGAAAAGAAAAAAAAACCGTGACGGCGCGCGCTGCAGGTCGGCTGTAGTAGTGAACCGCGGGGCGTGAAAAGCGCGCGCTCCTCCTCTCCAAAAAAATAAAGGATCACAAACACGGGGTGGAGCTGCAATAGAGTTACGCTGGGGAGGAGAAGAGAGAGAGAGAGAGTACAGAGAGAGAGAAGAGAGTACAGAGAGAGAGAAAGACAGTACAGAGAGAGAAAGAGTACAGAGAGAGAGAGAGTACAGAGAGAGAGAAAGAGAGAGAGAGTGCAGAGAGAGAGTACAGAGAGAGAGAGTGCAGAGAGAGAGAGTACAGAGAGAGAGAGTACAGAGAGAGAGAGTGCAGAGAGAGAGCACAGAGAGAGTACAGAGAGAGAGAGTACAGATAGAGAGAAAGAGAGTACAGATAGAGAGTACAGATAGAGAGAGAGAGAGAGCACAGAGAGAGGAAAGAGAGAGTACAGAGAGAGAGAAAGAGAGTACAGATAGAGAGAAAGAGAGAGAGAGAGTGCAGAGAGTGCAGAGAGAGAGAAAGAGAGAGAGAAAGAGAGTACAGAGAGAGAGTGCAGAGAGAGAGAAAGAGAGAGAGAAAGAGTACAGAGAGAGAGAAAGAGAGAGAGTACAGAGAGAGAGAAAGAGAGAGAGTACAGAGAGAGAGAGAGAGTACAGAGAGAGAGAAAGAGAGAGAGTACAGAGAGAGAGAGAGTACAGACAGAGAGAGTACAGAGAGAGGAAGAGAGAGAGTACAGAGAGAGAGAGAGAGAGTACAGATAGAGAGAGAGAGAGTACAGATAGAGAGAAAGAGAGAGAGAAAGAGAGTACAGATAGAGAGAAAGAGAGTACAGATAGAGAGAAAGAGAGAGAGAGTGCAGAGAGAGAGCACAGAGAGAGTACAGAGAGAGAGAGTACAGAGAGAGAGAAAGAGAGTACAGATAGAGAGAGAGTGCAGAGAAAGAGAGTACAGATAGAGAGAGAGTGCAGAGAGAGAGAAAGAGAGAGAGAGTGCAGAGAGAGCACAGAGAGAGAAAGAGAGAGAGTACAGAGAGAGAGAGAGAGTACAGACAGAGAGAGTACAGAGAGAGGAAGAGAGAGAGAGAAAGAGAGTACAGATAGAGAGAAAGAGAGTACAGATAGAGAGAAAGAGAGAGAGAGAGTACAGAGAGAGAGAGAGTACAGAGAGAGAGAGTACAGATAGAGAGAAAGAGAGTACAGATAGAGAGTACAGAGAGAGAGAGAGTACAGAGAGAGAGAGTACAGAGAGAGAGAAAGAGAGAGCAGGAGGTGCTGAATCTGAACTGTGGACTCATCATGTGGATCAGTAATAATAATAATAATAATAATAATAAAGCATTATAATGCAGCTTTACAAAGAATAAAAAGACAATAAAATACAGCGGAAAGGACTGAATTGAATTTTGTAGCCTCGAGCGACGCTCTCGCAGGAACAGCAGTGATTTATTATTTTTTAGCACGCAGCAGTGGTGGAGCTCACGATCCACTGCTATCACTGCTATCACTGCTAACCTTTACAGTATATTTATACATATACTACCTCTCAAAAGTTCTGACACCCTCACTTTCATTAGATGTATTTAACTCAATATATATAACTCAATATATATAACTCAATATATATAACTCAATATATATATAACTCAACTGTAACTGAAGTTAAATTAATTTCTACCTCAAAAAGTAATTTTTAGGATGTCATTTTGTGGGATATGATATCAAGACATTATTTTAATTAAATTTAGCCTGTAAACTTGTACAAAGCCTTCTTAGTAAAAGCAAAAAAAAAAACAAAAAAAGAGACGCCATTCATTCTTCAGTTCTCTCGGGTGTTTCTGCGTGCCGGTGTGTTCGTGTTTTTCCGTGCTGAAGGAGTACGGATGAAGAAGGGTAAGGCCTTTTCCTGTTTCTGACTGGAACGACAGGAAGCCCGGGCCAGTAGATTTACTCATTTACTCACTGAGGAAATTGTTGAAAAGCCACAGCTGTGTTCCAAAACTCTCCGCTCTGCTGCCTACAGTTCATCTCGCGACAACGTTCCCGCGTGGAGAACCCGTAAACACGTCTCGCCGTCACGTGGACGTGGACTCCGTGTGACTTTATTGCAGTACAAAGTGTGTGTAATGTGGATATAATGTCCGCAGTCAGTGAGAGATAATCAACTTTCATCCTGTATTCACAGGTTTTTGGCTCTCTCTGAGTTTCCTGATGGACAGAGAGACAGACAGAGAGAGAGAGACAGACAGACAGAGAGAGAGGGACAGAGAGAGAGACAGACAGAGACAGACAGAGAGAGAGAGAGAGAGATAAAGACAGAGAGAGAGAGGGACAGAGAGAGAGAGACAGAGAGAGAGACAGACAGACAGAGACAGACAGAGAGAGAGGGACAGAGAGAGAGAGACAGAGAGAGAGACAGACAGACAGAGACAGACAGAGAGAGAGAGAGAGAGATAAAGACAGAGAGAGAGGGACAGAGAGAGAGAGAGATAAAGACAGAGAGAGAGAGACAGAGAGAGAGAGAGACAGAGAGAGAGAGAGAGAGAGAGATAAAGACAGAGAGAGAGGGACAGAGAGAGAGAGAGACAGACAGACAGAGACAGACAGAGAGAGAAAGACAGAGAGAGAGGGACAGAGAGAGAGAGACAGACAGACAGAGACAGACAGAGAGATAAAGACAGAGAGAGAGGGACAGAGAGAGAGAGAGATAAAGACAGAGAGAGAGGGACAGAGAGAGAGAGACAGACAGACAGAGAGACAGACAGAGAGAGAAAGACAGAGAGAGAGGGACAGAGAGAGAGAGAGGGTGGTTTCCAGAATAGTGAGTTCTCCAACTTTCTCTCTAATGAGCCTGAAAAACCCTCCATAAACGTCAGCACAAGTCTGTAAAATTCCCACATTTTAAAACCTTAAAAACAGGCAGAGCTCCTGCTTCCTTCAGTATAGAGTGACCGAGGCCACGCCCTTAACTTGGTATGAGAAGCACAGAGGCCACGCCTCCTTCAATGCTATGACAGAGGCACAGAGGC
>CM074928.1:22173898-22184917 GCA_037576815.1 Pangasius larnaudii
TCTTCACCTCACACACTTGTTTCCTCACCTCACACACCCAGTTCTTCACCTCACACACTTGTTATCTCACCTCACACACTTGTTATCTCACCTCACACGCCCATTTCATCAGCTCACACACTCGTTTCCTCACCTCACACGCTCGGTTCCTCAGCTCACACGTTCGGTTCCTCACCTCACACACCCAGTTCTTCACCTCACACGCTTGTAATCTCACCTCATACGCTCATTTCATCAGCTCACAGGCTCAGTTCCTCACCTACATTTACATTTACATTTATGGCATTTGGCAGACGCCCTTATCCAGAGCGACTTACAATTGTGCTTTGAAGGCTATCACCTCACATGCTCGGTTCCTCACCTCACACACCCAGTTCTTCACCTCACACACTTGTTATCTCACCTCATACACTCGGTTCCTCACCTCACACACTTGTTTCCTCACCTCACACACCCAGTTCTTCACCTCACACACTCGGTTCCTCACCTCACACACTTGTTTCCTCACCTCACACACCCAGTTCTTCACCTCACACACTCGGTTCCTCACCTCACACACTTGTTATCTCACCTCACATGCTCGGTTCATCAGCTCACACACTCATTTGTAACATATTCCTGAATAATAAACAGACTTGCATAATATTTTATACACTATTTTGACTGATGATGCAATAAAACCACACGTCTGTTGTGCTGAGTCAGACCAAAACCAGAAGTTACACGAAGGTGGATTCTTTTTTTCGCCCCCAAAAAACTACAATCCCAGAGGAGCGTCAGCATTTTTGTGGTCCGTTCTGTTTATATGCGTTTTAAAAACATAACAATGGGAGCGAATGGGAAAGTTTGCGAGTGTGTAAACAAAACAAGATCCTCTGTGACAGGACAGTTGATACTGAATTTTAATTATACACAGAGCATTCCATTCTCTCACTGCTTTACATTCATGTGTGTCTCGTCCAATCCGCTTTCATTCTCAGGGGCACGTAGCCCCGCCCCCTCCAAACCCCCATAATACATCTGCTCTCCATTATACAATCCTCCTCTGTGATTTCTGCGGCCGCACAATAGCCGTAAAATGCAAACACACACTCCCTTCACTTGGTACACCAAGGGAAACACAAACACCCACCCACCCACACACACACACACACACACACACACACACACACACCGCTCCTGTTCTCTGTGGTGGGCGGTTAAACCAGGGCAGGGCCTATCGTCAAACCAAAAATGGGTTAAGTTCACAACCTGGTCACATTTATCTCTCACCCTCAGCTATTTAAGGTAACACTGATACCTAGATGGGGTGTGTGTGTGTGTGTGTGTGTGTGTGTGTGTGTGTGTGTGTGTGTGTGTGTATGTATGTGTGTGTGTGTGTGTGTGTGTGTGTTTGCTCTGCTTTCTCCACTCTATCATGTGAAAAAAAAGTTTTATTTATATTATGGGTGTGACGGTATTTAATATGATGATGTTAAATGCCATTTTACACCACAGTGCTGTTGAGTTCTGGATTGTGATTGGTCAGAAGGATGTTGATTAATTTTCTATAATAGCATCTCTGACCGTTGTTTATCCGTTCTAATAGGTCACACTCGGTTCCTCAGCTCACACACTCGGTTCCTCACCTCACACACTCGGGTCCTCACCTCACACACTCGGTTCCTCACCTCACACACTCGGTTCCTCAGTTCACACACTCGGTTCCTCAGTTCACACACTCGGTTCCTCAGTTCACACACTCGGGTCCTCACCTCACACACTCGGTTCCTCAGCTCACACACTCGGTTCCTCAGCTCACACACTCGGTTCCTCAGTTCACACACTCGGGTCCTCACCTCACACACTCGGTTCCTCAGCTCACACACTCGGTTCCTCAGTTCACACACTCGGTTCCTCACCTCACACACTCGGTTCCTCACCTCACACACTCGGTTCCTCAGCTCACACACTCGGTTCCTCACCTCACACACTCGGTTCCTCAGCTCACACACTCGGTTCCTCACCTCACACACTCGGATCCTCAGCTCACACACTCGGTTCCTCACCTCACACACATTATTGTTTCTATAGTAACAGCTCATTCATAGGGACTTACATAGCAGACGCTCCACATAAATGGATTAAAAGTCGTGGTTAACTGTTGATATGATGAAGTTTTCTGTAAGGAGATGTTTATTTAACATTTATGGAAGGAGTCTCCAGTGTCAGTGCTTTGTAACAGTCAGAGGTAAAGCTGTAACTTTAATTTTTCTGACATCTTCAGGACAGAGGAGTTTGCGCTTCTTTGTGGTTTCTCGATAACAAACAACGACAAGCTGCATTTTTTCATTAACGTGAAGAGAGAGAATAAAGAGAGGCTGGTGAGGGAAGGACTGTTTATAGCTGCTATAACATAAGTGAGAACAGGAACTAACTCATTTCACTGATGGTACTGTATTCCTGCTTTTTATTTAATACCGGAAGCGTGTGAGATCAAATCCCAGGACTGACAGAAAGCCAATTTAGTGTCTTAAAACCTGCTGAGATATTGTGCGATATGAATGTAAATAGTTTTGGATTAAATGCATTAAATAAAATTAATTCTGCGAACTAAAATAAATAACTGAATGACTCTGCAGTGAAGCTGTGACTCCTGTGTCGCCCCCTGCAGGACAGAAACACACACCGTCTCTGCTCAAAGCATGTTTTAATTACTGTAGATCCGTGAATCCATTTCAAAGCTAAAGGTTAAATACCAAAATAGTTTTTCTTGACTAATGCTTATACCTGTCATACAAAAATCCACAGTAAAGTCCAGCTGCTCCAGCTGTCCGTCATCAATAAGGCGACTTTCTGACCTCCTGCACTTACTTGATTTATCTCAGCCGCCTGAGAGCAGGAAAACTTCCTCTCACTGAGGGCTCCAGTGAAAGTAATGCAAACAAAAGAAGGATCAGATTGCATTTCACACACATTCAACAAAAACAGAGCTTTCACACACCTGCAGCAACAAACGGCTGAAGCGGTTTCCCTGAGAACTCCGAGAAACTCCTGAGTGCAGAAACAACTCTGTAGCACAAGCATGACATTACAAAACAGTTTTAAAAAAAATTCAAGTGGATTAGAGAATTTATTTGAAATGCTTGAAAACCTTCATTTATTTCTTTTTTTAAGGTTTTTGTACCACATATGCAGCCTGAAATCTGGGAATGTTTCCCAAAAACCTTCAAAAAATCCACTTGTGTAAGAAACCTTTAAAAAAATGTTTGATTTTGAGTCATTATTTTCTTGTATGAAAGAAAGAAAGAAAGAAAGAAAGACGCATGTTTCATGATTTTTTTTGAGTCTTTGTACCTCGGAGCTATCATTTTCGAATTTATATCATTCTTTTTTGCACACTTCATGAGTTCTGCTCTTTTTTCCCTCATGTTATCTCTCTCCTGATGCTTCTGGAAAGATCTTATCCTGCTCTGACCTCTGACCTCTGAACTCTGATCTCTGATCAGGGGAGAAACTGCAGGGAATGACAAACTGTTTAGATTTGACATCTCTTCATCTTTGTAAAGGTTTCTCCATGTTGTCGCTGACCTGCTCGGGACCCCTTAGGTGTTACTGCTGAAACACACACACACACACACACACACACACACACACACACACACATCTGTGTTCAGGGTGAACTTAACGCCTGTGCTGTTTTTGCATCTTTAGTTTCAGTCTAATAATAAATAATACAAGCTTCATTTAGCATCATGCAATCTGATAGCACACTTAAATAATATCGGTTTATTCAGACTTGCACGTGGTTTCTAACATCACACACGCCACTGTAGTTTCTAAAAGTAAATGAAATGATATAACTAGAAAAAAAAACTGCAGTGGTTTCCATTTTGGACTCCGAATAACTTTCAATACTGAGTGATTTTCCTGGTTTATTATTATGAGTGCTTAGAAATGGTGTTGCTCAGCCAGTGATGCTGTTTGAGGTAAGATTAATTATCATGCAAAAAAAAAAAAAAAAAATCATTAACGAGGCTGGTTTCCTGCCTGATCGACTGTGCCTACGTTTGAGATCATTTGTTCAAAAGAGCCTTTTCCTGATATATATTTTTAATTATTATAATGGTTTATTATTTATTGGTTTGTTGGAATTTGTTGGTTGTCATTAAAACAGTTTTTTTCAAGAGTCATTTATGCTACATGTCAGAAGTAAAAGGAGAGAATAATAACCTTAAGGCATGGATATTTTTATTTTCTTGTTTTTTTCATATGTTTTATGAATATTATTGCTTGCTCAGAAAGCAATCCTGTATGAATATTATTATTATTTTCTTGGATACTCATATGTTTTACGAATATTCCTGTTTTCTTGAATATTTGAATATTATGCGTGATAATTTACGTCTATATAATTTATATCTCTGTAGCGGAACCTTTTATTAATAGTACAAAGTTTCAAGCCGGAGTGTTTTATTCTGCACACTGTTTCCGGAAGTGTGATAACAATATGGCGGATATTCCAAACGATGCTCCTCAGCGTGAGTTATATAGAATAAATAATTTAAATTCGCAAATTTTGTCTTTTAGTTTTAGTTACATTGCATTACTAATGATGATTATTGGACGGACTATTCGCTATTTATAAAAATAAAATTATAAAATGGCTGTCAGGAACTTTATTCCCGACTCGCTTGTGTTATCGCTGGTCTGTTAAGGAGGCTGTGTCCCAAACTGTTCTCTGCTCCCTTTATAAGGGCCCTAAGTAGGGTGTAAAGTAAAGGGTTCTACTGCGTATCAAGTGCACTTTGTAGCTGTTAATGCGAGATTTGGGATTAGGGCGACGTGTCATAAGACGGTTAAGCGCTGTGTTGTATTTTTTTCTGAACTTTATCATCCTGTTTAGTTGAAACTGAAACTTTTTAATAGTTTTTAAGCAAAACAAGAGTTCAGGTTATTAAACCCAGCCTCTAAAATTAGCCAGCTAGCTAATTAATAGCTGCTTAATAACTTGAGTTAAAATTGTGTTCATTCTGTGGGTTTCTGTGTCTTTATGTATGTATGTATGTTTTTATTTATCTATCTATCTATCTATCTATCTATGTATCTGTCTATCTATCTATCTATCTATCTATGTATCTGTCTATCTATCTATCTATCTATCTGTTTATGTATTTATTTATTATTTTCTTCAGATTGTCCAGGAACCAGCAGTGAGCAAGCTGGTAAATCTTCAGCGTGTCAGGGATGTCCGAACCAGGCCATATGTTCCTCCGGTGCTCCCAAAGCTCCAGATCCTGGTACCTTTCCAATTCCTCATCAGCATCAATCATCTGTTTCACAGACTTTCCAGAGTTTTAAGTATTTACGTATTGAACATCGTTGTCAGAACTTTGCATCTTTCACTCTTGTGATCTCTGTCAATAAACATCTCTTGACTCGTCTTTATACTGTTTCTCTTTTTTTCTTTTTTTTTTTTTAGCCGTAGAGGAGATCAAGCTGAAGATGTCCACCGTGAAGCACAAGATTGTAGTTCTGTCTGGTAAAGGAGGCGTCGGGAAAAGCACGTTTAGTGCGCACTTGGCTCACGCCCTGGCAGCTGATGAATCCACAGAGGTAGGTTCTTATTAACGCCAGGTGAAATACACACCTCCAGCTGTCTTTGTGCCTGAGTAACACTACAGATTCATGAAATAACCAAACTTTCAGCAAATAATCAAACAGAAATATTTTAATACGCCCGATGAATAAACAAGTCGTGAGAAATTCACTGAATTCTGAACATTTATGTCTTTTCCAAACCGGATTTGTTTGCTCGTTTGTAGAGAGCTTCCTCAGTTCTGATGATTCTTAAGATGAAGTTGCTGAAATGAAACGCTTTCTGATGATCTGCAGCGTGATCGGGTTTTATTTTCCTGTAGAACATTTAAAGAGACGGGCTCGATGGTTTATAGGCGGGAATTCGTTCGATGCTGACGCTAGTCATTGTAAAATAATGATAGTGAGAAATGTAGAGAAAGGTTTTAAGGTTTTTTGAGCCTCAAAAGTGGAGAGTGAAGAACAAAGTTGAAGAGATTATGGAGGTCATGAGACTAAAACATCTGCCTCCAAAAGGGTCCAATCTGCAAGGCGGAGTCCGATCCAAACACCTGAGAGTGCGAGCAGCAGAGTTCAGGTGAAGAAGCTCAGCTAAATCAGGCTCATATTAAAGAATAACGCATAAATGTATCTGTTTGCAGGTACACGTAATGTCCAGGAACAAGTTAGTTCCTGTTCTCTGTCACGTCGTAACAGTCGAACAATCGTTTCCTCAGCAGCCTCTTAAGTGCGACATACAGCCGTGTCATACAGCTGTTTCAATTCAGTTCAGTTTTATTTGTGTAGCGCTTTCAACAGTGGACATCGTCACAAAGCAGGTTTACAGAAATAAATACTTTCAAAATAAATTGAATGAAAATAAATTGTAAATGTGTGAATTTATCCCTGAATTTATATCCTGGATCTTGAATAGCGAGTGTGTGTGTGTTTTTTTTTTTGTTTTTTTTTTACAGAATCAGATCAAATTCACTCTTTTTTTCCCCTCTGATATCAGAGCTAACATTTTGTTTTTCCTGATATCGGTCTGATACTGATGCCGAGTATCGGATCGGTGCGGTCTTTACGTTATGATGCGTATTGTGTAAAAAAAAAAAAAAAAAAAAATGAAATATTAATATCATTTTCCACATATTCCAGAGATTAGGAGCGATAAAAGATCATAAGTGTTAAAGATTAAACCTGCTTCAGCTGAACCAGAAAGTTTAACCGTATTTCAACCTTATTAGCAAAAACTTTGTAATCAGTTTGTAATTTAATAGTTTTAGGTAAATAAACAGTGTGTAATAAATACAGTAAATATAAATGACTTTATATATCAGTTCGGTTTCATTACTGTGCTGATGTTCTAGCTTTAATTCCAGCCTTAACATATTTCAAATCAAATGACTATTCTTAGTGATTTTTTCGTTTTACAGTAAACATTTTTATGGTGTATTTATATATTTGATATATGTATTTGATTTGTTTAAAGTTTATTTTTGTGCATTGTTGCTGATTTATAATCTCTTTGAGAAGTGGTTAATTTTTCTCTTCGCCTCTGCTGTAGTTATCCGTTGTATTTTCATGTCCTGAGGTAAAGAGCGGAGGCTCCACTAGGGGGCGAGTGTGAGCTGGAGAAGAAGTGTTTGCCCTCTCAGTGTGTGTTTATATATACACACGCGCACACACACACACACACACAGAAACCCTACCTTTAAAACCAACACCGATTGTTTCATATAAAATCATCATTCACATCCTGAATTCTCAGCTTTTTCTCAGTTTCCATTTCCTGTTTTCCATTCTTAATAGTAAAACGTTAAAAATAAGAATCTAAACAATAGACGCCTTCCTGAATCTCCTTTCGTCCACACACACACACAAACACACACACACACACACACACACACACAAGTCACCAGCAGGGGGTGAGATGAGAATCTGAACAGGGAAGGTGTTGGAAAGATGGCGTCACTGCGGCCGTACACAGATGTCCTTGTTGCTGAGGGAATGACGTTCGGCCGTGAGCGTGAACGTGAGCGTGAACGTGAGCGTGAACGTGAACGTGAGCGTGAGCGGCTTTTACCGTGACCACAGCTGGAGGAGGAAAGGACGAGTGGATGATAACGAGCTAGAGATCAAATAAATTAGGTCAATTTGTGGAGGCCACAGTATCATGTTTCCTCATTTGTGAGCGTGCACACTGACATTGCTAGCAGTTTGTCGTCCGCTTGTCCTTATAAAAACACTGTGTATATACACACACACACACACACACACACACACACACACACACACACTCTCTGTCGCACCTAAAAGCAGGTGTATCGGTCTAGACTGTCCAGTGAAATAAGAAGAAATGGCAGGGAAATAAGACAAGCCAGAGAACAAGCCAGTCATCATATTATTATTATTATTATTATTATTATTATTCTCCTCTCTGCTGTTAACTCCTGAGTCCCGTCCGGAGCTGGATGACATTCCTGATATTCCTGACATTCCTGACATTTCTGTTACATTATTTACTCTCGTTCTTATTTTTCTTTGACAAACTCTGTTCTATACCATTTTTCTTATGATTATTTATTAAGGATTTAAACATTTTACTACCTTTTCCCACTTGTATTACACCCCTACTTTATTCTTCTTATTATTTCATTTAACTTTTTTATTTCATTGCGCGGCATTTCGAGCTACATTTCAAAGACGATGGTGATGATGATGATGTTACTTTTTTATAGTAATAATAATTATAATAATAATAATTAATAATGGAAATAATCAGGAAGAAGGAAGTGTCTTCATTCAGAAGGAAAGATGTTTGACTCAAACAGGAAGTGCATTAACCTCCCAGTCTAAACTCCTCCCACAAACCCGCAGCACCAGCGAGCTACAGACGAGCTTTTGTCCTTTTATGCAAATGAGCAGTGATTTTTTTTCTGAAGTGACGACTCTGAGTAAACAGGTCCCGGAAGCTCAATCACATTTCTGACTGCTCTCTGAACATCACAGCTCAAACACAGGAAAACATCAGCTCGCAGTCTTATCACGGCTCTCTGCTACTAAATACACACCGTGGAAATACGCCGCGTCATTACGAGGAAGTTTCTCTGACAAATTATAGGGTCATGTGCGAAAGTTTGCATTGCTCACGGCTTCGGTGTGGGAAAAAAAAACAATGTTTATCTCAAAAGAGTAGAGTTGTAAGATGTTATAAATGTGATGTGGGTTGATTTTTGTAAGACGGATAACCGTGAAAGATTAGAGCAGCAGCCGAGAGGATGTGAAACAGTCGTGTGGCAGTGTTTATGAACACCATTGACACATGCCTCATTGTCATAAACCAGAAAAATAAACACATCACACGGCCAAAAGTATGTGCACCCACCTCCTAATGATTGATTACAGGTGTTTCAGCCACACCTGTTGCTAACAAATGTGTAAAATCCAGCACGCAGGCTTGCAGTCTGCAGAGACGCAGGCTGGCAGCAGAACGGGTCGCACTGAAGAGCTCAGTGACTTCACTGTCACAGGACGTGACCTTTACCACACACTTAGAGAAATTTATGCACTGCTAGATGAGCGCTGAGCAAATGTAA
Source organism: Pangasius larnaudii (assembly GCA_037576815.1). Classification (NCBI taxonomy): domain Eukaryota; kingdom Metazoa; phylum Chordata; class Actinopteri; order Siluriformes; family Pangasiidae; genus Pangasius; species Pangasius larnaudii. Next base: position 22,183,054 of record CM074928.1, read on the forward strand.
GTGCTATTCCTGTGAATTAGAAGCGTCTGGGGCAAAAAATACAGCCACAAAGTGTTAAACCGCACAGACTCGCAGAGAGGGTACGCTACTCGCTACTGCTGTAGTGAGAGACTACAAACCGTTGCAGTGTTAATAACTACACGTTCATATCATGTTATAATGCATCCTTAAGGCATTGTACACAGTCTTAGAGTTAGTTTCGGAAACACGGAGCTCTCTTTATCGTGTAGCATGATTTATTAACACTGTGTCAGTAGTGTTCATAACACGTTATACGTATGTATTATATACTGCATGAGCTACTCCCGAGGAAATAAAATAAAAATAAAATGTTATGAAGCTTTACGACTTCTGAAAGTGTGTCTACGACTAAACGTAATGCTCTCCAGGGCTGGATTTCTTTCTTATTGGTGATTATAATATGATATAAACACCAGTTATGATGCATTCTGACAGCAGATGATGAAAACAGTTGCTTAAAAATGTAATGCCTTTTCATAAATGATTATAACAGTGTGTATAATGCTTTATGAATGTATTATAACACACACACACACAGAAAGTGTTACTGAAGATTGGGCTTTAGAGAAAAATTTATGTGTGTAATGTTAATCAACTTTTTAAAAATATTCACATCAGGATGATCGGATTCAACACCACAATCCTTCAGGAAGAGGACAAATGGGGAAAAATAAAAAAATATTGTGATTAGAGATGGAACAAGACCACGTTTTCTCTTTGTGGTATCGTGGGAGCGTAATCCCGCCTCGCTTCCGGTGTTTCCCGGGATTCCTGCTGACCGCCACGCTGACCACAATGATTCGTTTATTGAACATAAATAAAGGAATAAATATATTTCTCATTTAGTCTTTAACATTATTCCATCCTCTTGCTATGTGTTAAAAAGAAAGAAAGACAGGAAAGAAGATTTAGAAAGAAATGCAGGTATAAATACACTGAAATACCAGAACAGGAAAACAAAGAGGAACAGGAACGGGTGGAACTGCAGGTCACTACAGGTCATGCTGTTGTAGGAAAACAATCAGTGACAGTGACCTTTTCCCATGAACAGCACGGTCTGAAGGGCTTACGTTTTATCTGTAAAAGAATTTCGTGTCATGTACCATTTATCCATTTATAGTTACATTTGTGTTGGATGTTGTGGAACATCTGCGAAACAAGTTAGTTCCTGTTTTCACTTGCGCTATAAACAGTCGCTCCTTACTCTCTCAAGTTAATAAGAAAAAAAATTGCAGCTGTCTTGTTGCCGTAAACGCAGTATTATTAGCAACGGCCCACCTCAGCTAACGCCTAACGCCCACCCCGCCTCCTTCTGCCCTGCTGAAAAAAACACAAATTATTTCCTCAAATTATTATTAAAAGTATATTACTAAAAAAAAAAAAGGAAAAGATGCTTGTTTCAATATTGTTGTTGTTTTTTTTTTTGTTTTTTTTTTTTAATTGTTCGTATCTTTTAAACTACAGGTAAAGATGATTAACGGTTTCTCGTCTTTAATTCCAGGTGGCTCTGCTGGACGTGGACATCTGTGGACCATCAATACCCAGAATAATGGGGCTGGAGGGAGAGCAGGTACGGCAACACAGCAGTGCTTCAGTCACGAGCATTTAAAACCCGGGAGAGAGAGAGTGAGAGAGGGAAGGAGAGGGAGAGCGAGAGGGAGAGAGAGAGGGAAGGAGAGGGAGAGGGAAGGAGAGGGAGAGAGAGAGGGAAGGAGAGGGAGAGTGGGAGAGGGAGAGAGAGGGGGAGAGAGAGGGAGAGAGAGAGGGAGGGAGGGAGAGAGAGAGAGAGAGAGAGAGAGAGAGGGAGAGAGAGAGAGAGAGAGAGAGAGAGAGAGAGAGAGAG
>CM074928.1:22231260-22253976 GCA_037576815.1 Pangasius larnaudii
TAAACATCTTAACATTTTCAAATAATAATTTGAATCTAAAACTTCCATCAGTAAATTAAAATAGTTGCTTTTTTTTTCTAGATTAATTACAATGAAATACATTACTGCTACTCACCAGCCGTGCACTCGCTCAGCACTAGCAGCTTTATGGCTTATTAAGGAATGTTTATGCGGCTGCTGTTCAGATCAGAGATAAACCTCCGGATCGGTTCTCGTCACCTGAGAGCGCTAACATCTCCTCACTCTCCGCAGTGGACAACCAGCACATGCTGCACTACATCCGGGACAAAACAGCCGTGCCCTACTTCTCCAACCTGGTGTGGTTCATCGGCAGCCACGTCATCGAGCTGGACAAGTGCGTGCAGACGGACGAAGAGTAAGAACGATGACCAGCGAGTTCGTGTTCTGTTCGTTATTCACCTTGTGTTTCATTTCCTTTTGCACCACAGCATGAATTTTCTCCCATAAGGTCAGAATCACAGGTTTATAAGGCCTGTTAATGCGCTCATTCTAATACGTTATCGTTTCTATGGTAACGGCTCGACTCGTATGGCGACGAGGAGACACTTATTTAACATTTATGGAAGGAGTCTCCAGTGTCAGAGGTACAACTGTAACTTTTCCAACATCTTCAGGACAGAGGAGTTTGCCCCGTTTTTAACAAACAGCAAGCTGCTTTTTTTTTTGTGTGTGTGTGTGTGTGTGTGTGTGTGTGTGTGTGTGTGTGTGTGTGTGTGTGTGTGTCTGAGGGAATGACTGTTTATAGCTGCTATAACATAAGTGAGAACTTGTATTGTGGGTGTCCCAAAACATCAAATGTAACTATAAATGGATAAAAAGTATGACGCTTGGTTTTTTTTAATAAATAAAAAAGTGCAATTGTTAGCAAATTGCTGTGGTGTAGAAGGAATAAAACACTTAGGGACGCGCTGTTACGGGGAAATAACTACGAATTCATCCCCCCACCCCGACGTTGATTATTTTCCTGTAGCCGCACACCAGATTTAACGCTCTTACTGCGTATAAATTATGAATTAAATTGTTAGTGACGACGTGTGGAAACAGGGACAAATGTTTGTTCTTCGCCGTAGTTCAGGTAACGGACACTAGAGGGCGGTGTAGGACAGGCGAACATCAAAGAAGGAAGACACACCAGCCTGCGTGTTCACACACATTTAATATAATACATTAAAAAATAAAACAGATTTATTTTTAAGGTGATTTTAGATACTTTTGAAGGATGTTATGCAGTATTTATTTACAACAAATGTAAACGTGGTGCGTTAAAATGCTTAAATGTTCTAGTTTTATTTGTTTGATAGTGCCATCTTGTGATGGATAAATGTATCCTCGCTATGTTTTTATTTCCTCAGGCATAAGAACAGAGGGAAGCTGAGCGACCTGGTGGCGGAGCACCTGGATCACCTGCACTACCTGAACGACATCCTCATCATCAACTGCGAGTTCCTGAACGACGTTCTGACCGATCACCTGCTGAACCGCCTCTTCCTGCCGCTCTACGTCTACTCGCTGGTCGGCCAGGAGCAGGTGAGCGCAGACTAGACCGTCACTCCGAACCGAATTACCGATAAATACGGCAGCGTGGAAAGTTCTACACGATCCGCTTCTCGTTTCTGATTGGCCGGTCGTGGTGTTCGTTATTTTCTTATCTGTGATGCCTGTGATATGTTCTAAATGCTACAGGAGCTCGTTATGAAAGCTGTAATGTAAGGAGTAATCCTCTCTGTGTCGTTCTGTTGTAGGAAAATAATCAACGACAAGGTGGTTTTATCCGTCTATAGTTACGTTTAACGTAGTGGAACGTCAGCAGAACGTTACATTATAGTACATTATAGTAGCTATAAATGTTGGTAAATAAACGTCTCCTTACACGCGTTCATGTGCCGCGTCCAAGGCCCTGTGAATGAGCTGTTGCTATAGAAACGAACGTATTGTGATTTGCAGCTGCATTACAGTCAGACCTGCTGTTCTAGAAAATTAATCAACGTTAATCAGAATTCAGCGGAGCTGCAGGATAAAAACCGACCCTTCATGACTCGGAGAGAAGCTTCTTTTAATGAATTCTTTGGTCCAGATCCGGCGCTTATCGACTATTAGAGCTGTTACGACTCACCGGTTTTCGGTTTTCATTATGAATAATTCTCTCATAAGCGCATAAATCAAATACGCAGAATAAACGGAATAGTTGTCTGATATAATTACTATTCGCTCAGCGCCTTTACACCCACTGTGTGTTATCATTCCACAGACTAACGGTCTGAGCGTCTCGCAGTCTCTCGCAGTGTCGCGGTAAATTACTCATCTTCGGCTCGGCCAATCACAGCACACTCTACTATTTCAATGTAACTGATATGTTAAGAAATATTTATTCAGATGCAGAACAGGAAATGTCGTTTGCTGAGAACAGCAGCGTGACGTGCTTTTCAAAAACAGACTGATTTGCTTAAAAATATGGGAAGTCTAATGTGACTGATATGTTTTTGTCTTTGTGGCAGTTTTAGTCACTTAGTTTGCCATTTGTGACAAATAAATAAATAAATATTTCAAAGTAAAGAAATAGTAACTGCAATTCTAGTTACTGAAATGACCATAAAGTAAAGTAACGATAAGATTAACGTGATAATATTTAAAATATGCCGTGTGTACATAATTAATTTTTAACTGTTCCTATCAACCGTGTATTCATGATACGTTTATAGCATGAATAACCCCTTATAATGCCTGGCATTTGCTTTATAAATGCTCATAACAGGTTACGTAATAGACACGAATGTAGTAATGTGCTATAACACACAAGTTTGAGATATATATATATATATATATAGTGTGTGTGTGTGTGTGTGTGTGTGTGTCGTGTAGGAAATGAGATCAACTTCACATGAATTATAATGTGTTATAACTTGCGGTACAGCTACGATACGTTATGGTGCGTTACAACGCGACTCTCTATATGAGCACATCTCATAATGCATTATGCAACCTGACATTACAGCGTCATACTTTATACTCGTACTTTATTCATCTGATTGTAACCTATAAACACTTATACAGGAGTTATGTATGCCATATAAAGCGTTATAGATGCACATATAATGTGTTATGAATACAGGATTCCCAGAATGTGTTTATTTTATATAAATATTTTCTGCAAATTCTGAATAATTCTATTTCTATCTAACGCTTTATTTTAACTGAATCATACGCAGACGGAGACTTTTTTTTTTTTTTTTTTTTTTTTTCTGCTTATTAATCATTAAAAACCGAGTAGGAGGTAAACTGATGTGTCATCTAAATCTAATCTGGTGTCAGGAGCTCGGAAGATGTCGAGTACTTTTCTGCAACAGCAGCGCAGTCGAAGTGCTGAAGTGCAGTCGTTTCTATAGTAACAGCCAATTCACGTTAATAAATAAAAGCTTGTGACAGGAAAATAATCAACTTCGGTGTCGGAGCAGTAACTCCGTAACTTCATCACATCATCCTGTCGTTGATTATTTTCCTATAACAGCACCGCCGAGTGTGTTTTGTTCCTATCGCGTGTGCGTGTGTGTGTGTGTGTGCGCGTGCGTGTGTGTTCATGTGTGTATAATGATTTTTATGGAATGAAAGTGTGTATGAATTTTTTTTAGTCTCTTACTTATGGTTTATAAAGTTTTGTTTATAACGCAGTGTTTTTTTTTTTTTTTCTTTTCTTTTCTTTTTTCAGAGTGAAGATCGCAAGATCAACCCTCAGGTGTCGCTCTACCTGCTCTCCCAGGTACGCTAACTCACACACCGCCTTTAACACGAAAAACCCAGATAAGATGTTTCCCCCAGAAATAGTCTAAGAGAAGAGTTTGTGTGTTTAACATATTAAACAATCATTTGACCAAATTTCGTCTCGTTCCCAGAATTCTGTTCGCCGCACAACAACCGTCGCTCCTGTTGAGATATGATTTATTAGTGATGTAGTTTAAAAATAAATAAATAAATAAACGAATAAACTATGGTTACAGGTTATGTGATTATAATGACGTGAATGTTTAATTTCCTGGCATCCAGAAACAGGTTTCGGCCAACTGTGTGAGAAAAGTCAGTAAAATTGTCATGATGCTTCAAATTAAAGCGTTTGGACTCGTATCAAGAATTAATCTGTCACTAAGAGCGAGTGTTGATGGTGTGTGATTATTTAATGTAATCGTGTAGGTGTGTTACACATTTCTGAGTCGTTGTGGTCACAGATTTTTATGTTTTTCTGTTAAAAAATCTACATAAATGACATAAAACAAAACCGAAGATTTACAGAGACTTTTAGCAGTAGAAATAATAACAGTCAGTTATTAGCACTGAGTGGTGGTGGGGTGTGTGTGTGTCTGTGTGTGTGTGTGTGTGTGTGTGTGTGTCTGTGTGTGTGTATGTGTGTGTGTGCTCTTCTCCCCGCAGGTGTTCCTTATCATACACTACCAGCCGCTGGTGAACGCTCTGGCAGACGTTATACTGAACGGAGACCTGACTGTGTTTACACCCCAGACAGAGCAGAACACACACAAGAGCTCAGTGAGTCTCACACACACACACACACACACACACACACACACACACACACACACATAGAGTATATACACACACACACACACATAGAGTATATACACACACACACACAAACACACACACACACACACACACAAACACGCAGACACACATAGAGTATACACACACACACACACACACACACACACACACACACACACACACACAGAGTATACACAAACACACACACACACAGAGTATACACAAACACTCACACACACACACACACACACACAAACACACACACAGAGTATACACAAACATACAAACACACACACACACACAGAGTATACAAACACACACACAGAGTATACACAAACACATACAAACACACACACAGAGTATGCACAAACACACACACACACGGAGTATACACAAACACATACAAACACACACACACACACACAAACACACACACAGAGTATACACAAACACATACAAACACACACAGAGTATACACAAACACACACATAGAGTACACACACAGAGTATACACAAACACATACACACACAGAGTATACACATACACAAACACACACACATAGATTATACACACACACACACACAGTGTATACACACACACATACAAACACACACACAGAGTATACACAAACACATACAAACACACACACACAGAGTATACACACACACACAGACGGAGTATACACAAACACATACACACAAACACATACAAACACACACACACACACACACACACACACACACACATAGAGTATACACAAACACATACAAACACACACAGAGTATACACAAACACATACACACACAGAGTATACACATACACAAACACACACACAGAGTATACACAAATACACACACACACACACACACACAGAGTATACACAAACACATACACAAACACACACACGTAGAGTATACACAAACACAGACACACAAAGACACACACAGTACTTATACACACACAAGCGCTCAGTGAGTCTCTCACACACACACACACACACACACAGTAAACACACAGAGCACACGCACACCCATACATATACCTATATACACACAGGTACAGCATGTAGATCTCAGTGAGTCTCACACACACACACACACACACACACACACACACACACACACCTACAGTATGTATTACTTGTAAATCAGTTGGGGGGGAAAAAAATAAACCCACAAAGGAAATGTGGCGGAAAAAAAATCTTAATGTAAATAAAATAAATGAAGGGCAGTAAAATCCAGCTGTTAGGGGACGCGGAGGAGACGCTTCACTCAAACGCCATAAGAGCTTCCCAACTCGAGAGCCTTCAGGAGGAGGACTATAAAACAGAAGTGCTTCGATGAATCGATTCATTTAACCAGTTCTAAACGCTGCGATAGATAGATAGATAGATAGATAGATAGATAGATAAATGGATGGTGATTAAAGCAGGACAAGGGAAAGAGGGAATTTGAGGGTTCAGTGTCAGAACTCTTCAAGCCCACTTCAAGCACTTCTCATCATTTCATTTTTAACTTCTGCTGTGTGTGTGTGTGTGTGTGTGTGTGTGTGTGTGTGTGTGTGTAGCGGCTTAGTGGTTAGCACTTTTGCCTCACGCCTCCGGGGCTGAGGGTTTGATTCCCGCCTCCGGACTGCGTGCACGGAGTTTTCATTTTTTTGTCTCCGTGCTCTCGGGGTTTCTTCTGAGTGCTCCGGTTTCCTCCCCCAGTCCAAAGGCATGCGCCGTTGGCTGATCGGCATCTTTAAATTGTCGGTAGTGTGTGTGTGTGTGTGTGTGTGTGTCTGCTCTGGATAAGGGCGTCTGCCAAACGGCGTAATTGTGATGTGATGTAAGATGTCTTCAGCAGACATCGCTGGCGGCAGTGACGGAATTCAAATAAAAATGCACCAATTGCGACAAAGAATCGCGAGTTTCACAGAAAACAAAAACGACAGCATGTGATACAGTTAAAGGGAAACTAACACATGAGGAGATCAGGGACCGAAAAAGCAAAACAAGTGAGAAGTCGTTACGCCTAAACAGCCCTGGGGAAGAAGCAAGCATACGGCGTATATGTGCGTATGACTACGCCACTGATATACACACACACACACACACACACACGAGAGTGTGACGCTCAGCAAGTCAAACGTATGCATACACACTAGAGCTCCGTGAGTCACATAAACACACACACACACTTAAAATCAGTGACTTTCTGCAGAACTACACACACATGCTGATATATATGTATATAAACACACACACACACACACACACTTTGTTAAGTAACATGCTGACGTGCTTACTATATGTCTGAGTAAACTTAAACCACCGTCACCCTCATACACACACACACACACACACACACATATATATACATTCATAAATACACACTAGAGCTCAGTGAGTCACATAAACACACACACACAGTACATACACACAAGGGCTCAGTGAACTATATACCACACACACACACACACACACACACAAATGCTTATGTGCATATTACACACAGGATCTCGGTACTCATAAATGCATACACACTAGAGCTCAGTGATGCTTTACATTATATATACACACACACACACACACATGAGCACAGTGACACACATGTACACAGTACAGCTCAGTGAGATTGTCTACACACACACACACACACACACACACTTAAAATAGGTGATTCTCTGCAGAACTACACACACATGCTGATTGTTATATATGTATATAAACACACACACACTTTAGGTTACATGCTGACATGCTTACTATATGTCTGAGTAAACTTAAACCACCGTCACCCTGTGACCTTTACACGCTGAACACACACACACACACACACACACACACACACACACACACACACACACACACAACATGGATACTGAGGAAATAACAGCACTATTAAAGAGTCCCTCAGGAGTCATTGTAGTAATTTAACACAGAGTGATGAAGTGTTTTTCTGCCTGAGAGTTTGGATCGTTTCTGCTCCTTCTCAATGGATAATATTTTTTGCAGTTAATCACACCTCCAGCTATATGTGGCAGAGGTTATTAAATTTCTTGTCATATTGACATTAAGAGTGCACCCACGACCCACATTTCCCTGCAGCAAGCGGAGGGAAAATATGATATCAGTCTCGGAATGTGTCAGCATTTTAAACCACACGGAGTGTATAATGTTTATCACTAATGCCTAATTACTCTGGACTTGCTCATAACTAGTGATTTTTTTAAAAAAAATAAATAAAAAGAAGACTTATTAATGGAGAGTTATATAATGCCTTTGCTTCCAACTTCATTCTTCTCGAGTTCATCGGTGTTTCCAAAAACCCGCATTTTCCTGATTCTGAAAACATCTTCTGACGTCTAGCTGGGTAAATAATCCGCTTAATAAAAAGCGTTCTACCGACAGCCTGGTAACTCCTCTGTCGATGAGTATCGGGCAGCAGGAGCTGTAGCTACAGTATTGTGGTGTGTTAAGTTTGAACAAACCCTGGACTTGTGAGGTATTTATTTTCCCCTGCTCATGATTTACCCTTTTAAAATTAACGATTGACACGAAAATGAGCATTTCCACCATTTCAGGTGTAAGGTGTGAGTACGCTAGAGTACGGGCGCAATAATATTAATAGCTGTGCAGTCAGGAACTGCTTGTTGGCAGTGGCAATTCAGAAAACTAAGCAGGATGGTGGATTTTTAAGTGACTGCATTAATAAGCAGAAAAAAAACCCCAGTGAAATCAGTACATTTTTATATAATTCTTTTACAAACAGGTTGTCCAGCGTCTACATGGCTGACATTTTCAATGTTAATCTGCTGCTCAAAGTGTTTGAATGCATTTGAGTGCCGACTGGTGCAGGAGAGAGAAAAAAAACAACAATGTTTTCTAATTATCAAGTGTCAGGCCTGGCACTTCATTGTAAAACTCATTTTTAGGTCAAAATTTTCATCCTTTTTTCATCTACAAAAGCCATTTTTGTCTGGAATTTTTTTTAGAGGCATCCCTGTTGATCTGATCTTAAATATATACTTGTTTAATGTTACACTGATGGATTGTGTTTCATATTATTGAAGGGGGCGGGGCTTCCAGGTGGTGATGATTAATAAAAAAGTCGTGTTTTTGGGCCGTAGTTTTTAGCGATAACGCCAGCGTTAAATTGCGGAGCTCCTAATGGAGCAAGATGCCTAAACACTGGCAGATCTGATCATATAACATAATATAGACGGAGTAAACGTGCCTGGACGTCATGGCGGTGTAATATCACATAGAGACGATTACACCTTCATGTCACACAAACAACAACAGCACACACCAGTTTCCTTTTTCCTTCTTGTTTGCCAGGCAACTGCACAAATAATAGCTTATAACAAATAAGCTACTGATTCGTCTGTGCTGGTGAGCAAAAATTTAACCGAAAGCATCTGTCAAGTGAATAAGGTACATATAAAATGACTAGTTAGTTAATTATAGAGATATATATATACACACACACACCCACACACACATATGTATGTGTGTTAAAATAGCTGAACCGATCCGTAGAAATAATCCGTCGCGTTTGAGCGGCGCATGGGAGAGACGCACCGCTGCTTCCAGACAGCGGGAAATGAAATCAGGCTTGTGGCTGTGTGTGTGTGCTTTTGTTATTCTCCTGATTGCATTTGTGAGGTAGCACAAAGCTGCACTGATACTCTCTGCTGTTTTTTTGCATCTTGTCTCTTTGAACTGCGTGTAGGTGGCTTTGAAAGTGGTCATGTGGTGCCGTCCCAAAGCGCACGGGTTGTGTTTTTCATGCATATGCAGCTATGCAAATCGCGCAGTCGAGCTGTCCCAGATGTTTCAAGTAGGCTGAGAACTCGCTAGCAGACTTTAATTTGCGTGTTGATTTGTATAAAGTGGAATTTTTTTTTTTTTTGCAAACTTTCTTTGTTCATTGCTTCAAGTAGGCGCAGTATTCATAATACTTACTTGTAATATTGAACGGTGTTATCATGTCATTCTTCATTTTGTATGTAGTATTTAACACTTTCTTAGAACTGCATGCTAATGGCAAAAATGCTAATCATGTCATGCTAATCATTAATTTTTTGAAATCATGGTCACAGTTTTACGAACGAAATGGTTGAAGTCGATTATTTTTCCATAAAAGCAAGTCCCAGAGTGTTTTATTCCTCTTATACTACAGCAATTGGCCAATAATTACAATTTTTTATTTATTAAACAATGACACATCAGACTTTTTGTCAGTTTATTCTTACATTAACATTGTGAAAGAAGTTAGTTCCTGTTCTCACTTACGTTACAGCAGCTATAAACAGTCGTTCACTCACCAGCTTCTCTTTTCTTCTCTCTCTTTTGAACATAATAAGACCCAAAAAAAAAGCACAACTTGTTACGTTACCGAGAAACCGCAGAGATCTGTCCTGACGCAAAATATATTTCGGCACGTATTAACCCCGTCTTTATTACGTATACAAGTTCCTGAACCCTCTGTATTACCATTATTGGTTACGTTTCAAGAAACGTGCTCAAGATAAAACAGTACAGAATAAGAAATATGTAACTGAGAAATGTTTGTGGAAAAAGGAAACAGTGAAGGATATTTTTAAAAAAAAAGTCCTTAAATAGAAATATTTAGGAGTAATGGAAGATGTTTACCTTTGTTTTTATTTAAGTGGGTAAACTGTAATAAATTGTAAAGAAAAGCTCCGCAGAGTGTGTGTGTGTATATATATATATATATATAGATTATATATATATATATATATATGTATAATTTATTTCTTTATTTATTTGTATATATATATATATATATATATATATATATATATATATATATATGTGTGTGTGTGTATATATAATGTGGTTTTCCGCCAAGGGGTTTGTGTGTGTCTGTGTGTGTTTATATGCTAATGTGTTGTGGGTTCATGTCGCTTGGACGAGCTTCATCCTGCTGGTTAAAACAGGAGTGAAAGGAACTGGGGTTTCTCAGAAACCGCCTCATTTCTGGGCTGATTCAGAGACACTGTGATCAGAAACCTCTTCCCTTTTCCTGTCTCACCGCCTCAACCACAGCAGCCTCTGCCGCGCACTGCTCGCTGCCTACCAGGAACCCGTGAACGCGGCCCAGTTCCTCAACGCGCTCAGGAAAGATAATCATAACAATAACAATCTAGTGTCTTCTTACACTTGAGTCAGGATTAAGGAAAACAGATCGAGCAAAGCCCTGGCTGTAATCAGGTACTGATTCTAAAAACGTTGTGGAAATGTGTTTACAATCAGCGCCGTCGACTTTCAGTAGTGCTCGCTGACACGCTTGTGATTTACTGAGTGTTTTGGGGCGGAGCTTATTTCACGCAGCTCAGTCATACGTCACTTAGGGCTGTGAGAATGTTTGGGATTAATCCGGAAACCCAAAAAAAAAAAAAAAGAATAAGGGATGATGAGATGATTATTTTTCCCCATAACTCCAGTCTCAGAGTCTTTTATTCCTTTTACATCACGGCAATTTGTCAACGAATCTTTTTATTTATTTACGAAAGACTGACACGTTGTACTTTTTACTCTTCTTAATGCTAAAACATCATCACGGCTTACATTATAGCAGCGGTAAACAGGCGTTCCCTCACCAGCCTGCCTGTTTTTCCTCTTCCTTGAGGGGGAAAAAAAAAAAAAGCACAGAGCAAAGCGTAAACTCGTTTGTCCTGATGACACGTCGGACAAGTTACAGCTTTAACTCTGGCTTTTACAAAGCGCTGTCACTGGAGACTCCTTCCATCAATGTTAAATAAACTTACAGTAAACTTCGCCACACCAGCGCGTTATCACGCATGTTACGAATGAGCTGCTATTATAGAAACGATAGCATATTAGAACGAGAGGATTAATATACACCCGTCACTACCGTCTGTGCTGCTGTTATAGAAAACTAATCAACCCCTTCTGACCAGTCAGAATCCAGTATTGGATATAAGGTCTGAATCCAGATAGCATTTAAGTAGTGAAGGTGTGAGATCATGCTGCTTTTTAGGTCTGCATGACAGTTAAGAGAAGCAGCTGCTAAGAAAGTGTGTGTGTGTGTGTGTGTGTGTGTGTGTGTGTGTGTGTGTGTGTGTGTTGTAAGCGCAGATGCTTTTTTATTTTTTTTATTTTGCTCTGCCTTTTGCGCAGATCTCAGTGGCTGACTGCAGCACAGCACATCTAACCTACTTTCCCCTTCCCATAAAAAGAAACAGATTCTCTCTGCCCAGCAATCTCACACACACACACATACACACACGCGCTACCCATGATGCTGTGTGGTCATACCACTGGCACACACCAAGACTTCAGCGATGGAGGAGAAATATTAATCATCTTTTCGAGACACACACAGGAAGCATGACTTTTTTTAACGAGCACACTTGCTTTTTTTTTTTTCTTTTTTTTTTCTTCTTTCCCCGTCCACATAAACTAGCGCTACAAACAGCTCACACGTGTCCCCTGTCCGCGAGACTCACACCTGCTGCCTGGCTTGCTGGAAATGCACTTATAGCCCCATGACGTCACGTCACATACTAGTTTCTAGAACAGATTGGTTCAGCATCGGGTTATAGTTTTAGTTTGACTGTTTGATCACAAAACGAAAAACTGATGTGGTCTTTCTCAAAGATTTCTAGCATCAAATCTGCAAGTCTACATCAGATTAGCACACCTACAGGAGCCTTTTTTTTATTTTTATCTGTCTCCATCGTAGTGAAAATCAGTCCCTCATCGTTATTAGGCATGCTTAAAACCAGCCATGATGACGTAAAAGGATAAAAAGAAGTTTCAAAAAAAAAAAAAAGTAAACCCCTGCTGTGGTATAAATGGTTTAAAAAAAAAAAAAAGATCAGAAACATTTCGTAGAGACGAGATCAGCACATATGGCTCCGTGGGTGTGATCTCACTTCCTTAGCCTGTGCATATCTTGTTAAAAATCTCTCTTGCTGGTAAATAGCTTTGCCACCTGTAAAGAAACACGGCATTAGATGTGCGACCGCATTCAAGCCACAGGTAGCTGTTATGAACGAGGTGCTGCAGCGTTCCATTTACAAAGTGTCACCATGACCCATAAGCTCTCTGCCTTTGGTTACCCGACTCAAACACCTCCAAACACAACGGCTGCAACCGCCAGCTAGTTTACACTTATTTATTTTATTTTAATTATTCACTGCAGTTTTCAGTCTGTTTAGACTTTTTTCTTTTAAAATAATTATTAAAAAACTGTATATGACACACCAGTTTAAACAGGTTGCTGACTTTATACCACAGTGGCAGTGTTGGTGATGGTGGTGGTGATGGTGGTGGTGGTGATGTTGTCGGATTCTGATTGGTCAGGAGGTCAGCTGCAATCCTTTCTAGAGTTTAAAAAAAAATGTGTGTGTAAGGAGATTGTAAGTGTATTTCACATTTATGGAAGGAGTCTCCAGTGTCAGAGCTTTGTAACAGTCAGAGGTAAAGCTGTAACTTTTCCGACATCTTCAGGACCGAGGTTTGCACTTTCTTTGCGGTTTCTTGGTAACATGACAAGCTGCGTTTTTTTTTTTTTTAATTTGTCTTATTAACTTCAAGAGAGAGGGAAAAAAAGAGAGGCTGGTGAAGGAATGACTGTTTATAGCTGTTATTACATAAGTGAGAACCTGTTTCACGAATTTCAGAAATCGTTGGCAAATCACCGTGGTATAAGAGGAATAAAACACTCTGGAAGGGTCTGGATCACGCTACTTCCCCGTCGCCGATTATTTACTCTGTTTTGCTCCTTACTCGTATGTTCATTAGCATATATATATATATATATATATATATATATGTGTGTGTGTGTGTGTGTGTGTTTGTGTATATGTACATACTCAGGTGAGAACACAACGATCGTACTCCGAGTGTCGGCACACTTCCTGCAGGAAGTGAATCAGAACACGCCGTGTGTTTTCTGTTTTTTTGTTGATATTTTGCGAGCTGTTAAACAGAGCAAAGTGCTCTATCGCTGCAGAAATGCACTGTGTCCTGGAGATTCGGTCGAAACAAACAGCAAGAGAAAATAAACACATGATGCGATAAACTAAATGTTTGTTTATATAGTTATCTTATCATTTATTTACCGTTCTCTGTGTTCTCCATGCCCAGGACACTTGTTTACTTTTTCTCATAATTTCTGACCAATTATGAGGATGTTTTCAGCCTTACGTGGTCCTCAGACACCTTTTTTTTTTCTTTTTTTTTTTTTTTTTTGGCTTTTTTGGCTGGCTTTCTTGTGTGCACCCTGAAAACATACCCAACCAAAGATTTTCAGACCGAAAGAATTAATTTCACTCTGTTTCAGATTCGGAAAGGGACTGACAGATGTGAAATCCTCCTTAGTTTTGAGTCAAATCCTTTTTCTGACTTTTCAGTAGTGTGAAAAATGGAACATTGTGCTCACTCTCTTTGTAAACAGAACTATTTTTGGGCTTGACACGAGCGGTGCTAATTTAAAGTTCACTTTGCATGCTTACCGGTGTGCGAAGTCCTTTTATGCTTTTTGAGTCACCGTGGAAAATCTTTTGAATACGTCACCACCGAGGCGTGCTCACCTTTGTAACGTGTCCCGTGTATTTTATTTCTTGCACCATTTCACCGGAGAGTTCCTTGTTTTTTTCTCTGAACACTTTTGAAGTGTTCTGCGAAGAGCTAGACCCCGTGAGGTCCCGTGTGGGTCGGTGCGTCTGCCCCCTCGTCTCAGAATGACTGTCAGATTTCAAGGTGGAATGAGGTGGGGTCGTTGTCCTGCACCGCTCCAAGCCCTGATCCTCTTCCCCATCTGCTTCCTGTTTTCAGATCACACGCGTGCACGTTTCTGAGAACCCGGTAGCCGTCTTCCTAGCACCGGTCCTTCATGTGGCATCGCGCTTATCAGGGGCTGCCACTGTCAATTACAGTGCGGTTCGCAGAATTTCGGTTTCAAACACTGTTTTCTCGGGTCCTCGGCCTATTTCGGTGGGCCGTTTTCTTTTTTTTTTTTTTTTTTTCTGTTTGCTCTCTGCGCCGTGTGTGTGTTTGTCAGGAAGAAAACAAAGGAAGTGTGTACGTGATAAAGATCTTACCTTGTTTTTTTCAGTATCTTCGCAGAAATGCTTAGAAACCATAAAAATTAGGCGTGATGTGTGAACCAGCGTCCAGTTTTCAGTATCATTTACATTGCATGTTTGGTTTCATGCAGGATGTTTGACATCTTTGCAAAATGCACGCTTGCTTCTTGCTGCTTTAGAGATTTATCACTGCACAGAGCACAGTCCACACACTCGGTCTGTACAGGATCAAAGGATTTATTTTGCACAGACTGTTCGCTTTCATCTCCCTTGGTGATGCACCAACACCATGCTTTCTTAACGCAGTCCTGTTTTATTTTGCCATTTGTTTCTTTTTGTTTTGTTTTTTTAAATTTATGGTGTTTGCTTAAATTACAGTTTTGTCTCTTGTCCTTTGAGCCATGCAGCTAAGAACTAGCAAGAACTAACATAAAATTACAGACATTTTAAATATCACTTAATTGTTTTGCATAAAACTAAAAGATGATCCATGTTTCTGATTGGCCGAGCCAGAGCCCAGACCTGAATCCAACTAAAATGATGAATTATGCTATGAAAATTTGATAAATCTATAATGTTTTTGCAGGAAAGAGTGAGAAACTATTGTCAGTAATGTGCCACAATGACAGACTCTTATCCAAAAAGACTGAGTGATGTAATAAAATCAAAAGCTGCTTCGACAATGTATTAGTTTAGGGGTGTGTATACTTATGCAACCAGGTCCCTCTTGTTTTTGAGGTTTCTGATCGTTTTTTATATGTTGTATTTTCACATTGAGGGTCGAAAAAGGTCTGACAGGATTCATCTCCTGCTATTTTAACAGGGGTGTGTAAACTTTTTATATCCGCTGTATGCTGCGTTCGATTTATCTCGGAAGCAGGAAGTCGGAGCTCGGAATGACATCATTTTCGAGTGGGGAAGGAAACAGCCAGCTGTGCTGAGTGATGTATATTTTCCTCCTCAGATCAGTGAACTGTAGAGTCAGTGTTCTGGCTGTATGTGGATCGATCTAAAGCTAATACTTGCTGAACTCAGGATTGAGGAGGCCGACGGTATCCCGAGTTGAGGGGGCGTTTTCTTTAGTTTTTCCCGGCAGGAGGTCGGGAATTACGAGTCACGACCTTTAGTCGAATGTAGCATTAATTTCTGGCATCCTTTTGTATTTGAATTTTAATTATCTAGACTTTAATAATGCGACTGAAGCACGTGACATCACGACTCGTAAAATAGAAGCTCGTCACGCTTTCAAATATAATCAGCTTTCTAGTCTCGTTATGTGTTTTGAGAAAAAAAAAAAAACTTTAACTTTAGCTTTAACTTTGGACTTTGACTTCGTTATATAAATATCACAAATAAACAACAGTTAATACGTTAATTTTTTTTGATGTTGCAATAATTAGAATTTTTTCTGAGGTGACTTGAAAATTGTTGGAAAAAAAAAAAACAAGGAAACTTTTCGAAAGTAATGTTTGTAGTATAATGTTTGTATATATATATATATATATATATATATGAAATCTCGCTGTATATATTGCAGTCTCCAGACATTTTGTGTGCTCTAGCAGGTTCTGGTACATTGAATTGTCTTTATTATTGAATTGTACACTGAAATTTGTGGATTTCATAGACAGACTGTGTTTTTTTTTTTTTCCCCCTAGTCCAACTCCGGAGTGCGACGCTTCACCAAGCCGCCGGAGAGTCTGGAGCGCTCGTTGGAGATGAGCCGGCATCGAGGCAGGAAGAAGACGCAGAAGCGGCCCAACTACAAGAACGTAGGCGAGGAGGACGAGGAGGAGAGGGGAGCCGAGGAAGGCGCAGACGAGGAGAAGGAGAAGGCTAAAGGTACAGAGGCTAGCTCAAAGGCCAGCAGGACGAGTGGGGACACGGAAGGTGAGTGGCCCCGGATGAATGTCCCACCATCACTGACTTGACCCTCTGTTCTCCAGAGCGCCCCCTACAGCCGTGGAGCCGCTCTCTGAACTGGCCTCGGAGTTACGCGAACACCGCCGTTAATAGCACCGCGTCTCTCGTGCGGACTTCAATCCAAGTTTAAGCCTTGGATAAACTTTACAGCTATCACAGTTCACACTCTAGCTAACTTCTTCGATCTTAATGAACTGGACTCCAATTCCAAATGATTGACGTCTTGACCAATTGCGAATTTGTTCCGCCATCTCAAGACTTCACTGCATCTGTGTCCGCTGTTCTCGTGCTCTTAAATGTCACTGGCTGTTGACGAGATCCCATCAGACTTGAGTCATTCAAAATTAGGTTTAAAAAAAAAAAAAAATCGTATGTGGTCACTTTTTGGTCCGTGGCTTTATGTCTCTTTTATATAAAACCAAATGCAGAGTAAAAGATAAATTTAAAGAAAGCGATTTTATTGCTGCAGCTGTTAAACGAGATCATTGCAGAACCTCCAGAGAAACTCCTCCTACTTTTATGGGTTCGGTTATGCGACCGGAAGCAGACACTGTTACTGATACGGACAAAAAAATATGCGATGAAGTTGTTGGATATCGCGATGAGGAATTACGATTTAAAATATAAATGTTTTTTTTTTTTTTTTCTTTTAGGATTAATGTAAATAGCCGAATCCCAGACGACATTACATTATTTATGCATCCTAACCAGAGTGTAATGTGATTATACCCTACAGCGTGTACTACATTAACAGAAAAATAGCCGAATAACATTATTAAAATAACAAATATTAGTTTACGTTGGCGAGAAACCAGATATTTCTCACTAGCACGTGACCAGTCGCTTGTGTAGTCTGTCTCTTGTGGGCGTGGCACGACCGGTACACTTGTCACTCGTGGGCGTGGCCTGTCCAGCGTTTTACTTCCGATTAGAAGCAGTATAAAGCTATATATATCGCTTCTTTAACCCAAATTAAATAACGCACTTATCAGTGTGAAAGTCATATTAGCTTTTGTTCCCATATTAGATTCACAAAAGCACACTAGCTGCATGCACTCAGCAGAGGCAACAAAGTTCTCTGCTACTTCCTTCCAAGCTCTGCTTTTCTTCATAATGTCTCTACACACATCGTGTCTCATAGGATATGATAAAAAGAAACATGCTTATAAGTTTTCCTTCGGTTAGTTATTAGAAACGACTAGCGCTGGCCCAGCACTGCTGTGATTCATGAATATAATCGGAATAAAGGTTGCGTAATGTTCCTCCGGTTGACAATCTGAATAAAATAAGTCACAAGTTTGAATTATTCTGCCTAATGCTCAGAATTAATCATGACTCCAGGCGAATTTTACTTCGTACACAGCTTGCTATAACTTGCTACCCCGTGTTCAGGACTTTTAGTTCCACCACAATCCCCAGTAAGAAACACATTGTGGGTTTTCACCGGAAATCTGAGTGCATCAGAAGTGAATGTGTCCAAACAGTCAGTTCTCAGAGCTCTCCACTGCCGGGTTTCCATCCTGTCTACATGCCAGTGATCACCTTGGTCCACATTCATTCTGTGCCGTCCACCTCACGGTCATGCTCATGATGTCGTGATAACATCCTGACATCTGCGTGTTCGCGGCTCACGGAGAAACTGTAGCGTCAGTTAGGATTGTGTTGCACATGGCAAAGCGATGAGATCAGCAGATAATTCCTGACCCGGCTGAGAACTTCTCACCGAGTCAGATTAATCTTTCATTGGTCTCACACAGTAGGACAGTACGATGCACTCTGAAATGTAAACAAAATTTACTTTCATAGAAAGAAGAAAAAAAAAAAACCCTGAACAAATATTATATAAAGATTATAAAAGATAGATAGCAGAAAAAGTTTGGACTACATTTGGAATAAAGTGCAGATATGTGCAGTACAATGCTCTGCAACATCGAGCTGAGATAACTGCAGTGAAATAGCTGACGTTTTATATATATATATAAAATAAATATTTATAAATATGGGGTAATACGGGTGTATTAACAGGTGTAGGGGGTGTGCAGACTAGCAAATCACAATGTTAAGGGTGTAACTGAATATGAAAACTTTATGCCATTGAATATTTTCTTTTTTAAAAAAAAAAAAAAAAGCCTAAAAAATGCTAAACAGTCTTTAAAAAAAAAACAAAATCCTGGTAATCTATAAAAAAAAAATAGTCATATTGTCATATAAAAAATAAAAAACAAAATCTGTATGGTAGTGATATTGAAAGTAAAAAAAAAAATACTTCTGGTAATAGTGATATAATAGTGTAGTGTGTTAATAGTGCATGTAATAATGCATTATAACTGGATCAGATTAAAAAACATATACAACTGGGTCCAAAAATGGAATTTGTTTCACTTAAAACAGGAAATAAACAGTTTAGATTACATAAATCAAAAGTTTTAGACAAAAAAAAAAAAAAAAAAAAGGAAGTATTTCAAATATTCAAAATTCGCAGGTCATCGTGTAAATTTACGCATATCGGTGACAGACACCGTGTTAAGGTCAGATTCTCCTGGAGTCGTAATGCCTTCCAGATGGATTTGCGCTAACATCAGGCGTTTACACGAACCTTAGAGTCCACGCTAGCTCGAGTACACGCCGTGTCATTACAGCGAAATACCACACTGAATACCACAAATTCAGAAATTCATATAAAAATTCTTAAGTAAAGCAGAACAGCGGCATTTTCACTCACACCCCGCTTTATATACTGCGTGTGTGTGTGTGTGTGTGTGTGTGTGTATTGATTAAAAATATCTTCCAGCTGAAAACACCATCACAGTTGTTTCTTTTTCAGTGGATAGTAAATCAGTTAGAGAAGTTTTAAATAATAGGAACCGGCTCGTTTAAAAAAAAAAAAAAAAAAAAAAAAAAAAAGTTTGTGGTTGATTTAGTGGTCACTGTGACCTGATAAACAACATTTTAGGATGAGGCCAAAGTTGAAGAAGTCTAGACCGTCTGTCTGTGGTTTATACTGTGGGAGTTCTGCAGAAATACCGCCGGAGTGAAGCAACATCAAAGTTTCATAATGACACGTCCATCTCCGTCCTGCTGTGTGAACTTTACTGGGCTGTTTTATGTTTACGGGGTGTGTTTTCTTTTTTTTTTTTTTTTTCTCCCCCGTAGTGATGTGTATTCATAATAGCAAACAAATCCAGAGTGGCATTTTTCCAGTGTGATGTGATGACCATGGGCTCTGTATTTGTGTGTGTGTGTGTGTGTGTGCGCGCACGTGTGTGTGTGTGTGCAGAGATTGAGATGGTGGTGATGGAGAAGTGTAAGATCTCAGACGTGTCCACGCTCACGGAGCAGAACATCACGGACGAGGAGAAAACCGCCGCAGCCGCTGCAGGAACGGAGGCACAGAAGAGCAGGTGCTCTGGTCTGATCAGTATTCATGATATGAATATTCATGAGTCCGTTAAAACGCTAAAAATTCCAGATATGCGTAAATGAATATGCATGAGTATGTAAATTAGAAATGTCCTCCTGCCATCCTACGCGTTCTGATTATCGCTATGATTAGCTGACTTAGGGTCAGGGTTTGGCTCAGTTTGGAGTCCAGTTCAGGATTATTATTATTTTATTATTATTTTTTTTAAACTGGGGTCGGAAACGTGATAGACATCGACACGGGAAACACAGATTTGTTGCAGGTTGGGTCTCGATCTGACGCAGACTCGCTTATAAACATCTCGTGCTTGCTGTTTAGAGAAAGTGGTTCTGTCTCGAGGTGTTTACACAGATGGAGGAATTTCACATTCACATGTGGATTGAATTGAAAGCTGATAGCAGAGATTTCTGGATGAGGTCCAGATGCAGTCTGGTGCCTGATGAGAAGAATGTGTGAAAGACTTATACACACTGCCTTACACACCATATTTGTCGTGTGTGTGTGTGTGTGTGTGTGTGTGTGTGTGTGTGTGTGTGTGTGTGTGTGTCATGCAGGCCCTTCTTGGACATGGTGTACAACGCTCTGGACTGTGAGAAGGAGGATTACCACGCCCTCTTCGTCCTCTGCCTCCTCTTCGCCATGTCTCACAGCAAAGGTACACACACACACACACACACACACACACACACACACACACACACACACACACAATACACAATATGGTGTGTTATGTAGTAATATGTATAAAGCCTTATTACAATAATCATATCATCTGTCATGTCACATTTCAGTCCTGTTCAGAAATAAACAATTAAATATATATATATTTTTTTACATTTTCTTTTTTTAAATTTATTTTACAGAGTTGCTATGACTGGAAAGACTGACTAACTAACTAACTAACTAACTAACCAACTAACTATTAATCTTTCCACATTACACAGTAATTAATCAATCTAGGAATTAACTAATCATTCGATTGATTGCTTTTATCATTAATTACTGTGTAATTAGTCATAAAATATTAATTGTGTAATTGTAAAGATTAATAACTAATTAATTAATTTGTCATGTATTTATTTATTTATTTAAAGTAATATTTTCAGTAAAAGTAATAAAATTCACTTGTGGTTATTTTTAGTTGTATTTTTATTAGTATTTTATCGCTTTTAGCCTTATTTTATTTTTTGCGTTATTTTTGAGAATAAAGTCGTAACAATACGCGAAAAAAAAATTATGATGTTATGAGAAAAAAGTTACAATATTTTGAGAATAAATATCTGGGGCTGATGCGTCAAATGATTAATTATTTATTTATTAGTTAAATATTTCTTTCTTTTTTTTTTTTTTGTGGATCTGATCTGCACCATTCTGTCATAGTATTATCACTTTATTCTCAAAATATTATGACTTTTAGCCATAATATTATATTTTCTCAAAATATTGCTAATTATTTCTCATAATATCAAATATTATGACTTTTTACTCTTATATATTGTGTATTTTTATTAATCTTGCTTTTGTATTTTTTTAAAAAAAGACCCTATAACTTATTTTTGTTTGTTTGTTTGTTTGTTTGTTTGTTTGTTGTTTTCTGTTCTTTTTTGTCATGGCACACGGTCAAGTGCGAAACTTTGCATAACTTTAGGATTATCTTTAGAAAGAAATATAAATTAAAGCAAAAGAAAAATTTAACAAGCACCAAAAATGCTTCTTTGAATAGTTTGTGCCGAATCTGCAGCATGTTCTTCCTGTTTGCAATTTTCACATGACATTTAATTTCACTGAAGAAATATATATATTTTTTAAATTAATGTTCATTAATTATAATATTCCAGACAGCAGCTGTAACACTGTGTCTGTCTCATTGCTCTGAAGTTGAGACATTAGCATTAATATAATAATAAAAGATAAATAATAAGATGTGACTGATGTAACTTTAATGAAGTGCCACTGCAGAGGATCGTGTCCGCTGCTTCCGTGTAGTGAGGAGCTTTTGCTAATCTGTGACCTCCAGTGAACCTGAAGGGGCTCATTTTCAAACACCTACAATAAACTGACCTATAAAATTAAACTCCAGGAAAAATAATAAAATCTAAATTCAGAAAGCACTCGTTTAAACTCGTCTGAGGCTTTAGTGAGAACGATTCAGTCCTGCATGCGTGTTATAACTTGGATTATTAAGCAGGACAGTGATCCAAAACACACACACACACACACACACTCTGTCTCACACACACACATACACACACACACACACTCTGTCTCACACACACACATACACACTCACACACACTCTCTGTCTCACACACACACACACACACACACACACACACACACACACTCTCTGTCTCACACACACACACACACACACACACACACACACACACACACACACACTAAGGTGAGATACACGCACACACAGCATTCTTGATTTAGGACACGAGTTCCAAGTGTGTGTGTGTGTGTGTGTGTGTGTGTGTGTGTGTGTCAGTCCTCAGATCCTGAACACAGGAAGTTGATGTTGAAACAGGGACTCGACTCCGCGGGTAACCTGTACCAGTATGACAATTATGATGAGGTTGCCATGGACACGGACAGTGAGACAAATTCTCCAGGTGAATAATTAACACTCTGAAGTGTGTGTGTGTGTGAGAGTGTGTGTGTGTGTGTGTGTGTGTGTGTGTGAGAGTGTGTGTGTGTGTGTGTGTGTGTGTGTGTGTGTGTGTGTGTG
>CM074928.1:22254076-22268751 GCA_037576815.1 Pangasius larnaudii
TAATAATAATAATAATAATAATAATAATAATGAAATCAAATGCATTTTCTTGCATTAGCATAAAGAAGAGCAAGCGAACTTGACACAGTCACAACGCAGCAATGCCAAAGACAAAATGTGTATAAAAAAATGTATTACTGTGTAAATAAAAAAAAAAAGAAAAAGAAATGATGTGGATTAGATACGGTCAGTAATAAAATAAAATAATTAAGTGAGCTTAATAATGAATAAGAGATAAAAGAAAGGGTTCGAGGCTTTGACAGGAGGAACGTCAGGCGTTTCCTGTAAGTTCCCGATTCCCCACCAGAGACAGTGAAATTCAAAAACTTTCCATTTTGAAGAATCCTGCAGGATCCAGTAAATCAGGTCTGTATAAAAAAGTGATAAACAAAAGCCCATCGGTTATTAATTTTACAGTAAAGCACACGGCGACTGAAAAAACAGCGCGTCATGCTGCTGTAGGAAAAGTACTGAGTGATGGAGCGGAGTTACTGTTCCCACCCTGAAGCTCTGAAGCTCAGCACTTTATTGTTATTAAAGAACGACACCTTATACTCCATACTTTTAAACAAACAAACAAACAATAAATAAATAAATAACTCAGCTAGTTTCGTTATTACAAAACCGCAAAGACTCCTCCGTCCTGAAAATTTAACCTCAACGCGCTGACACTGGAGACTCCTTCCTAAAACACGTAATAAACCTACGTTCTCCGTACAGAAAATTATTTTTATACCACATCCATATTTTTAACCCGTTTATTATTAGTCGATCGTCCACCGCACACGTCGCTGTGAATGAGCCGTTACTATAGAAACTGTGGAGAATTAATCACCACTTTCGGACCAATCAGGATCCAGATTCCAGCAGCGCTGTGGGATAAAGTCAAAAATATCTTGTGATACCATTCCTCTTTTCTCTGCTGTCTCTTAAAACTGCAGATTTGTTATTCGGAGTAACAGTCAAATGTTTAGGAAAATATAAACAGCCGTTTTGTCTCACACACACACACACACACACACACACACACACACACACACACACACACACACACACACACACACACACACACATGCACACACTTCATAAAAATGCTGTTTTCTTTTCCAGGGTGCAAGAGAAGAGAGTCTTCATCTTCTACGGCGATTTTACAAGGCAAGTCGTTTTTTTTTTAACATGCTTTCTTTTTAGGGTTATGGAAATTAAAATAAATAAATAAATAAATAAAGGCAACATCAAAAGATTTTTAAAATATTTCAGTTTAGTTCTTAGCTCACAGATTTGTTTTATCCCGTGGAGCTGTGGAGTGTTAAACAGACGTTATTGAGTAAATCCACTGTCGCTTCGCTGGTAATTTATTTCCTGTAATAATAATAATGTTAATGTCGTGTTGAACACCGCCAGCTCATCCTGACGCCGCGCTTCTTTTCATTTCTGTTTGGGGAACTCTGGCAGCGTGTTGTCCAAACATGTCAGACCAGCAGCGCCCAGCCAAAACTCACTCCTGGAAAACACACACACACACACACACACACACACACACACACACACTGCTCGTAGCTGGCCGTGTTATGGCAGCGCGACGGGTTCCCACGAATCACCCAGACGTTTGATACCACTCAGCGCAGAGCTTTTCCCATATTACCCAATATTTCAGGGTATTTTCTCAAAAGTGTTTAAAGCGTAAAGATAAATATGATGCCACGTCTTTTTACAAATGCACCGACTTCCCAAATTCTTTGGAGGAAAAAAAAAAAAAAAAACACTGCAGTGTCGTGTCTCGGTCATGCTTCAGCTCTTCCCAGGAACGAGTCTGACCTGTCATTTGTTAGTAATTATAATAAATAAGGAATAAACCACTGCGTGTCATGCGGTTCTGGGAAACTAATCATTAACAGGTGGTGTGATGTTTCTTCCTTAACGTTATAGCAGCTGTAAACAGTTGTTCATTAACCAGCCTCTCTTTTTCTTTTTCTTTTTTTTTTTTCTCTTTCTTGAAGTTAATAAAACAAAAACAAATAAAAACGCAGCTTGTCATGTTACTGAGAAACGTTTAAATGTTAAAAAGCATAAACGTAAGACTTAAAGTTACAGCTTTATCTCTGACACTGGAGACTCCTTCCTTAAACGGTAAATCAACGTCTCTTCAGCAGATGAGTGAAACCCTGTGAACGAGCTGTTACTAATCGAAAGAGCGCATTAATATAAACCTGAGATTTTCAGCTGCGCTCCTGTCATAGAAAAATGAATCAAGACCTTCTGACCAATCAGAATCCAGAATTCTGTGTTTTTAAAACATTTCATCACAACGTTATTGCGGTTCAGTAATTACTCCGTGCCGCCTGCGTCAATTACTGCACAGATAATGTGGGAAATATATCACGATAGACTGCACTTCGTCAGCTTATGTTATATATCTGTCACTTTCACTTTAGTTTTTAGTTTTATTTGCTTCGTCGCGGAGCAGCTTTACCGAAATCTGGGTCATTCCCAAGCCCCAAAAAAAACAAAAAAAACAAAACAAAACCAAAAGGAGCACTAATTGCAAACCGGATCCCCTTGTGTAATCATCTCTAACTGAAAGGTTCATGATGTACTCTTTCACTTTCAGGGCATTTCATTCTCACGTAACATCTCATTAATGTGGATATACAAGGGGACGGTGACGGAGTGTCTTCGTTGTACTGGTTGGATTTGTTCGTACGCTCCTCCATGAACCATCATGCAGCGATGGGGGGGGCGACATCTTAAACCTGCAAATTATCAGAGTTAAGCAGAAGAGTCTGCCTGAAGCGCTTCATGATGTTCTGATCCAAGAGCAAGCCTGGACCATCCATTTATAGATGTGCGCTGCTATTGATGGTACAAAAGATATAAAAAAAACGAAAGCGTGTATTACGTGCAAGCACACGCTGCGCTTTCTTTACACACCTCCGTGTTTGGTCTTGTCTGAAAGTATAAATGTTAAATAATTGTTCTTTTATGTCTGCAGCATTTTCTTCAGATACTCGGGTATAAAAGGATTGAAAAAAACCTGCCACCTCGCTGTTGAATAATAATAATAAAAAAAAAAATCATACCACAGGATTTCATCAGATCTGTACATTTTTTTGTATTTAAGGGCTTTGTTCATCGTTCAAGAATGAAATGAGACTCTAAATTGTTTAAAATAAAAAAAAAAAAAAAAAAAGTATAGTAGAATTAAATGCCAGAGTTGCAGACTTGAGTCACATGACTTGGACTCCAGGCGCAAATTTGCTGACTTTCGACTCGACGTAATTAAAGAAGACTTGACGTCGACTCTGACATCACCGACTTCACGTGGACTCGAGCCCTTTCACTTAAACCAAGGATTATAATTTATACGTTTATTAGTGTGCAGTGGATCAGCTACTTATTTTCCCAACAAACATTCAGCATATATTCAGCAAATCAGCATCAGTCTTCATTTCCAAAGTCATCGTTCAAACCAGTCAGGCAGCCAATCAGCTCGCACTAGATGACTACAGAGGTGCGTTTATCGGAGCCCATCTGGCCCATTAAGCGCATTATGACATGTTTAGGACTCGAAACTTAAAGTTACGGACTTGTAACTTGCTTTGGATTTATTAGTCTTGACTTGGGCCCACATCTGGCGCCCGCATGTGCATATAAAATTCCACATCTGTTAAATAATCTTTTCACTCCTTCAGAGAAAGGGGATAAAAAAAAATCCATCGTCCATCGTGTATATACACCTAATGCATATACAAAATTTTTGTTTTTATATAAATCTTTAGACATTTTAGTGCCATAAAATCTAAATATTTATAACGTTATCTTAAAGTTTAATAGAACCTTATCATTCCAAGGTTTGGAGTTGGCACTGCTAATATTCGCTTCAGTTCAATCTTATTCGTTTAGCTTTTTTAACAAGACATTACCACAAAGCATCTGTTCAGCTGCGATGTCCTCAGATCAATACCCATAATGCACTGCGCTGTCTGACACGTGGAGTCTGTTCCTGTGCCTTGGAAACGTTATGGTTCCTAAAGGAAAGCAGCTTTTATATTTCAATCACTGAGCGTCTGTAATACACAGATAAATGGATGATAAATAAATAAATTAATAAACTCTGGTTTTTAATGCATCTTCGACGCCTACGGCGTATAAAACCACACACACAGTGTTTTTTTTAAAGAATTTTACAAGATCTATATTTGGGTAAAGTGTCGGAGAAAGACACGCTCCTCTGTCTGTTTGGATTTATTGCCTCCTCCATAAAAAGTTTTTGTTTTTTTAAAAACCTCTACACTCCTCTTCCTCTGGAACTGTTTTGCTTCCGCCCACAGGGAGAGGAGATCTTTCTGGACATGTTTGAAGACGAGTACAGGAGCATGACGGTGAGTGCGTTGTTTTTGTTTTGTCGTGTTTTAAAGTGAGTCACCAGTGACTTTGTGTTTCTGCTGTAAACATCTGACTGCTACATACAAACTCTTTGATACCTGCGAACTGGACACATAAACACAGTTTTCTTGAGAGGCTGATGTTTAGGATAGTCATGGTTTGGTGATGTGTGTGTGTGTGTGTGTGTGTGTGTGTGTGTGTGTGTGTGTGTGTTTAGAGCAAGCCTCTAAATGTGGAGTATCTCATGATGGATGCGTCCATCCTCCTGCCCCCTACCGGAACGCCGCTGACCGGCATCGACTTCGTGAAGCGGCTTCCGTGCGGCGACGTGGAGAAAACACGCAGAGTGAGTGGGAAGGCGGGGAGAAAAAACTTTACATACTTTTTCAACACATGAACTTTTGTGTACTTTTGCTGAAAGGGGCGGAGCTTGTAGCAGATGATGAGCAGAACCAACATGGCTGCCAGTAATGGAAAATTTATTTTATTTTTTTTTATTTTTTTTTTTTTTAGTAAATATGGTTGATTTGGGACACTCATGATATGATTTCATTGTTCCTGTAAAAAAAAAAAGTTGTTCTCCATTTCAGTCCAGAATTCCCCGGAGATACCTCTGTGCCAGGTGTGATATCAGAGGTGTTCTCCACCTGGTCATGCTCCTGTGATATTTCCTAGAAGTTTGCTGATGTGGCACAGAGGCACTGAAACACTGATCTTTCCACAGAACGAGACTCTGTGTCTCTGGATTTTTTATTTATTTATTATTTATTTTTTTTGCACAGGTCATTCTGATTGTTGAAATGACCCGAGGTCTCCAGGCTTGACTTCACGTTACTTTACTAAAAATGTCTTCAAGTATTAAGTTCATCTTCCACTTAACACAGTTAATGAGCCGTGCGTTTTTTTGCCAATGTTATGCCTAAACGAGGTTCAGGAATCAGCTTTAAAAACCAGCGCTAATTATGTTGCTAGTGAAAATATGACTGAGAAGGACATAACAAACGTTCGTTAGTGTATCGCACTCTTACCAATGGATACAGATTTAGTTCCCTAATAAACAAGTCCACAGGTAACAGTGGCGAGGAACAGAATTAAGGTCCAACTCGACAGATCGTTCTGCTGTACTTTATAAAAATTTGCTCCCAAAAATGTTCTCTTTTCTTTCCCGGCGTTTGCGCGTCTCACTGATTGTACAGCTTTAATCTGTTCGGGCTTTGCTACGTTGTCTCTAAAAACGGAAATACAACAGCTTGAACATTTTGAACTTTGGCACAAAGTGCAACGTCTGGCCAAAACCTAACACCTCATCCCCCTGAAAACACTGTCCAAGCTGTGAAACATGGTGGTGGCAGCATCATATTTAAAATTGGTCAACTTAGTCGCTTCTCTGCCTAATTTTTACCAGGTCGCCGACTTCTGATGGACTGTCTCCTGTAGGCAATATGGTCGTGCCACATTCTTGACATTTTTAGTTTAATAGCTAATTTAATGGCCTTTGGAGTTTCAGATATATATAAATTGTTTGGTTTTGGGGCAGTTCGCAGTCAGGAAGGTTTTTATATTTGGGTTCGGGGCAGTTAGAGGTCATGGGGTATGTCTTGGTTATGATGTGCCTCTACATGCTTGAAGAATAAAGGAGTCTGAGAAGGTGAGTGATTCCTTTGTCTGCAGTGAGCTTAGGAACCAGTTTTATAAATCTGCTTCCCTCTTTTGTTTAGTTTTTTTTATTTATTTTTTGTGCACGCCTTGGCGTGATTTGGCATCGAG
Organism: Pangasius larnaudii; assembly: GCA_037576815.1. Classification (NCBI taxonomy): domain Eukaryota; kingdom Metazoa; phylum Chordata; class Actinopteri; order Siluriformes; family Pangasiidae; genus Pangasius; species Pangasius larnaudii. The sequence goes on from CM074928.1 coordinate 22,260,230, forward strand.
GAATGTCTCCACCCTGTCTCGTGATTAACATGGAAGGCATTCGGAGGTCATGTTTTACTTTTCTTTCGATGTTTATACCCGGTGAATGAAATGATAAATGTAATTACAGCTCCCAGAGCTAAACTTTTTTTTTTTTTTTTTTTAAGAACTTAGATGATAAGAATCTTTATTAAAATAAACACAAACCATAATTCTGCATCTTGGTGTTAACTCAGGATTGAGAAGGAAGTCCTTTATAAGAGTTGCGAAGTTGAGGGAAAATTATTCCTGAGCTATTTGCGATGTTTAAACCAAAAAAAAAATCTGACATTAATCGTTTCTCATAACGCAGACGTGTAGCTTTGGTGAATATATTTGCAATGATTTTTACTCGCGTTATAATCTCGTCTTTTTGGTGAAATATTTCTGGATTCTTAAAGTCGAGGTGTCAAAATATGTTGTACTCAATTTCGGGTCAAAACACAGATTGTCTGTTTTTTAATGTTTTCTAGAATTGAGCCACGACAGCATCCAGTTTTCTTTCCTCCAGACCACCACACGCTTACGTTTACGTTTAGTCGAAACATTTACGAATTTTGACCCCTCGTGTGTGTGTGTGTGTGTGTGTGTCTCTCTCTCTCTCTCTCACACACACACATGATAATTCTTCACTTTATTTGGGTTTGGGGCAGTTACGATTAGCAGTCGGGGGGGTATTTAAGTCTGAGGCAATCACAGATCATGGGGTATTTATATTTCGGTGTTGGGGAAATTGGCAGGCAGAGCAATATTTAATGCTTTAGCGATAAGATCTTTCACTGTTTTCTTACCGTGTTCACATTAGCATGCGTCAAGTCGATCCCTTGTAGTTTGTCTCCTGTGGTCCTGTAACGACCTCGACTGTTGTCGCTTGTGGGCGTGGCCTATCAAATTTTTTTTTTAAATTTCCGATGAGACACGTTAGTAGGTATAGTGTACATCCTAGAACGTAGGATTGGTTCGAGGAATCGTTCGAGCCGATCATTTGGGTTTAGCATGCCGTAGCTAATTTGCATAGAATTGAGAACATCTCTCTTCAGATGTCGCTCTATGAACTGATGTATGCTGGATGTTTTTGTGGTAAAAGTCTGTTTTTTTTTTTTGGTTTTTTTTTCTGTCTACTTGCGAGGAATTTCTTGTTAGCAATATTCAGGGCTCTGTTTTCTTAGGAAAACGAGGAGTTTAGTCAGAATGCATGCTTTGGCTTTTTTTTTTGGGTCTTAATTTGAAAATTGTGGCCTTCTTCAGGTTGAAACAAAAAGAAATTAGAGACTGGCTATAAACACAAAGGTGAAAATGGGTCACTACGCACTAATTGCACAGAGCAGGAGCAGCTTCAGGATAAACCTGCCTGGAATCTGAGAAACACAATGACTGAGCAAGCAGTTAACAGACTCTTTTGAACAGTCTTATTGTCTCCTCCTTTGTGGTACAACCTACTTAATCAAGACGCTAAGCAGCAGAGTGCAGCTTGTCTCTCGAAAGCTTCCAGAGAACTCCAGCTGTAATTTAGTTCTGAGAACTGCTTGAGCTGCTGGAATTCCTGCTGGGACTCATTATGTTCACTCGCAAAAAGGCCGCAATGTTGTTTGCATCTCCACCTGCTCACAAAATTCGGCTTGCCTTGGAGAAGCCCTTTCTTTCCAGGGAAGTTATCAGGAAGGCTTTTAGCTTCTCCATAAATATCCACCGTCAGGCAGCTATGCAGTGCAGCGAGCATGTTCGATATCAAGCCATGTTTATTTATATAGCACTTTTAAGTGCTGTAGAAGTACATAGAAACATAGAAATGATAATAATACTAATCGTAAAAATAACAATAATAGAAGAGACTAGGAAGAGGGAGGATAGAAGAGGATGGTGGGGAAAAAAATGACAGACCCAATAATAAGAGAAATCAGAAGATTCGTTTTTAAAAAGGGTCCAAATCCTAGGGACATTCCTTCACCCGGGAATGTCGAGGTAAGATGGAGAGGAATGCTCCAGCGTTCTTCATCCTGATCTCTGTTCCCTTTATCTGTGTGATTAGAACAGACAGAACGTCAGTGGAGGCTCAGTGCGGATGTCAGACATCTATTTAAAATATACGAATATAAAATGTAGAACTGCAGCACAGTAAAGGTGTGAGGATGAGACAAGTCTTCCCTACGCTGTTCTTATAGAGTTTTTATTTCTTCTTTTATCCGTTTTTCCAACACTGGAATAATGCAGTAAAAAGTAGTTCCGGTTTCTTTAGACATCCCTGAAGGTTTTATCGTATCCATACGCCATCAGGGCCACACGTCATAATCTGAAGGAGTAGTTCCAGCTCAGTTTTACAGATATACATCTTTATTTATTTACACGCTAATACATAGTTCGGAGTAAACAGGCTTTTTATTTCTCAGTATAGTAAAAAAAAATGTCAGTTCTTTGTTTGTTTGGTTTTTTTTTTCCTCCCTAATTTGGTTCTGGCCGATTCCCACGCCCAAGGCTAACCTCTGAGACACGTGAAGCCAACCGATCAAATCTTCTCATCACAGGGCGGCGTAACACACTCAGAGTAAAGCGCTGTCTGCCCTCTTACACATACCTGAACTCACAGACGCCCACGATTGGCTAGTGTTGCCGTGATTGACAGGGGAGCGTGACTGTGCCCCTCCCACCCAGAGAGCACGGCTACTTTTGCTTTCTCAGGCCCCCAGCCACAGACGGCTGAGGCGCCTTCGAGGTTTGATCTCAGGATAACAGGGCAAACTCTTTTCTGCTGTGGCACTCGGGAGCTAACGTTAATGCTCGATTTTAAATAAATAAATAAATAAATAAAAAATTGTTTGTTATAGACAAGACTGAAAAACGTTGGAACATTACTTTAATGCTAGGATGGAATAACTCGTCTCAGTTGATGCCTGGCTTTCCAGAAAGAATTAACTTCATTCATGTTTACTCCAAACACTGCCATGGTTACCAGAAATAAGTGTGTGTGTGTGTGTGTGTGTGTGTGTGTGTGTGTTTTTCCTCCACAGGCCATCCGTGTGTTCTTCATGTTGCGGGCTCTGTCCCTGCAGCTGCAAGGGGAACCGGAGACGCAGCTTCCCCTGACGCGTCCCGAAGACCTCATCAAGACCGACGACGTCCTCGACCTCAGTGAGTCTCGCAGTCAGCAAATTTATTTATTTATTTACACACTTATTCATTTTTTTTTCCTGGTTAACAAAAAACAGGCCCGAAATTTAAAGGTATCAAATCAGAAAGTCCAGAAAACAATCGATTTTAATATAAAAAGATATCTTTTGATTTTTCAGATACGGATTAGAGGTGCGTGTTTCAGAGCTGTTGAGTTCATCTCCTCCCCTTTTCTTATAATAATGTTAAAAACTATTATTTTATCCTCCGGATTACTTGATTTCTGCATTATTTTGCACTTAGTTATGTATCAACTTTTCCTAATTCCAACTTTTCCTAATCTAGTTCCAGTCTTTCCTATTTGTTACAGGATCCGATCAGATTAATTCCCCCTAATAATTTTGTCCCCTTCCGATATCTGATCCACGATTGTTTATTTTTTTTTATTTCTTTATCAGCTCGATACTGATCACGGCTATCGGATCGTTGTCATCTCTGTTTTTGACCATAAATCTTTAATCAGGTCTTATCTGCTTTATCCTCTTATCACCAAAGCAGATTTCAAAGCAGAACATTACTCGATTGGCCTACAACCTGATTTATAAGAAACGGTTTCTGTAGTTGAGATTATTTTGTGAGTTGATATCATCTTAATCTGGTACGCGTCATCACTTAATGTGCCGAAGAGCCGCCTACTTTTACAGGAAGGAGCCTTTTGCGTGAAGGCGGTTTTAAATCAAAGGCTGAAATAATGATAAAGCTGTCGTTTTGTGATCACTATCTTGCTTCAGTAGATCATTGTGTCATGATGGTCAGAAGTTCTGAGCAATCAGTCTGTACCTTTCTGAAGCTCGTAGTACTATACGAGATGTGGGCGGAGCCTCTGAGACTGATCCGAGTACTGACACGTTTTAGATTTTCAATCCACCGCACTTCCTTCTCCGTGTTAATGTTTAAGGAAATAAATTGCTGTTAGTGTTTTGAGTCTTGATTTTAATGTTTGTTTGTTTCTTTGGTTCAGACGCAGTTAATATTACAGACCGATTGCTTGTTCAGGTTTCAGTGAATTACAGGTTGAGTCGTTGCTCACTTGTTACTTTTTTGTACTTCACCTGTCAAACGAACACCTCGATCCACCGCCTACGCGTTCTGTTTCCTGGATCCTCTCCAAACCACTTTCTTTTTCTTTTTTTCTCGCACGTCTGTCATCACCTCTCTGTGCTCTGTGGTGTCTCTCTGAGTTGAGTATTTCTTTTATGTCTGAGCACCCTCATTTTCCAAAACCATTTACAGTCAATGAACGTCTCGTACCGCACACCGCGATTACCTCCACCGCTCACATCCGCCTTCGTTTTCTTTAGTCCTCAGGTGGGGCAAATTGACCTGGAGACCATTTAAGGGATGACAAAGAAATTTAAAAATTCTTGTACTTGTTCTTTACAGAAAGTAAGACACATGGGGGGGGGGGGATAAATGATTTGTTCTGTACTTTATTTTTCTTTTACTGAAAATAAAGCACAGGTCAGATTGACCCGAGGGCCGCATGAGGGTTAAACGAGATTGCATCATCGACGATGAGTAACAGTTCGGGTTTCTTAATGACTCGCTGCATGTAGGACTAGAGGACGGTGCTGATTGAGTCATTATTAGGTGTTGTCCTGCGCTCGCGCCAGCAGCGATATGAGAAAGAGGGCACAGTCATTTATCTGTATCGAGCGTTGGCTCTTTAGGCTGCTTTCTCATCAGCCGTTTTCCACCAGCGCACGTTCGGTGACGTTCCGTAATCAGCTGGGAATCTGTCAAACCGCCTGCAGTGGCACGGAGGTTTCCACAAGTTCGGGAAAAACTACTCAGAAATGTGTCGTCAAGCGCAACCGGTCAGGTCACAGCCAAGCGAGAGGAAGCAGACGCGGAGGGCGGAGGGCCGGGAGGAAAAAGAGTTAGAGATATTTCTGTATAATAAACGTTATAACGACAACAGTTGCTATGGTTACAGTAAGCTACTGTTATTCATATCAGCAAAAAAAAAAAAAAAAAACCTTTGTGAAAACAGCGTTAAACCTCAGGAGGCGGAGCAGTGTGAAGTGGGCGGAGCAGAAAGTTTACCTGTATGCAAATGAGAAGCAAGGCGACGAATCATCCACCAATGAAAACGAGCGACGCTGGTTCTTCGGTGGTTAGTTTTATTATAAAGATCTTTGGAGATCTTTGGCGTTCGCGCTGCATGTTAACGTAGCTTCAGCGAATCTTTTAAATAATCCGACGTAAAGATAACTTGAAGAAGCCGCAGAATATAAAGATGGCACATGTCGAGTTTGCAGAAGTAACATTTTCACACAAAAAAAAACAACAACGTTATTTGCAATAAGTAGCGGTGCTTATTTATTTATTTATTTATTTATTTATTTATTCGCTTATAATTATTTGCTCACAGGAGAGAACTGTTGAAAAAAAATAAAAATAGCAAAAAAGATTTAAAGTTCTGATTTATTTTTCTGTTAATTCAATCAGAGAAACTTTAAACTTTATTTAATTTATTTGGTAACATTTCTCTGAAGGACATATGTAATGACTTATAACATGTCATAATGTATTCGTTATACACATCGTTATAATTATTTATTCAAGAAATGCGTACAAATAGCAATCGTAGTGTTGTTTATAAAGCATTTATAAAGTGTTAATGCGTCGTAAGTAGTGCTTATAACATATTTCATCACCCTTATGTCTGTTCACGTGTTATAAACACTTCCTATAATGCATTCTGTTCACTAATGCGTTATAACCACTGCTATGAGCTATGAATAATTACAACAGCAGATATTATACTCTGTATTATATTATATATATATATATACTAATGCGTTATAACATGTTATAGATGTGTTTTTATAGACTTTTATAAAGTCTTTATAGACTTTATGTCATAGTTTGTGGTCACGTTATGCTTATAACTCCATCCTGAAATAAATAAATAAATATTTTCGTTTGCAAAAAAAAAAAACAGTAAATAATGTACAACTAGCGTAAAAAAATTATTATTAATGTAAATAAATCAGTTAAATAAATCCGCAGATGGATCCATGACACTTCACACCGTTAGTCTGTGTGTGTGTGTGTGTGTCTGTGTGTGTGTCTGTGTGTGTGTGTGTGTGTGTGTGTGTGTGTGTGTGTTAACCCTTCCTGTTCCCCTGTGTGTCACTTCCTGTGAGGTGTTCAGGTGCGACGCCCCCTCAGCACCCTCAGCTCTCACTCTTACAGGTAAAGAGTGGGCGTGCGGGAGAAATGACTCACTCCTGGCGTCCCACGCCGAGGGGCTCGCTGGATGTGGCGTTAGCTCGGCAGGCGCCGCCGTGGGCAGCGTTAGCGTTAGCATCGGGCCGTTTTCCTGTAGACCTCAGACTTCTAACAGTAAGAGTGTTAAAGCTGCGCCTACACGCGCTAAAAAAAACACATCAGCCATTTTCTTTTAGGCGACTGTGTCCTCAAAATAACTTCTGCTGTTGATTAATTCTCTATAACAGCAGCTCTGACAGTAGTGCAGCTGCAAATCACAGGTTTGCATTAATCTAACGCACGGTTTATTTAATCGAATCGTTTCTGTAGTATTTTAATTTTTTTATAGTTTTCTGACATCTTCAGGACAGAGGAGTTCACGTAACATGACACTGCGGGTTTTTTTTTTGTTTGTTTGGTTTTTGGTCTAATAAACTTAACAGGAACGGCCTATTTTCACAGTTTCACAACAACATTAAATGTAACTATAAATGGATAAAAAAAACTATCATTAATAAAATGGCAAATTGTTATGGTATAAGGAGGAATTAAACACGTTTCCCGTGCGCTTTGTTAAGGTCTACGCCTAAAACATTAAACATAGATTAAACACTTTGTCGAATAATAAACATTTAAATTTTTTTTTTAATGCACTTCTCGGAAATTCTCCTTAAAATGCAACGAATATTCATGAAGCTCCGTGGCTGTGAACCAATCACGTCTGATTTATTATTATTATTATTATTATAATTACAAGATTGCGAAAGAGAGGTTTTGGAAACATTTAGCTACAGAGCACGTGCGTTAAGCTAACGGTGCTGAATTTGCATATCGAGCCTGATTGGCTCACAGCCCTGGAGATTGTTTAGTGACATCACAACCCGAGCTCATGCATAGCTCCGCCTCCGAATCAGTGCAATTCAGAAATACTGATTCTATCTATTTATTTATTTATTTATTACATTTTTTGTTGTTGTTGTTGTTGTTTATGTGTATAAATCGTTTATATAAACGATACTCGGTATCCTGGAGTGGTTTATTTTTAACGCACGCATCACATTCCTGATGAATTATTTGGCGTTAAGGACGCTGAGGTCATTCTTCATTCTTGAAATAACTGTTCGCGGAGCCAGACAGCACCTGTTACGTCATTTTCCGGAGAAGTATTAATAATTTAAAAAAAAAATAAATAAACATTACACAGTTTTTGTGTGTGTGTGTGTGTGTGTGTGTGTGTGTGTGTGTGTGTGTGTGTGTGTGTGTGTAGGTGTTTTATTTTTCGGTTGCTGTCCTTTTCTCGAGCATCGATTGCATCACAGACTGGCGTTAAAGAAAGTAAAGAAAAGAGTTATCTGATTTCCATTTCTGGAAATGATACGAGCGCGAGATGATCACGTTATGATTATTCTTCGCCACTTCGGTGCTGTCTGTCGATTCAGACCGACTGTTGCGAGGGGTGTGCGTTAATAAACACACCCCTGAGGACCTCCAGTAATGGGTGAGGGAACGGAAAAAGCCTTTCAGTGACTGAGCAGCCGCACACACACACACACACACACACACACACACACACAGGCAGATGCTACTGATGTCATCTGTGCTATTTATAAACTTGCAGGAAATGTCACTTTATTTCTGTCTCACACACACACACACACACACACACACACCAAACACCTAGCGTGGCACTTACAGCTAATCAGCATCTGCTGTGTGTTTATCTTTTTTTTTTCTTTTCTTTTTTAATCTATATAAAATCTTTTTTGAATTTAGTTCCCCCCCGAAGTTATGTTTTAGAATTAAAAAAATAAATAAATACATAAATAAATATCACTAAAAACAGTGCACAAGCATCTCTACACATTCATGCTCATTTATAATGCTCGGATCTATGAATATTCCTGATTAATATGCATTAATATGTAAATTAGCAAAAGCCCACATGCTTTCCTGTCATCCAGATGCTGTTCAAACCTGTCAGGATGTGCTGTTACCGTAGCAACCACCATCTGTTGATCACTAACATTAGTTTAGTTAGCTAGCTACGTCTACATCTCTTACAGCTTTCTTCGCTTAGGTTAGTGTTTATTTGATAAGTTAGCTTTTACTCAATAGGTTAGCTC
>CM074928.1:22275301-22290483 GCA_037576815.1 Pangasius larnaudii
ATAGAGCGGAATATCGAGCAGAGCTCACGCATAGAGCGGACTGTTGAGCGTAGCGTCACACGCATAGAGCGGAATATCGAGCAGAGCGTCACACGCATAGAGCGGAATATCGAGCGGAGCGTCACACGCATAGAGCGGAATATCGAGCAGAGCTCACGCATAGAGCGGACTGTTGAGCGTAGCGTCACACGCATAGAGCGGAATATTGAGCGGAGCGTCACACGCATAGAGCGGAATATCGAGCGGAGCTCACGCATAGAGCGGAATATCGAGCGGAGCTCACGCATAGAGCGGAATATCGAGCATAGCGTCACACGCATAGAGCGGAATATCAAGCGGAGCGTCACGCGCATAGAGCGGAATATAGAGTGGAGCGTCACACGCATAAAGCGGAATATCGAGCATAGCGTCACACACATAGAGCGGAATATCAAGCGTCAACTCCACTCTTCTGGAAAGGCTTTCCACTAGATTTTGGAGTACGCTAGTACAAGTTATCACTCTAAAATGCACCAGAAAAGGCATCTAATCCATTTCCACCTCCACCCCCCGGTAAAAACCTCCGATGATTTTTTTTTTTTGAAAAAAAGATTAAATCCTTCTGCAGTGAAGTGTCAAATGTAACAGTTTGCAGATGGAGTTGATATTTTAATAGTTAATACAGTCGCTGAATTGTCGAGCCGAAAATAACTCGACGAGTGAAGGACAGACTGGAATCAGCGTAAAAGTTGCAGTTCTTGTAATTTCTGCAGGTTTTGAAGATGACGGCTCGATTGACTTGTCGCTGTCTTTGGAAATTCAGCAGAATTGGCTGAGGTTTAGTAATCTTTACTGCTGAATAATTTCTGCAAGCGAGCGGAGAACATGTAGAAACTCTGCGGTTAGTCTCAGAAGAAACGGCACAGAATAACTGAAAGAATGTCAGCATTTAATAAAATAAAATGATATCATTTTATCTATTATACCTGTTATTCCTATAGCTGGTATAGTTTTAAGAGTTTAAAATGTAACTTTATTTAAAAAATAAACTACTACTTTATATCCCGGTAATGTGTCGGCTTCTGTTCACACGCTTCCAGGGAGCGCTGGATCTCATTCCGGTCGATTTGCATGAGTCTTACCAGTGAATTGCCGTTGCAAATGTGTTAAAAAAAAAAAACGTGTGTGTGTGTGTGTGTGTGTGTGTGTGTGTGTGTGTGTGTGTGTGTGTGTGCAGGTTTCGCAGTGGCCCATGTGGCCCAGCAGCGCAGTTCCTCCCCAAGTTCCAGCTCCAGCTTCACAGCTCACTCCGACTCCAACACCACCAGCGGTGTGTCTACACACAGCACGTCAGGTAACACACACACACACACACACACACACACACAGAACCTCTTACATCAGTTGCCTCAGCTGCCACTCAGTGACTGTTTGCACCCCCTCGGGTCTGTTAGACAAACACTGCTTTGGCACATTTCACACAGATGTAATGATTCATTTATTTTCTTTGTCGTCAAACACGTTTCGTTCCGGATCACATGCGGCTGCTACAGCGCGGTTAGTTGGAACTGTTGTGCCACTACAAGATGTGGCCAAAAATTACTTTAAAACAATATTCCAATTCATATTCACATTGTGAACGCCCTCCTGAGCAAACAGCCCAGCGCCGTGTGTACAGAGCGGCGTGTGAAGCTTCCTCTCGCAATCCGTAAGAACTTCCTGAGATTCGACTTAATCCGAGTACAGGCAGGTGCAGCTCCAGTCCCGTTGTCTCATCAGATTTAAAATGAAAATATACATTTTGTTTTTCAAAAGTAATGAAATTAGACAGAACCGTGTGTGAACCCTCAGGTTAAACGATAGCTTTATTGTCACAGAATCACAAAGCACAGCGCCATAATAAGGAAATAAATCAGTGTTAATATATAAACTATACAACAGTGACATAAAATTACAGTCAGTCACAGTAGTGATGTAACACACAACACTGACAACCTGAACATTAACATTAAAAGAGAAGAAGAGAAGAAAGAAATGAAGTTTTCTAATAAACATCATTTTTGTGAATGAATAATATTAATAGTAATATTATAGATTTTAGATATGAATAAAGTGTGTCTATTTATAATGTTAATTTGACATATTATGTATAATTTTTATATATAATTGAATTAGATAAAAAATGACAAACACGAATAAAATATGGTAAAAATATAATATCACAATACTTCATGGCATTCTGTTGATACTCATTATGTCTCAAAAAACTGAAAACAAAAGTGTTAAAGATTTTAGCAAACTAAGAAAAGTTACGGTTTTATTATTATTATTATTTATTTATTTATTTATTTATGTATTTATTTATTTTTTACAGAACATATTCATCAGGGAAAAGTTACAATGAGAAAAAAGAGGAAGTTAAAATCCATGTAAATATCATTTTGCTACCTGGATGTAATGTTAATGTGTTAGTAAAATGGAAAAAAAAAAAAAAATCTTTAAAAAAAAATTAAATATTAACATTTTCCTAGTTAGGGAGGAGATTTTTTTTTTTTTTTTTTCCATCTTTTCTCGAATGTGATTTTTAATTTCACAGCGAGACCAGAGTCGTGTCATTAGTCGCTGATGCCTTCGATTGTGCTTCAGTTTGTTCAACTCCGTCCGAAAACACGCACATTTTCACACTTAATCCGTCAGACTTTAGGATCCTGCTGCCAGTTTTCCTTCTCGAGGCAAGTCCAAGCGCCTGCCCTGTCGTGAATATGGGATATTAATGTGTTCCAGATGTGCAGGCTCTTTCCAAGAATTCCACAGAACACCGCTATTACAGCAAGATATCAGATAACATGGTTTTTTTTTGTTTTTTTTGTTTTTGTTTGTTTCTTTTCAGCAACTGAACAGACCTGAGTGCAGACGTTGACCTCAGAGTAGTGCGGATTGAGACGCAGAGTTCAGCTTGTGTTAACGGAATTAAAATCCATCCCAATTTACTGGAGACAAAAGCCAGACTTTAGACGATGCTTTAAATGCAATCGTGAATGTTTTCAGCTAAAAAAAAAAGCTGCTTGCGACTGGATTAATAAATATTCAGTAAAAGTGGGAATATAACAGCAGACAACAAGCAATAACATGGTAAAATGAAACAAATAATTTTATATTTAAATGTGCGTAACAGTATAAAGGAGTACTAATACTATACAGAAATGCTGTAATGACGTATTAGAAATAAATAAATGCACAAATAGTCATTTTATTGTAGAATTAAATATGAATTTGTAAATAAATGCCTAAAAATGCAATATCACATACAAAGTACATACAAGTAATATTCAAAATAGCTTGTAATGAAGTTTTTTTATTATTAAACATACAAAGAAATAGAAAAAACAAGTTAAAAAAATAATAATAATAACTGAATAGAAAGAGGACGGTGTATTCAGACAGTGTTAAAGGGTAATGTTTGGTGTAACCCCATGCTGAATGTGTTCATTATCTGCTCCTCCCACACCGGGGTCCCAGTGTGTGTGTGTGTGTGTGTGTGTGTGTGTGTGTGTGTGTGTGTGTGTGTGTGTGTGGTTTTGGAAAAACCTGAAAACCTTAGAGCATCTCGACACCACAGAAACCCAGGAGAAGACGTTTGAAGAGATAAGGCAGTGTGTTGTGGCTTCTGTGACATCTCCTACACGATTTCAGTCTCTGAACCGGAGGCGTTTGACTAATTCACACGTCTGGTGTTTTTATTTCGTTGGTAATCTTTCTTTTAAGCCTTTGTGTAGACTCGACGGTTAGGCATAACAAAAGCAGAGTGACCTTTAGGTGAAGTTCTAAGGTCCTCCTCCTCAGCCTGGTTTCTCTGGAAGCTCTGTCTCAGAAGATGAGTTCACAGAAATGCAGCGAAGGTGCTACAATGGTGCACCACAACAGAGCTGATTTTATTTTTTGCACGGTGACTTCGCATGCTAAACTTACACCATGTGGCCAAACGTATGTGGACGCCTGACCATCAAACCTATACATGGTTCTTCCCCAAAAGTCTGAAGCACACAGAACGTCTCTGTGTGCTGTAGCTTTACAGTTTCCCTGGAACTAAGAGGCTTAGACCTGTTCCAGCATGACGACGCCCCTGTGCACGACGCCAGCTCCATGAAGGCATGGTGTGTTCAGGTTCGAGTGGAAGAACTCCAAAATCTAGTGCAAAGCCTTCACAGAAGAATGAAGGTTATTATAACACGGAAGGGGGGAATAAATCTGGAATGAGATCTTCAACAAGCACGTTTGAGTGTTGTCCACATACTTTTGAGCACGTAGTGTATAATCCGATTTCCTTTCCTGTAGGTTTTTACTTCTGGTTTATGATTTCGTTCTTTCCCACCCCTGTGACGTGTCCCCCCCCTCTGTTCTCCTCTAGTCAGGTCCGGAAGCGAGGGCCGGAGGTGTGCGTTCTCTCTCTCGGATGATGCCGGAGAGTGGGTTTAGACCTCCACACCCAGGCACGTCAGCGTGTCGCTTGCTACCTCAGCCCCTCAACAGCGTGCGCACTAACATCCTGTAGACTTCCTCAATTTGCCTGTGGTGATGCAAAATAAATCAAAACTAACACACTCTCGTTTCCTCTCTGATTATAAAGTAAATCATCACTGTGACTGGAATTTGTACGTTCACAATTAAAGGAAACAGCACAACACGAGGATGCGAGATTTCCCCGAACACACAAACACCATAATGCACCACGAAGCTTCTCATTAGTTAACAAGCACTAGCGTATTCCTTTGGCACCGTTTTACCCTAACTATTAATTCAGTCAGTGTAGACGATCAGCCGAGACGTGTTAATATCGGAAATTCGCTTCCGTAGCTTTCTTTAACAGTGTGTTAACCGCTTGCATGGGTTTTTAATTTAAAATGTAGCTGGAAAGTTGGATATGTTTGATTTCAAGTAAAGGAGAAAAAAAGTGACTTGCTTCCTGTCATGTCATAACACTTAACTCCACCCTGAGAGTATCTTAAGCTCATTTCTATATAAAATGTAATGTGAAATATTTTCAGTACCAAACTTCCACCAGAAACCCGTAACTAATTTACCTCCTAAATACCTCCCTCTTCTTTGAAAATTACATTTCCAGGGAAGAAAAAAAGTCTATTTGTAGGGATAAATACAAATAATGGGATCACACTTTAATCCAGAAAAAGTTTTTTTTTTGATCTTTTAAAAAAAATAAAATAGATGAAGAGAAAAATGCAGGCAGTCTGAGTTCCGCTGTTTTGTTACTGCTCTGTCTGCGGGCACTGATGAGTTGTACGGGTCACATGTTTCTAATCGGACCTGCTCTAACTGTTTTAGCGCCGGCCGCAACCCTGGCACCGAGCCTGACCCCCGCCGCCCAGCCCACCATCTCCCTGCTGTCGGACACCAACACCGACTCGCTCAGCGTCGACTCGCTCACCCTGCTGCCTCCGGCCGACCCACCCTGCCTGCGCCACTTCACCCGGGACGAGGCCGCGCCCACTGACCCCGACACCCATACGACGCCCCACCCAGACCCCGCAGAGGACAGAAAGGACATCGCAGCCCTCCCGGAAGAGCACGGGTCTTATCCCAATCCCGATTCGGGAGAGATCAGGAAAAACGATGGACCTCATCCCGATTCTGAACCAGCAAAAGTTTCTGAACCTGATGTAACCTCAAGGTCAAGAGAGCAGGTCGAGACTGAAATTCCTGCTCCAGACCCTGAAGAGAACCTGGAACTGGAGCAGGAGACAGAGATAGACTGAGACACGTTTTTTTTTTTTTGTTTTTTTGTTTGTTTGTTGAGGAACCAGCTGAAACCTGAACGTCAGATTGGTTGCATTCTTGGTTTCTGTTTGTTCATCACAGCGGTGGCTTTTGTCCTGTTCCGCACCTCCTCTTTGTTTAAGAACATTCTTGAATGCAACATTTTTTTTTCTTCTACAACAGTAGGGTTATTGATCGTGTCTTTCAAAGCACATCTTTGTTTTTGGTCAAAGCGCTATTATTTCTCTCTCTCTGCTGTGGTGCTGTGTGCGTGAGTGAGTTCTGAGTTATGCCTGCATGAGTGATTGAGTGGGATTATTCAAGATGTGTGTGTTGCGTGATTGATTGTGTGACTGATTCGAGAAAGGATGAGGAGGAGGATGAAGAGGAGAGTGGGTTTGTTTTTATAAATACGTGGGTGAGGGAATGCCCGCTCGGTTTTACCAGTCTTAACACTGAGGAATGTACCATGAGCTCTGGGTCTGTCCAGCGGTGCTCTCTCCTGGACGACTCTCTCACTTTGACTGAACACACATTTGCACTTCAAGCAGATTTTTTTTTTTTTTTTTTTTTTGGACACTGTAAGTGAAAATCTGCGCCGTGGTCAGGAAAACTCAAAACAGCAAACTTACTTCCCAGTAATGGTGCATGCGGCTGCAACAAATCCCACTTCACCAAAATCCGGTCTTACATCATCACACAGTTCGGTGTTTTAACATACTCGAGTCTTAGCACTCAGCTCAACTTCGGTTCTGCTCTTTTTTTTTTTTTGTTTGTTTGTTTGTTTTGTTTTTATTTTTTCACATACTTGAATCAAGTCGTGTTGGTTTTGGAACTGATCCAACGAGCTGTACGTGATTTGGAGGAAGGAAACGGAAACAGACGTACCTATTCCCAGGACAAAACTCAAGTCGCAAACCTGCCGAAGTTGCTAAAAATGTATTTGACTAAAAAAAAAAAAAATAAAAAAAAAACCGAGAGATGAGCAGTCGGTTTGATGGAAACATTAAAAGGTGTACGTTTTATAAACACGAGTCGTTTGTTATTTTCCACCATGTTCTGTCATTCATTATTTATCATTCATACCACCGATTTACACTTAATGTTTCCCCGTAACTGAATGGTTCCAAGCAGAACGGGGCTTTGACGCCTCAAAGATTGCACCAAGTACCAAGAAGTTCAATGTTAAACCCCTGACAGGTTGTAGGTTTACAGAAGCAAAAAATTTAAATGACCAATAATTTGGAGTTTGAGTTCTTCATGGGTTCTTTAAGAGCTCGTTGGATAACTGAGGGTTTTTAGCTTCTTTAAAAAAAATATATATATATATATATATTCTACTGTCGGAGGGAGAACCGAACAATCCTTAAGGGTTAAAATGTTAACAATCCAAGCACATGAAAAAACTTCACGGAATAAACTTCTGAAAACGAAAAGAAAAAAAAAATCGTGAATTTAAATGTCATTTGGTCATCAGAAAAGCTTTGATAATCATATTTTGTGTTTTGATCTGATTTATTGCTTAAATGTTTTTTTTGATACTTTGCCTCATTTATGACTCCGAGGTCATGAATATTAATTAATCAGTGCACACAACAGACATGTGATTGGCTGAAGAGACACTGCATCGCATTTACACATAAATCCCTACGCCGGTACACGGACGAGACGTAAGCAACAAAAATTTTGAAAAGTTTCTTTAAAAAACAAAAAAATTCATAAATCACTGTTTTAATTACTGAATGAATTTAATTATTTACGTTTCTTTATCAAATATAAATGTTTGTTTTATGATCATTGTAGGTTCGTGGTATGAATTATAACTGATATGATAAACGTGGTTCATGTTTTATAAACTACGCACTGTTTTACAAACACGTCTGTAAATTTAATGCTCCAGATTCCACTTTCAGTGTTGGCTGTGCGCTGTGTGTGTGGGAGGGGCTTACTCTGTCTCTGTCCTGTCAATCACAGCGACGCTAGCCAATCATAGGCGTGTATGTGGATAGCGCTTTGCTCCGAGTGCGTTGCGCCACCCGGGGAGAGCTGGATGCTGGCTGGGAATTGGCAAAGACCAAAATATGGGGGGAAAAAAAATAAACCAACTCGTGCGTTTTTTTATCAAATCCATTTGTTGCAGTTAATCTTTGCTTTTGCAGCACATCGGGACATTTTAGTGCTCCGCACGTAAGCGCTTTTCTTAACCACCATTACTCCAGGTGACGGTTTTAGAGAAAACACGGCAGAAATGTCTGATGTTGTACAGCCGTGATTAGTGATTTACTCTTTGCTGCCTTTAATAAGAAGTTTTCTGTTTTCCGTACAGAATGTTTTAACACCGTCGTTACGTTGCAGTGGGAATCAGAGAAGGTGGGGTCGTTTCAGCTTTGATCTGCAATAACAGTAATTTATTATTTTTTTTAAAAACAAACGAATTTATTTCACTTTAAGGTTCTATTCACTAGTAAGAACAAAAACTGATGTTTGGATTTGTATCACGTGGTAAAATGCAGCACAGAGAAAAAAGGGGGGGCGAAAATTTTCTGTTCCGTGTTTTTAGAGATTTTCTCTCTGGAAAAACGTGGCTTATTTTGTAAAGAGAGAGAGAAAAAAAAAAGATAACCTTTAAAGCAATACAGTAATTTCGAGTGCAGTATTTTCTCTGTCATGTAAATATCATGTCCGTAATGAAGAAAAAGGAAACAAAAAAAAGTAACAGCAGAGTATCAGATGACACGGTTTTACATTGTGTAAATTGCAGTCGGCTTTTAATCTCTTACAGTTGCTTTAAGGACAGATATAATAAAGACATGCAATAAATTATTCTACATACATACAGCCGTGTGTATTGTTCTGCTTCCTTTTTTTTTTTTTTTTTTTTTTTTTGTCGAGCTCTTTATCTTCAAGTGTCTCTTTCTCGAGGCTCATTACAGCTGCAGTTGTTATCTGAACTTGTGCTCTTGCCCAGATTTCCCTTCATTTCCACTGAACTGCTGAATAACTGCTTACTTCCGAGTTTTTCAGATTCTGTTGAATTGCACAGCAGTTTTCACAGCGGTTTCTCAAAAACATTACAAAGTTAAGATAATCTTATCTCATATATAGAGAGAGAGAGAGAGAGAGAGAGAGAGTTCAACAGGAGGCTTGCGTTACCATTTTAACAGTCTGCAATACTTTTAGGAAACATCTGGGTTTTTTTTGCGTAATGCAGTTCAGCTATAGTGCAAAAACAGAAAACTGAAATAAGTGCAGGAGGTGATGAGCGTTACGGGGCTTGTGTTACGGGGCTAGTTTTCTACAACGCAGCATGGTTTCAGTAACAAACCCAAACCCAAGATGATTCATATCCCAGTCGTGTCTGTTTCTCGTTGTATACATAACGTTGCCTATGAAAGCAGGAGAAGTTTCTGTGGAGGTTTTGGGGGTGACGACTGATCGAATAATAAGATATTACTTGATTTCACATCGCTTATTGAATGTTAAAAAGTGTCACTCGTCTACCTCAGTATTGCGCACGAGACACAGCGAGTATGTTTTAATGGCAGGGTGCCAATACTTTTATGTTGAGCGCGATCTTGGTACATCAGATCGCGTTCTTTAAGGCATAAAGTGCGTTACGTTCTGCGTGAGTATGTTCTACCCCATGTAGTGAGCGAACGCAGCGAATAAGAAGCAGTGAGGGATTCAGACTGACCTGAAGATTACGGGTTTTGTGTGGATCACGGCTACACGTCAGCGCCGAGCAAACATTACTGTGAGGGAATAAACCTAAAACGTAAATAAAATGTCTGCCAAAGATATCACGATAAAAAAAAAAAAGATATAAAGATAAATCAGCACTGTGATCGACCAATCCGTGATCTGCACTATATCTAGCCCCGCCCACATGTAGCAAGACAAGAACCAATGACTGAGCAACGGAAAGGATGAAATGTGTGGTCACAGTTAATTTAGAGTTTGAAAGTAAAACGAAGAAGATAATCTTATCTGGAACAAACAGACAAAGAGAAAGTGTGTGTGTGTGTGTGTGTGTGTGTGTGTGTGTGTGTGTGTGTGTTTTTGAAGCTCTACCATTTAACAATCTGCAGTACTTTTAGCATTTTTACGGGGCTTTTCCACTGGAGATTCTGGTCTCCCGTGAAAGGAGGAGGAGGAGCTTCTCTGCAGGTTGTGGGTGGAGACTAATCGATTAATTTAAATACTACTCAGAATTTTCAAGCAACACTTATCTCTCTCACAAGGTTAACTATTAAACACAAGCCACAGCGAGATCTGTTACGACACGAGTGCTGTTCAATCGTGAATAATAATAATCACTATTTTAAAAGTGTCAGAGTTGCAGCCAAATCGTCTTCTTAGCCTGATTTACACGTCGGTTTACAACCTGAATTATTTCTTCACATACCAGTTGTTTGTCATTTGTCCAATAATAATAATAAGAGTTTTATGAGCGATAGAGCAACCCAAAATCAGTTTGGGGTGCCAATACTTTAATCTTGGGGTTTAAAAAAAAAATTTTTGTTAAATAAATTCTCATGGCCTTCAAGTTCATGAGCACCAAACAAACTTCACCAGAGCTAACGTTTAGTGACAGACAGTAACAGTTTGGCTCTGAACAGCTCTTAAGTTGGCAAACAAACAAGGATGTGTTTAAAAAAAAAACTGGAACACAAACTACAGCTCTGTATCTCTTCCAATAAAAAAAAATAAATAAATAAATAAAAAAATGCATTAAACACATCCAGGGAGTAAAATTGTCTAAAGGTTAACTCTGGGGGGAAAAAAAAACCCAGATTAGGTTTGCCTAACACACCTCGTTCGAACACGTCTGTTCTCGTGTATACGACGGCATTTTCGGTTAAAGGAAATTCATATGTGCGCCTCCCACTTCCAAGCAGGAAATAAACCGGAATGTTTTTATTCTGGCTTTAAGTGATAAAGGAAATGCCGTTGTTGGCACATGGCGCATGTGGGAATCATAACAAGAACTTCAGACTTGTTCTTTTAAAAGCAAAACTGCGTACACGCAGAGCTTCATCTGTCGAAAAGAAAGAAATCAATACAAAGAAAAGTAAAAAAAATTACATCCCGCTTTTATTCTTGCTTTCGGATTATTTCCTGGAAAATCCTTGGTAGTTTAGCAAATAAATTTTTTCCCCCCAAGTTAATAAAAGAAGTTTTATAAATTGAATAAGTATACACTTTGATTTCAACCCGATATTATTTAAGACTAAACATTTTTAAAAAGAATTTGAATATATATATATATATATATATATATATTATCTCAGTTAATCTTCATAATCTTAATATATATCGCTGGTTGATCTTTACTTGTATCTTTGATCTTTCAAATATTTATATTTATTCCTCTAGGGCTTTAATTAAATATGTAAATTTACATACTTTATGTAAAACTCTAAAGATTAATCTAGTCTAGAGGATTTTTAAAGAATTCAAATGTTTATTTCACACTGTGTGAAGAGAAAGACTTTAAAAGAACAGTTTGGGGGGAAAAAAGATTATTGTTTAATCGAGAAGACGTGTTTTTCAACAGAAGTCTGTAACATCTTTGTAAATAAGAGTTGGATTTAACATGATTTTAAAAAAAAATGCAGCTTGTCTATCAAAATGAGATTATGAATATATATAAAAATACTTTAAAATACTTTATATATGTTTCTGCTCTAGTAAGTGTGGCTTATACGGTTTTATAAAGAATTTGACGTATACATCATAATGACCGACGGAATTGACACACAGAGCAGGAAACTGGTTTTCAGAAAGTTTTTTTTTGTGAAGTGGGCGGAGCTTAAAGCCTTCTTCCAAGTTGCTACGTTTCCAGCTGAAGTTACAAGTCTGTAAAAACAGAGAATGAACATATTTCAGCTGAGTTTTCACATTTCATTACTGCAGCGTGAGAGAAGATCTTATGATACAGATGCAGTTTACCAGCAAGTTCGAAACGTTTGTTTGACTAAAACTTATTGTTGCTGTACCCGTAGTGTCTCTCCGTGCACAGCGCTGGCATCTAATACTCTGTTAGTAAAAGAAAAGAAAATTACAAATTGTACAATTGTAAATATGCATCTTTATCACAGGCTTGACAGAATTCAATTAGCCATGTGTTTGTTTGGGGGAAAAAAAAAAAAAAAAGATCTTCACTATTATTACTTTCCTATTATTCTGGGAGTGTTATTGCAGACTTGAGCAGCTCACCATGAAGGTCACGATCATAATCATCTCCATTCTTTGGAATGTGCATCGGTTATTTGACATTATAAATCAAGAAAAGACCTTAAGATCCAAACACTCGGCTGCATGACTCAGAGCTAGCTGATTCTGTTCCAGGAAAAAGTGAGATTGTGAGAAAAAGTGGCATTCTGTGAAAGAGAGAAGTTAAAGAGAAGAAGATAGTTGAGGAAAAACAGGGCGAGTGAGGTTCCTTGAAGATCAGTTTTAGCACCACAGCACAGAACTGTGTGGTGTTTCGGGTTCCCTTGATGTTTAACAGTTCTAATTCTACTTAAAAGCCCTTTTAAAAAAAAAAAAAAAAAAAAAAAAAAAAAAAGGGAAGCCTTTTATAGTGTCTAGAACATCGAACAAACCAGTCAGTTCCTGTTCTCAGTTACGTTTTAGCAGCTAGGAACAGTCGCTCCTTCACCAGCCTCTCTTTATTCCTCCTTTCGAATAAGCCACAAAAAAAAAAAAATGCAGCTTATCACGTTTCCGAGAAACCGCAAAGTGTCCACAAGATGTCGGAACAGTTACAGCGTCAAAGTTACTGTTGCTAAGCACCGACACTGGAGACTCCTTCCATAAATGCCAAGGAAACGTCTCGTCACAGATCAGCCCTGTGACTGCGATTGCGATTGCGAGCTAAAGAAACGGTAACGTGTTCGAACGAGCGCATTAACAGAATCCCTGCAGCTGCGCTACTGTCAGAGCTGCTGGTATAGAAAATTAATCAGCACCTTCTGACCAATCAGGATGCGTGACAGCGTTGTTCATTAAATCGTGAATTTAAGAAAGAAGGATCACATTACAGGCTGAGAAGCGTATTTCTGCACGTGGAATGGGAACGTCAGATCAGTGACATTCCCGTAAACATGCTTCTCCGCTCTGAGGGAGATTTTATCTTTTCTACGTACACAAACAACACGTGATGCTGACGGAACAAAACGAGGCGTGTGTTTATCGCACGGTTTGTGATCACTGCGCGCTGATAAGAGGTCAGCGAGAGCTGGCGGTAGTGTCGTTTTCTGACAAATCGTCAGAGGGTATCGTCTTTTTTACCATGTCGTCTTGTAATCTTTGTGTTTTGCGACACTCACGTGTGACGTGCTCCTTTCTGGTGTGGAGTAAAACTTACGAGAAATGAGAAATCATTTCTTCACGCAAAAACTCGTAGACTTGTAACAAAATCATGTCCGTCACGACATTGCGCCAGAGATTTTGAGTCTTGAAAGCAGATTCTATAAACCTGCAAATTACAGAAACACTTACGTAAACCGAGACCGTATTCTCACCTCAATATTCTTTAGTGGCCCTGGAGCTACTTTTAAAATTAACGTTGTATTAGAATACTACAGAACTTTCTAATCTATATATATATATATAAACTGGCATTTTGTTCATTTTGATAAAGCGCTTTCCTGAAGATGAACGAATGAAATTCATCGATCAAACAAAAACTTTAAAAGTGCGACATAAATCAGAAACCCAGGCAGGTTTTTTTTTTCTAGAAGAATCCAGACACTTAGTAAAAGCTGGAACAACAAACTCTTTTACACACATTATCAAGATTTAATTGTCATCTTGTTGTCTTGTTGTCAACTTGTAGATCCGGCTTTAGCAGCAGGAACCTCCACCAGACGTTTCCTTTAGCTGCTTAGAAGACTGGCACAAGGATGAGGAGGAATCATGGACCATTCCTTCCTTAAAAAACTCTTTCAGTTCAGCAGTATGTTTGGGCTCGATCTTGATTAAGCAGCCCTCTTCAGGTCATTCCACAGTATCTCCATTGGGTTAAGGTCAAGACTCTGACTTGGCCATTCCAAAACATGAATTTTCATCTTTTTCATCCATTCTTCAGTTGCTCTAGTGCTTTGGGTCATTGTCTTGATGCATCACCGAACCTCTATTAAGCTTGAGATCATGGACTGTTTTCAACTGTTAAACGTCTTGATACAGTTTTGAACTCATTGTTCCTTCAATGACTGGAAGGTGTCCAGGCCCTGAGGTAGCAAAGCAGCTCCACACCATGATGCTTCCTACACCGTGCTTCACAGTTGAGATGAGGTTTTGGTGTTGGTGTGCAGTGCCTTTTTTTTTCTCCAAACACAGCCTTAGGCATTTTTCTTCTTCTGTCTCATCTGAACAAAGAACATGTTCCCAGAAGCATTGTGGAACATCCAGGTGGTTTTGAGCAAACCTGAGATATGCCGCAGTGTTTATTTATTTTATTTGACAGCAGTGGACACGTGAGTAAAGACTTTGGCGATTTGTAGAGTTGTCTGCAGGTCTTTTGCTGTTACCATTGGGTTCTCCACCTGTTTCACGATTGCCTGGTGTGCTCTTGGTGTAAACTTTGCAGGATGCCTGCTCCTAGGGAGAGTAGAAACGGTCGTGAATTTCCTCCATTTGTTAGACAGTTTGTCTGATCATGGATTGATGAACACCTAGGTCTTTAGTACTGCTTTTGTAGCTTTCTAAATGGGAAAGATAACACGTTTTAATTACACATTTAACAGCCGTTTATGAGTCGTGGCTGAAGAAAGGACTGGGATTGTGCGGCGCACTGCAGCTTATCAAATTCAGGCAGTGTGGTCGAAAGCATGCATCTCATCTCCGCGAATGCATCCAACCTAGATTTTGTTCTTTGATTTGATACATATGAAGGCACTGAACCCTGCATCCCATAAAGAAATGTTAGCAAGTGGTACCAAGAGAATGAGCAGTTTAGTTGGGGGTCACGTGGTGCACTTCACGTCATATTAATATGAGACCATTTTAGAAAGTTCAAAGAGTTTAAATCCCAAAATGCCAGAAAGCTTTACACAAAGTTCCACTTAAATGTAGTCCAGACATGACATGCTTCTTTAGTTTTGGAACTGTAGCTGAGAAGCTAATGTAGCTAACAATTTCATTACGAATTTTTTTCTCTATGTTTTACATGGTGTGGCTCTGGGGGTGTGGCCTATGAGACAGTGATATCAAATTGTCAGAAGGAAAAAAAAAATATTCCTGTTCTTCAAGACGACTGCCTTTGTAACATCCAAGCGTTCAGCCGCACGGTGAGGTTTAGTTTGTGTTTATAGGTAACAGGAAGTCCTACTGTCTCCTAAACCACATCGCAATGTCAACATCTGCATGACATCACTGTCAGATTAAAAAAAAAAAAAAGCCAACATCAGGCGCCCAGCAATGGT
>CM074928.1:22317010-22322010 GCA_037576815.1 Pangasius larnaudii
GACCAGCCTGACGACACGCCGACTTCCAGACTTCCAGCACTCGCTGTGTAAGACGGAATCGGAGGTGTCTGTATTTTTTTTTTTTTTTTATAACTGAACTGAATGAACTTTCTCTCGTGGTCAGGTATTTCTCATTCAGGCACTACTGATTTAATATTTTAATCCTAGTCTTAATAAATACTAACAGAAATCAAGATCTTGATTAATACATTATTAAATTATTGATTTATTGTTGATTATATGTTATTTCTGTAAGTTTACTTGAAGTGTTCTATTTTTCCTGAATATAAAAGGTGCCATTTTTAATGATCAGCAGTTCTGATAGACAAAATTCCCACATCTACACCCAGAAATAAGATTAAAAAAAGAAATTCTCAGCCTCTTCAGTGTACAGATAAAAAAATAAAAAAAAAACCCTGAAATAATAATAATAATAATAATAATAATAATGTAGTGATTTATCTTGTCTTGTATCTCAGCTGAACAAAAGGAAAAACCAGTACTGATTCATTCAACGTTAGTGATTCGTTCAAACAGAATGAATCATTTGTAAATGAATCATTTCTACCTCAGGTGCAGTTTGTGCTGAACATCACACTCCGCTCCTTTATAGTTCATGACTCGTGCCAAGTTGTTTAATCCTCTGCGTTGCTGCGTTAATCAGAGACGCATTAGCATATTAATTGAGCTGGATGAATCAGACTGTACATTTCTGTCGTCTCAGAATTGATTCCCTCGTGATTTATATCTGCATTATCTCTTTATAAAGCGATTACGCAACCGCAGTGTGTTTATTTTATTTTAGAGTTACTGAGTGGTTTCCACTGGGGAGGGACGAGACTCTGCTTTTTAAAATGAAATCATTAGAGCCTCAGTGTGTGTGTGTGTGTGTGTGTGTGTGTGTGTGTGTGTGTGTGTTTTGCTGTAATCCCTGCGCTGTGTGGCTCTGATGCTCGCCTCACCTTAATGGCTCATAACTCACAGTTTCCACTCGCAGTATTGAATTATATAAAAACTCCTATTTCATAAAAATGATTAGGAGTCAGTGAGACTCTGATTTTTTAAAATGAAGCCATTAGAGCCTGACTGCTTGATGTTGGTAAGTGTGTGTGTGTGTGTGTGTGTGTGTGTGTGTGTGTGTGTGTGTGTGTGTGTGTGTGTGTGTTTAATAGCACTCCAGATGTCCCCTCGTGTCCCGTGAGACGCTCACGTTTCTCTAATCCAGACACGTTCCAGGCACAAAGACTTCATGCAGCAATTTGCATTCATAATCTCTTCTCGGGAAAGCGGGGGACGTGTTTGTGCTTTAATGTTCCCCGTGACCTTTGACCTCTCGCCGGCCTCTTCACCCTCTCCAGCTGTCGTGTGAAAAAAGCGTCCGGAGACTGACAGAAACGAGGAACTCATTATCACAGGATCAGTCTTTTTGTAATTATGAAAGCTGTAACGGAGACTCAGACTTTCTGCTTTTATTGATTTGCATTCATTTATTTATTTTAGATTTAATTCTGCTTGCTATAATTACTGGATCTGCTCTTCATTCTTACACTCCTCTGTCTGGCTCTAGCTCTTCATTCTTACACTCCTCTGTCTGGCTCTAGCTCTTTAGTAGATCTAAATCTGCCAGTCTGTCTGTAATGCTGTGAATGTGGCAGATCTAATTTCAGTAATGTGAGTTTAGAAAATAAAAAGGAAAAAAGTACATGAAATAAAAACAGGGGATGAGACTGAAATGTTTTATTTTTCAGTACTAACAGTATGTGTGTATGCTAGCTCTGTCTGTCTCTATCTATCTATCTATCTATCTATCTATCTATCTGCCTGTCTCTCTGTCCATCTACATGAGACTTAATACGCGTTTGTGTCTTTTGTTCTATTTCATTTTATTGTTCAGTAAAAACATGGGAATTCCGGCTCCTTGCAGTGAGTCAAATCATTCGACTCAGCTCCCCTAAGAGTCGACTCTTTCAGTTCCCAAACGGCTCAGTGACATTTTTTCCCCCCTCTAAACCCGACAGATTGCCATCATTTTGCCTTGTGATTTTTTTTTTTTATTATGGCTGTAAAAGTTTCAGTGTTTTTTTTTAACCTTGTAATAAACAAGATAACAGTACTGTGCACTGCAGACGGATCCTCCCTGATGATTCAGTATGCTGATTCATACACACTGAAGTACACGGCTCACTGTTCACGCATTCACAATAAAGAACAGAAAACATGTAGGTTTCCATGGAAACATTTCAGATTAAACTAGACATCGACTACACCGTAACTGCTTTAACTTGTCTATTTCTACACTAACAGAAAAGAGTCGTCTCATATGCGAGTCGACTCTCAACGTAAAGGAATCGGGTCAAAGAGTCGACTCTTGGGAATCGACACATAACAAACTGACAGCGCAAGCGGAGAGACGGAGACACAGCGCACAGCGCTGGACGTTTTCGTCATTAAACTGGACATTTTTGAGATTTAATAACAGAAATATAAGTGCGGATATTTACGAGGGACCTCCAGGAATTTTTTCATACATTCAGAGGAGAAATTTGTGGACATATTCCCTGAAAAACACCGACTTTTCCATGCTTGTTCGCAGCGCTCTGCACTAACGCTAGCAACATTAGCTCAAGCTAAGCTAGTTTATGCTAACCTTATAACACCTTAAACCTGACAGGCTGTGAATGAGCAAATGTAGCTAACTATTCGCGCTGTCTTTGTTCAAATAATGCTTTTTTATTTTAAAAAATAATCATAAAAATTTACAAGTTCGTCACTGAGTCATCGCCTGGACAGAGGTACGCTGTAAATGTCTCGCGCATTTATTAATTTTGACAGCTAGTTAGCAAACTAATGCGAGATTAGCATCGCTATAGAACGCCAATTAAACGAATAAATATATATATTCAGTTAAAAAAAGTAAATTCTTATCGTTGCTGTATAAAACAAAAAAGCGAATTCTAGTTTGTTATATTTTCATTAATATCCGAGTAAAAATCTTCTAAATGAGCTATGTTCTTTGTGAAATGCGTTTGCTAGCTAGCTAGCTAGCTAACAATGCTTAGCGAGTTATGCTAGCTGATTAGCAAACAAATAAATAAACAAGCTGTTTAATTTCTAAGCGTTTAAACTTTTAATCCACCTTCATAATTTTGGGTGCGTGTGTTGGTGGATAAAGAGAGATAATAATATTAATAGTAACATAGAGGATATTTTGCTAGCGGGCTAATATGTGTGCAGGCTAGTTAATGCTAATAAACACCGCTAGCATAAAGGAGGTTGTAACGTTACAAATAAAACTTGCAGGTTTTTTTTTGTTATTTAGTTCAGGAAAGTGGTTTAAATTGTTGATTTATACGCGTTGTGCTTTGTTGTTTCTGTGTGTTTTTAAATAAATAAGTAAATAGAAGACAGAAAGACAGGAATAAAAGTGCGAGTGGCGCTAATGTAGCTAGCTGAGGGCGCTAGCTTGGCCGCTGTCGGTCCTGGATGCATTTAGTGGGTTTTGCGTGTCGCGGCGCTCGCGGAGGTTTGCTGGAGCTTGCGGCTCTGATGTGAGCAGGATGGGGTCTCAGGGCAGCCCGGTGAAGAGCTACGACTACCTGCTGAAGTTCCTGCTGGTGGGAGACAGCGATGTGGGGAAGGGAGAGATCCTGGACAGCCTGCAGGACGGATCTGCGGAGAGTCCATACGCCTACAGCAGCGGTGAGTCCAGCAGCAGTGTCGGGGGTTTACTGCTGTACACACACACACACACACACACACTCCAATGTCAGGGGTTTACTGATACACACACTGTCTCTCACACACACACACACACACACACACACACACACTCCAATGTCAGGGGTTTACTGCTGCATACACTGTCTCACATACACACACACACTCTCCACAGGGTTATGGGTTCAAGTCCAGCAGCAGTGTCGGGGGTTTACTGCTACACACACACACACACACTCCACTGTCAGGGGTTTACTGCCACACACACACACACACACACACACACACACACACACACTCCACTGTCAGGGGTTTACTGCTACACACACACACACACACACACACACACACACATACACTCCACTGTCAGGGGTTTACTGCTACACACACACACTCTACTGTCAGGGGTTTACTGCCACACACACACACACACACACTCCACTGTCAGGGGTTTACTGCTACACACACACACACACACACACACACTCTACTGTCAGGGGTTTACTGCTACACACACACACACACACCCACTCCAGGAGGTTATAGGTTCAAGTCCAGCACCATCATGAGAGTGAGGGTTTATGGGTAAAGCGAGACGCAGCGTCGCTCTCACTCGCGTTCCTGTAAGAAGCGTAACGAGACGATGCAGCGGCGCTTTAGTCTTTTCGTCTGTCCAGCTCTCTCCCCTGCTCAAACAGATCAGCTTCTAAAACTCATCATCGCCATCCGAGTAGATCGATAACTAGCCGAGTAGATCGATAACTAGCCGTATAGAGTCAACGCCGTTACTCGCCATCTGCTAGCTGCATTGCATTCTGGGACTTCGGGTCCAGAGTTTACTTCTGCGCCGCTTCTACGTTTCTCACTGATGTGGAGCTAGAAGATGATGAGTGAACCGTACTAGCAACGTGACATCACGAAGATAATCACTAAAAACATCAGAAATATTCCAGAAATATTTCCAGTTTTTCTCGTAACGTTTATAATATCGCTTTAACGTTATGAGTTTAACGGCTGTCCTTGCGCTTAGAAATGAGTTTGGAGTAAATGGTTTGGGGTTTTATTTGGGTTTTGTTTTGTTCCCAATCCCAAATTCTTGTCTGTGGTCCAGTTGGAAAAATGGCGGCATTTTCCTTTAGACAGCGGTCACATTTTCCAAATCTCAGTCTGCAGAACGGTGACGGAGAAAACGCTGTGGCTTCGACACTAATATTAAACCGAATGTGGTTATTTTTTTTTTTTTTTTTTTAACGCGTTGAGTCACTTTTCCGAGACAAAGCGTC
>CM074928.1:22327010-22351273 GCA_037576815.1 Pangasius larnaudii
GCACAGGTGAGTGACCCCCTGCTGACCCTGTCTCACATGTCACCAGCACACACATCCATCCCTGTCTATAAAGCAACGGCCAAACATTTAGCGAGTACACCGTCACTGACTGTTTATTTTATTTACTAATGTACTTGTCAGGGAGAGCGCCAATTAATCAATTAACCTTAATTACCCTCATCAGTTGTACTGTGAATGAGTTTATTTTCCATCCATCCTTATATAATTGAATATGATAAAAATTATATTTATTATAAGTTTTCTCTTTTTTTTTTTAAAGCCTCAATAGAACAATGACTCATGAATGTCACGGTTGTTTACTCATCATTTGACCTTCAGACACAAACACTGTGTTTCCTCGTTGCCAGATCAGACAGAATCCCCCATAATTCAGCTAAACATCTTGAGCTAATATATATATATATATATATATATATATATAGTTTTAACCATAGTTTGTTGTGTTTTGGTTTTTGTTTCATAATGTATTCATCATTAAATACCATCCTGTCTGAAAATGTAAAATAATTGAAAGATGTGTGATATATGAATTTTGTAATATTATTCCAACCCAGTTTCTTGTGGTTTTTTTTTTTTTTTTTTTCCTGGTCCTCTGCAGGGCATCCTGTTGGTGTATGACATCACTAACCGCTGGTCCTTTGACGGGATCGACCGCTGGATTCGAGAGATCGATGAGGTAAGGAGCTGAGGGTGGGGGGTGTGGGGGGGGGCTCACCGCCCATTTTCCCCCAAGTAATGCAGACAGAACAGAGACGTCGCGTTTTCCTGTTTCTTACGTTAATCACTTAATGATACGAGTCACTGAAGATCATCTCGTGCTTCCGCTGACCAGCGTTACAGTTTCAGTCACGTTAGAATTATTAATAGAAAAAGGTCACTGGTGTATAACAAAGTCCAGATCACAGATTTTTGATGTTCAGCAGTTCAGTTGGCCGATTTTATGGACGCCATTTTATGCAGCATGTGGCTTCATCGTTCTTTTAAAGTGTTTTAATGTCGTCTGATGAAATCCAGTCTATTCTAACATACACCAAAGTATTTTAAGCCCTTTGTGACGATCAGATTCGCTTTGTATCATAAGAGAAAATAAGCTACGTGTTTAGTTTCATGCGCGAGTACTGAATTCTGTGCTTACTCATGTCCATCAGTAGTGTGTGTGTGTGTGTGTGTGTGTGTGTGTGTTTATTCGCTGCTGTTAAGTAGAACAGACGCCACACACACACACACACACATTCCTAATCTCTCACCTCTTCCTGCCGCAGTATTGTGTGTACGTGTGAGTATTTCTGCACAGGGACACCTCGAGCCTGAGAAACAGAGGATGGGCGTTTTCTCTTTCCTGCCCCACCTCCTCAACACACACACACACACACACACACACACACACACACACACACTCTTTTACACTCAAATGGAAGGAGGAAACAGTTTTATTTGACCCTTTGTAACAGCAGTGACAGTGATTGTGTGTTGCAGTGTGTTAATGTCTCTGTCTCTGGTGTATCTGCAGCATGCTCCTGGGGTTCCTCGGATCCTGGTCGGGAACCGGCTCCACTTGGCGTTCAAACGTCAGGTTCCCACAGAGCAGGCTCGCTCCTACGCCGAGAAGAACGCCATGACCTTCTTCGAAGTGAGTCCGCTCTGCAACTTCAACGTCATCGAGTCGTTCACGGAGCTGTCGCGCATCGTGCTCATGAGACACGGCATGGAGAAGTTCTGGAGGCCCAACCGAGGTCAGTCTGAGTGTGTGTGTGTGAGAGAGAGAGAGGGGCACAGGTTGGTATTATGTTTCTCTAGGCCACGCCCCTAAAATTTAGCAGTCATTTAGTACACTCGTTGTCCACTTTATTAGGAACACATGCTCATTTATGCAGTTGTCTAATCAGCCAATCATGTTGCAGCAGCACAGTGCGTGTAATCCTGCAGATACAGGTCCAGAGCTCCAGGTAATGTTCTCATCAAACATCAGAAAGTGTGATTTTCTGTGACTTTAACTGTTGCGTGGTTGTTGGTGTCAGATGGGCTGGTTTGAGGATTTCAGAACCTGCTGATCTCCTGGGATCTTCACACACAACGGTCTCTGGAGTTTATACAGAATGGTGCGAAAAACAAAAAACATCCAGTGAGCGGAGGATCTGCAGGCTGAAACACCTCGTTGGTGACAGAGGAGAATGAGCGGACAAGACGTCTACAGTAAGTCAAATAATCACTCTTTACAAACTGTGGTGAGCAGAAAAGCATCTCAGAACAAGTATCTGAGGCTCACATGAGCACAGACTCATCAAAACTGGGCAGCTGATAAAAAAATATCACCTGGTCTTTTTCCAGTCTTCACCTGTCCAGTTTTGACGAGTCTGTGCTCATGATGGCCTCAGATTCCAGTTCTTGGCTGACAGGAGAGGAACCTGATGTGGTGATCTGCTGTTGTAGCTCATCCACCTCAAGGTTTGATGTTTTGTGCATGCTGAGATGCTTTTCTGCTCAACACGGTTGTAAAGAGTGATTGAGTTACTGTAGACTTCTTGTCAGCTCAGACCAGTCTGCTCGTTCTCCTCTGCTCTCCCTCATCAACGAGGTGTTTCAGCCTGCAGATCCTCCGCTCACTGGATGTTTTTTGTTTTTCGCACCATTCTGTATAAACTCCAGAGACTGTTGTGTGTGAAGATCCCAGGAGATCCGCAGGTTCTGAAATCCTCAAACCAGCCCATCCGGTACCAACATCCATGCCACGGTTTAAGTCACAGAGATCACACTTTTTCTTCATTCTGATGTTTGATGAGAACATTACCCGAAGCTCTGGACCTGTATCTGCAGGATTTTACGCGTTGTGCTGCTGCCACGTGATTGGCTGATTAGACAGCGACATGAATGTGGAGGTGTTCCTAATAAAGCAGACAGCGAGTGTAACTGTTCTGCTAAACTTTAGGGGCGGGGCCTCGAGGAACATAATGCCAACCTGTGTAGTGGAGGGGAGGAGACACTTCTCTGCTCAAAATTTTTTACTGTTACCAATAAATAAAGATTTAAAAAAAAAAAAAAAAAAAAAAAAAAGTGTGTGGGGTCCTGTTCTTAACAAGATGCCGGGTGGCGTGATGACGCCGAGTTACTGTTACCGCCCTGAAGTTGATTATTTTCCTCTCACAGCATGTCCTCAAGTGTTTTATTCCTCTTATACAACAATTACAGTTTTTATTAATTAAACAACACATCATTTTTTATCTGGTTATAGTTACAGTTAATGTTGTGGAACCTCAGTGAAACAAGTCGGTTCCTGTTCTCGCTTATGTTACAGCAGCTGTAAACAGTCCTTCCCTCGCCAGCCTCTTTTTATTCTCTCTCGAAGTTAATTAATTAATAAACAAACAAACAAACAAAAACAAAAACGCAGCTTTGCTGTGTTCGTTACTGAGAAGTCGCAAATTATTAAACAACTCGGTCCTGAAGACGTCGGAAAAGTTACAGCTTTACCTCTGACTGTTGCAAAGCGCCGACACTGGAGACTCCTTACGTTGTCCTTAGAGAAAACGTCACCATATCACCTTCCCTGTGAATGAGCTGTTACTATAGAAACGATAACATTAGAATCTAGTACGTTATTGTTTCTATAGTAACAGCTCATTCACAGGGATGCTTTAATCCACTTAACTTTAGTCGAGGATCCGCCGTACAAGTCCCTGTGAATGAGCCGTTACTATAGAAACGATAACAGCAGAATCTAGTATGTTACCGTTTCTATAGTAACAGCTCATTCACGGCGAAGTTTCCTGTAAGGACGATATAAGTTTATTTAACATTTATGGAAGGAGTCTCCAGTGTCAGCGCGTTCTTACAGTCAGAGGAGTTCACACTCTGCGACTTCAGTAACAAACACCACCAAGCTACATTATGTTTGTTTGTTTATTAATTAATTAACTTCGAGAGAATAAAAAGAGGCTGGCGAGGGAAGGACTGTTTACAGCTGCTGTAACGTAAGCGAGAACAGGAACCGACTTGTTTCACTGAGGTTCCACAACATTAACTGTAACTATAACCAGATAAATTACGAGGTGTTATTTAATTAATAAAAATTGTAATTGTTAGCACATTTCTGCTGTATAAGAGGAATAAAACATTTGCGGACGTGCTGTGACAGGAAAATCACCAACTTCGGTGTGGTGACAGTCCCTCCGCATCACACCACCCTGTCACTTGTCCAACACGTGAGTCATGAGGCCGTTTTATTCGCATTAATCTGTGAAATCTTAGAAACTATTTGTAGTTATGAAACATTCTGTTTTATACGTTTTTCCTCACACGATCATGGAGATAAAATGGCCTCATACCTCACGTGTCAGACACGTAAGTAATAAATGTATAAATGTTCACTTACCTTCGGCTTTGTTCTTGTGTCAAATCTTCATCGCTGCATCTGTTTAGACATTAAAATAAGGAACAGCTGACCCTTAGCTAAGCCCCTCCCCCTTTCAGTGGAAACTGGAGACTTGTGCTTGACTAATGTATTGAAAAAAGAACAGGGGGAAAAAAAGTGGGCGGGGCTTGGTGAAGGGTTAGTTTGTTGTTTACTGTGTTTTTTAAACCCTGTGCTGCCACTGACGTGACTCTGTCGCTGTGTTTACCTTCCCAGTGTTCAGCCTGCAGGACCTGTGCTGTCGCGCCATCGTCTCGTGCACGCCGGTGCACCTGATCGACAAGCTGCCGCTCCCCGTCGCCATCAAGAGCCACCTGAAGTCCTTCTCCATGGCCAACGGGATGAACGCCGTCATGATGCACGGACGCTCCTACTCGCTCGCCAACAGCGGCGGCAGCAAAGGCAACAGCCTGAAACGCTCCAAGTCCATCCGGCCGCCGCAGAGCCCGCCTCAGAACTGCACGCGCAACAACTGCAAGATCTCCTAGCCTGGAACGGGCGGGGGGGCGGGGGCGGGGTTATGGATACAAACTCCGCCCCTAAACACTCCCTCGGAACTCTCAGGAGGATACGGATCACATCCGCTGCAGTCAGTCATACTACAACACGTCCACACACACACACACACACACACACACACACACACACCTCGCTGAACACGTCCCGCGTCTGTCTGGCGGAGAAGCTGCGCAGAGCGAGCGGACGACCCCGGGATGGTTAGGTTCTTCACTCGGCTCGTCAACAGCATGTTTTTCAGTTCTTCGGAGTTCGCCGGAGATTTCGCTTCTCGGACGATGGACAGCTTTTAATAAACACGGCCATGTCTCGCACGCCACGCCACGCCACACGACGGTTTAGAAGTGCTAGCATAACTGTGAATTGCACTGCGAGGTGGCGGTTCGCACGCGCCACGGCGTACGCCGATGGTGCGACTGCATCTCGTTTGATTTTCTTCTCCTCCTACCGTCAGTCGCTTCTGGAAGAAAACACGCATCGCGTCAAGGGCCTCCTCAGGGGACTGTTTTCGCTTTGACTCCATTCGAGATCTCCTGCAATTTCACCTGCCCCCCCCTTTTTTTTTTTTAAAGACAAACATCGTCTCACATTGAATTATTTTATTGGACAACTTCCCTGTCTGCGTTATTTTCCCCCCTTAAACAGCCCTTGTGCCAAACCCTCTCTAATCTAATCTGGCGTTGTTGAGATTTTTCGGTTTAGTTTAAAGGAATACGCCGGTGCTTTTGAGTCTAATCTCGCCACTGTATCGTTCTGCAGTGTGTGTGTGTGTGTGTGTGTGTGTGTGTGTGTGTGTGTGATTACGGCGGACAACAAGTTTCAACATGTTTCCCTGTACTAAACAACTCGCTTAAAGTGGAAGTCTAAGAGCAGCTCTGAACTCTTGTTGAACAAACATTTGCAGACGCGTCTATAGAACACGAAACTCTTACTCTTACACATCGGCTGGAGCTCCAGAGTAAAAAAGCCGTTCCGGTTACGTTACGCTTCAGTCGTCTCCGCACGCCATCAGAGCGACGCAGCTATTCGCAAATCCGTCCTTATGAAAAAAAAAAACAAGGAACAGTTCTACGGAGTTAAAGCTGCACTTACACACACTTTTGCTAGACGACTTCTAAATTAATTAAACAGGTTCGATGGGTTTTTTTCACCTCAGAACAGGGAATCGTGTTGATTCTTGTCTGTAATAATCACACACACACACACACACACACAAAATACAGATGGGGTAGAAAAAGCACTGGACTATTTCCTTAAACCCACCGGATCAGTTTGGCGCATTTTATCCTCGTGCCCTCGTCAGTCCCAGTCCCGTTAATTTCAGTGTTTCTGAAGCAGTGTTACTCTTAAAATCAGTTTTCTTCACAAAGCAAAGGTTTCCGTTCGGAGTCTGAAGAACGCTTGATTGATTTAAAAACCTCGGAGAGCAGAACTTATAAATATTAAGCACAGATGCTATGTATATCAACACGACCGTTTTTTTTCTCTTCCAAAGAGCAATCAGACCTGGACGGCGCTCCTAATTATTTCGATGAATTATTTACGAACCCGGTGGAAGGAGCAGCGACTTCTGTTTTAATCCTGATGAATAATGAATCCCCCTTTTCGCAGACCATCGAGTCGGCCTCGAAAACGCCGCACGGAGTCTTCGGGTTCTCTCTCTCTCTATATCTAGCTCAGGGATTTTGCTTAAAAAAATAAAAATAAAATAAACAAACCCCGATCGATAAAAGTGCCACGTCATAAATAAAACGTCCGCTTCACCTTTAAGCTTTACGCACCTTCTGCGCTCGCGTTCGGAGAGAAACGAAGCGAAGCGTGACGCCTGCACGCGATCCGTCCGCTTTAAACGAAAAGTGATAGAATCCGGTGTGAGAACGTGTGTTTGGAGACGTGACCGCCGTTATCGTTCAATAAAGTTTAAAAAAAAAAATAAAAATCCGTCTACGGTCACGTTTTAGTCCGTGACGTTCTTTCCGGAGGGTCGTGACGTAGTTAGGAAAAGTCCTTGGGTTTTGTATCGTAAGGTGGATCTTTGTTTTGTTCTGTTATGACGCATCTAGTTTTAATCTTCTGTCTCTTCTGAACCTCTTTTACATGGTCGCTTTTCCAGACGCGGATTAAAACCCATCAGTGAATAAATCAGTTCACGAACCGATAGGTTTATTTGGTTTATTTTAATCTCCAGGTTTAACCCGCGTGTGGAAAAACGTCTCCCGCTGTCCTGCGGGTTTGGATGAATAAAATAAAAGGGAAGAACAATGTGAATGCAATGAGCACACGGTTGTCAACACTATTTTTATTTTATTTTTTTTTTCTCCTTCGGTGTAAGCTAAAAGCTGCTGAGTAATTTAAGGAATCATCGAAATGTTCTTGGAACGATGAACCGAACCGTTTTTAAATTATTGACTGTACAGTTCTTAGTGTATGAAAAATACGACGACTTTTTCACAATAAAAATCAACAGTATCATTTCATGGTCTCGTTCCTTGGTTATTTTTCTTACAATGTGCTACGACGACGCGTGAACGTTTACATGTTACGAAACTGAACATCTTTTACAGCTTTGCATAAAGTGAAATGATTTCAAGCGCGTGAGCTGCGTGAGGAAACGCTGCCACCTGTTGGACTGGAGCCTGTATTACAGTCCGCGGCTCCACCCTGAACCACGGCGCCTGCGGTTGTCGTGTTCCCTGTAGAAGAGCCGAAGGAAGCGTGTTTGCGCGGTGAACGTTATACCGAGCGGCGTGTTGGAGCTGGAGCTGGAACGCAGAACCCAGTAATCACAGAGTTCCGAGCCGCGGCTCACGGGAACCTCGTCACTACTCGCCGGAACGAGGCCACAAGTCTGTAAAAATATTGTCTCACATTTCCAGCGGCAAGGTGTTCATCCAGTTTTGATTGAAGTATGTCCTCTCGCTGCATTCCTGAAGGAGGAAAGAAAATCCCGCCATCACTGACGTCACCACACACTTTCACCGTCATCGTAACGCTAATAAGAGCCTGGAACAACAACACTACGTTGAAGATCCGCGGTTACGATACTCGAGAGTACCGATTCGTAAACATACCAACATAATTCAGAATTACAGCGATACACGACTGGACGATAAATGTTATCTGTGCATCAGAATATATTTAGGAGTCTTAGGAAGGACAAAACACCAGTTCTTAAAAACGTAAAGCTCTCATTTTATAGTTCTGTAATTCAATACTACAATAATTTAAAGATTTAACCCCACGGAAACCGATGTAAATAAACTAGCGAGCTAAGTGCGGAAAAAAAGAGACAAAACAGCTAGCTATTTATTACTTATATTAATTGTAAATATAGCGAATGTGCATGTCAGGCGCTAAACGACGTTCGTGACGCGCGAGTAGATACGTTTCTTTCGATTCTGTCGATTACAGAAGGCGTACCGGATGCCGACGAACGCTACGATTCTGTACCTGATACGACGACACAGCAGGCGTAGCTGCGACAAACATCCGCCGTCACGGCGTTCCGGATTTGACGAGAACGTTCACGGTGGTCACTTTGCACTAATTTTATACTGGATGAAAAGATGGCGATGGTTTAATTACAAACCTAAGTTTAGGCTTTAATGTAACATTTAGTAATATTAAATAAGCGCCTTTGTCTAAGGTTTTTAATCGCTACTGTAGATTTAGATTTAGTTTTTCTGTTTACAAAATGAGACGAAGCAAACAGCAGTTCGTGGGATGAAGCCGGCAGATTTCCGTGACCCTGTATGGTAACAAACTACCCTGATTACTGTAATTAACACCAGTGAATAAAGGAAATGCCAAAAAAATGACCATCGTGCCTCCTACAGGACATTCTTAATAGTGCAGCTAGAGCAATATTATGTTCATGACTTAAAATAAAAACCTAGAATAACATTAAAAGGGAAAATCCTTATTTCTGAATGTCGAGTTTCTTTACTGGAGGCTGAATCCTGTAGCTTAATATTTCACCAACGCACTTTTCTAACGTTCCATGTGACTCTGTGTATCGTATGTCCATGACTGATTTATCCGTCTTGCTAATTTGGCCAGATGGTGTTGTGAGGCCATGAACAGCTCCGGAGGTGTGTGAGGTGGTGGAGGGTGAGAGCGTCTCACCTGGGGACCGAAGGCTGCGGCGGCTCGGCTCCGTTTCTGGATGCCCTGTAATCTGTTCAGCAGGAAGGTCTTGTCCTTACCCTCCTAATAAACACGCAGAAGGTGAAGGTTATACTAAGATAAGAGCGAGAGCCTATCAGGACATCTTGTGTGTGTGTGTGTGTGTGTGTGTGTGTGTGCGCAGTACGTTTTTTTTTTTTTTTAAAGAACTCACATTGACGATCTGCTCACGTAGCGTCCGAATGAGCTGCTTCCTGCCCTGAGTGACTTGCCACAGGAAGTAAGTCAGGACGCTGGAACGGAGGAGGAAGACGTCAGCGAGGAACGAACAGCCGTAATTTAGTGTTGTTTTTAGAGCAGAAATGTCTCTAAAAACCTTTACGAAGTAGCATCATTTAAAAAAAAAAAAAAAAAAAAAAAAGGGCACTTAAGCATCATAAAGCCTTTATCTTCAGGTTAACACTGAGGAAGCTTTTTTTTTTTTTTTTTAGCAGATTGCGGCGAGATTGGCGTAAAGCACGCCGTTAGCACTTACGACTGGAAATGATCGAGTTTTTTACATTTTTGAGCTCATCGATAGCGTAAATTAAATAACATCAAAGCAACAGCGAGTTCTGGATCAGTCTCGGGTACCGAACTCCACCCAAAGCACTGATGAGGAAGGAAGCTGTTGAAGAAAACCTCTAAGACATTTGACCTTGCTGTGACCTTGCTCCTGTCTGAAATCAGTTCACCTGCGGGTTACTGTGATGTGATAATTCCACGTAAAGAGAATCTCGGACGGACGGACAACCTGAGAACGTAACGTCTCCACCGCTCGAGGGCAGAAGCATAAAAATGATAAAACAGAACCTGTTTATATGCAAATTTGAAGATATAAAAATATTAGATATTGAAAAAAGTGTAAAATAAATTCTGTTTGACCGAAGTGCAGAAGCTGGAATCCTTTATCAGATCGTCTTGGGCGGTGTTCCAGCTTTTGCATTATGGATGATATCTTTTTTTTTTTTTTTTAAAGTATAAATTTTGCACAGTGTTTCAGTCTGTTTTTATGAGGTTTAGGACAAAACCAAAAATTGTGTCCTGATGTCACGATCAAAGAATCGCTAGCTATCTAACTAACGTTAATTACATGTGACGCACATAGAGCTGATTAGACTGAATTACAGAAACGTTTCACTCTTTGAAATGTTCACATGAAGATATTTAAAGCACATAATCAGCGTTTTCCTTCGCTTTCAACCTCCTTCGCTTTGCATTTATAAAACATTTTAGATGTAAACTAAACGAGTGCGCGTTCGAAAGCTGAGCTGTGAGCTGAAGACCTTACAGGACGATGAGAGTGATGAGGTAGAAGAACAGCTCGTTCCTCAGGACGTTCTCGAAAATCCACCAGGCCCACTCAGATCCCGGGATGCTGTGCACCGTCTCCATCCACCGGTGCACGGCCCGGAAGGGCGTGTCCAGACCCTGGAAAGGTCCGCACTGCTCGGAAGGCTTCAGGCTACAACACGAACACACGGGCTGCGTTCAGAACCGTACACACTACTGCTTACAGTCTACAGTCCTAATCTGCTGCTATTATTATTATTATTATTATTATTATTATTATTATTCTGAATTCTCAATTCTGATTGGTCGGGAGGTGGGCGTTACTTTCGTATAACAGCACGGTTCAGACCGTAGTTCCCGCTGTAACATTAACGACAGGTTTGTATTAACGCGCTCGTTCTAGTACGTTATCGTTTCTATAGTAACAGCCCACATACAGGGACGTGTGTGGCAGACGCTCCACATGATCTAAGACGTGGCGACGTTTTTTTTTTTTTTTTTTTTTGTTTGGAGACGTTTATTTAACATTTATGGAAGGAGTCTCCAGTGTCACGGTGCTTTGGAAAGTTTCACAGCTCATGAAAGTCTTCACTTGACAATTTCTGGTTTCTAAGTAAAATGACAAGCTGGGATTTTTGAGAGAGAGAGAGAAAGAAAGAGAGAGAGAGAGAGAACGAGAAAGAAAGAAGCTGATGAAGGAATAACTGTTTATCGCAGCTGTATCGTAAGTAAGAACAGGAACTGACTTGTCTCTCTAAAGTGACACAAGTTACATTAAATCTAACTATAAACTGTTAAAATGTCGTACGTTGATAAATAAATAAACTTCGTAATCATTAGCAAATCGCTGCGGTATAAGCGGAATAACGCGCTCCAGACCGTACGGTCCTACGAAAATAATACAATACAAAATCAGACACTGCAACTCGCGGATTAATAAGCTGCTTAACTCTAGATAATTGTCATTTCGTGTGTGTACATACGCAATAAACGAGCTACGGTACTTTTTCTCAGTTGCCTGGAACATTTAGATGAAACCCTGCTGCAGTAGAACTATGATCTTTACATGGTTTTTAGAATTCAGCCGATTTTGATATCGGTATCGTGATAAATTATGTCAAAGTATGATTTTCTGAGATATTGCGACACCACTATGACATTGTGAATATTTTTTTTTTTAAAATAAAATAATTACAAACTGTCTGGAAGCAGCTTAATCTTTAAACTTAAGATTTTTTCTTTGCTATTATATTATACGATATTTCATGAGCAGGATTTCTGATTTCTCATACGCACTTTTCTCCTCATTTATTTATTTGTTTGTTTGTTTATTCAAATCCTGAGCTGCACTCAGACGGGGCACGCTGTCATTCACGAATGTAACAGGAGACGAAGCGAAACCGACCTTTCGTGCTTAAACAATGGATTCGGGATTAAATTAAATATTTAACGCGCTCAGGTGGAATAACAGTTCTCCGTTTCAAGGTAGGAGGAGTTTATTTCAGGTGTCCTGTATCTAAAAGTGGAAGGAACCCAAGGTGCGTACGGGCCACAGCGATAAATACGAGGCTCGTTCTTGTTTTTAGGGAGTTTTTTTTTTTTTTGCGCTAAATTAATCCGGTTAATAAACAATGGAACTTCGAGACCATCAGCTCGTTTTCCACTGAAGTGAGCGGATCATCATTACAGTGTGTTCAACACCACGAAGATCAACATGACCGTTTGCTCAACCAGCTCATATATAAGCTGCAACCATTTTACAAAACAAACAAACAAACAAACAAACAAAAACAAACGGTGGTTGACGATGCACTCATTGATCTGAAAGCCTATTAGAAAACAAAAGTATTTGTTTTTTCTTCTTGCTCCATAAAAATCTTGTCATTTGTATAGATAAATTAATGCAAAACCTGACAATTTGTATTCATGTATTAATTAATTAATTAATTAGATTGTTATAATAATAAGATGAATAATGATAAATAAATGAATGAATTAAAACATTGAATTCTCTCTTTTCTGCGGCGGTACCTTAAGCCCCATACAACTACACAACTGTAATCTTTAGCACTGGGCCACTGAAAGAACGGCTCCAGTTTTCTGGTACCAAAAGTTCTGGTACTTTGTATTGAGATGACGGCACCCGGACATCATCCTCCTACCTCCACACGGTGTAGGCCACCAGGGAGAGCGCGCCGACGAACGAGGGGAAAAACAGGAGCGCCACGTAAACCGTCTGCATCTGAGCGGCTCTGCCGGTGTGCTTCGGTGGCTGGCAGTTCATACTCAAACTGACCTGCGTATCAGGAACACGGGGTCAAAGTTCACACACACACACACACACACACACACACGGCATGCTGAAAGGGCGATGACATAATCAGGTGACGCACCCTTTTCAGGTAAAAGATTATAAACAGTTTAACGACTTGGATGATGGGAAGCAGCGGGGAGAAGTAGATCCCGATCCTGCAATGAGGAAACAACATTTCAGTCTCGTGAAATCTTTACTGTGGTGTTTATTTTTAATTCATCTTAATTTGAACGTGGTTAAAATACGACGACTGTAACTTGCCAGGCTAGCGTCTGAGCGTAGATAAGATTGAGGACGTTTGTGGCGATGTCAAACTCGGGGACGCCGAGGCTCGGGATGCATCTGGTTCCGATTATGCTGCGAAAGTGAAAATAAACGGCACGGGGTGTGTAAGTCATCGACGTTTTGATGCGACCGTTTTAAATAACTAACACACTCTGAATGATGAAGG
Source organism: Pangasius larnaudii (assembly GCA_037576815.1). NCBI lineage: Eukaryota > Metazoa > Chordata > Actinopteri > Siluriformes > Pangasiidae > Pangasius > Pangasius larnaudii. Next base: position 22,340,178 of record CM074928.1, read on the forward strand.
ACAGGACTTACTTGAGGAGGAACTCTCCAAAGAATGAGCCGAGGAGGCAGAAGATGAAGTCGACTAGAACCAGGCGATACACGCTCTGACCCACAAACGATTCCCAACACTGGGAGAGGAAAAAAAAAATAAATAAATAAAATAAATAAATAAATATAAAGTACCAGAGATGATCATTAGCACAGAAAACATTCCACGCTAATTGTGACTAATAAAATGTCTGAATAGAAGAAAACATCCGATGGGGCCGGGGGGCGGGGGGGGGGGGGGGCGTTTGGGAATAGACCAGGACCCTGATTATTCCCACATTAATTAAAAGAGATAAGAGAAATAAAATATAAACCTCAGAGCCTCTGACTGCTATTTAGATCCCTACAAGTCAATATAACGTCTGTTAAAACATTTATTATGCTTGCGTAAGAGACTCCCAGGAGCAGAATCGCTGCCCCAGTATAAGCGATTAAAGCCATCCAGCCAATCAGAGAGGAGTATTTTGCGTAGCCGCGGTATGATGAAGTTCGTTAGACTTACGGGGACGGTATCGGGAACGTCACTGAGCCAGTAGTAACACAGTATTCCCAGGATGGAGATCTTCAGCAGGATATTTCTGAGAAGTTACATTAGATTAGATGAGAATGGAGTCTAGATTCAACATTTTGCCTGTTTTGAGGCAAAATTAAACACAGACGTACAGGTTACTCAGTTACTGCAAACGTGACGTTCTAACCATCGTATATGAATAAAAAGGATAATTATATAACAGGACTCTATAGTTTAGCCACAGTTAATGGATAATTACAGAGCTGTCAGTGTCTCTGACTTATCCATTGGGAAATTATAGAGCCGACACTGCCTTCGGTCCCGTTTACGGTAACGCGAGATCATTTACATTTTGTTTCCGAGCGGCTTTAATAGCGTTATGTAGCGACCTGGCGATGCCGATGTAGATGTTGGTGCGGAGGTTGGTGTAGTGCTCCATTTTATTCACGAGGGAGAAGATGAGCGGGACGATGAGGTTGATGAGGGACACGACGACCGGCAGGATCAGCGTAGACGCCTCCGCGTTTAAATCGTCTGTGAGCCCGGAGATCCCCAGCACCTGGGCGAGAAAAAAAATAAATAAATAAATAAAAAAATCAGTACTTATTCACCTTTAAATCTATTTAACGCGCATCTGCTTTCTTATTTTCACTTGTTGCGAGCGTGAGGGAAACTCTGACGAGACACGGGGCTTCCTTGCGTAACAGAACGAAGGAAAACAATTAAAAACGGTGTGTAACTTTGTCTAAAATTCACCTACATTCGGGTCTGTTCCTTAAAGAAATGCAATTATTTCTCGTAAAATTATTATACGTATTATTATTATTATAATATAATCTCGTCCGCTGATAGTTTTTCAGTACAGCTGTGAGAGTAAAGGTGGAGTAAAGGTGGAGTAAAGGTGGAGTAAGAGCTCACCATTTGTCCCTGGTGTGACTGCAGGAAGTAGATGCCCGCGCAGGAGCCGACGGCGAGGCCGACGCACAGCGTCCACGCCAGGAGATAAACCGCGAGCCGGCTCAGAACGGCGGCCCTGGGCGCCGACGCCGCGGCTTTTCTCTGCAGCCGCTCGGATAAAGTCTCCTGCAGAATACGGATCGGGACGACGTGGTTGTGAGTTCAAATCCCAGGACTCTCACGTGACACAGAGCCACGGCACGGAGAAGCCTTTTTTCTATCCTGTCTCACTTTTAGGTTGTTTTGGATTTAAAAAAAAACTTTTTTTAAACAGCTGATAAGTAAATCTGTGTCCAACAGGACACTTTTTCTTGTTCATCTTCTTGTTAGAGTTTATTTATGTCAACTTGTAATACAACTACAACTGTATTTCTTACAATAAAACATGCCACGTGTCATAAAAATGATATTTCCACCGTATCTCCGACCTGTACGGCTCACTCAGCGTGGTTATTCATACACAAGGCCGTCTGTGGTCACGTGACGTAACGAGATAACAGCAGGTGATATGAGTGACTGTTTCCAGCACACGATGCCGTGGCTCTCGGCGTTTGCACCTGTGAAGTTTGTTCTCACCTGTTTGCTGTTACCTGAGACTTTTTTTTTTTTTGATATGTTAAAATGTGTTAATCTGGTTCTTCTAGTTCTGTGTGAGAAGGGTTTTTGGAACTGCCTCGTTAAACTTCGTGCGTAACTACGACCTTGGGACCTCGTTAGATTAGAGGATTTATACGATCCTATGCGATCAGACCTTTAACTGGACGGTCAGGTTGTTCTTGTGGTTCTGGATGGCCTTCTCGTTAACCACGCTGAAGTCCCAGCTGCACAGAAGACGCCAGGCGTCGCCGTAGGCGGGGCCGGACACCAGCGCAAAGTTCTTCTGGAAGGATATGGCCATGCTGAGGACACAGGAAACACAGTCAGCCGTCACTGCGCGCTGCTAACAGTGAATCAGCACTTCCCTGTCTGCACAGAGCGCACTATTAAACCCTCGGGGTCTGCTTTAGGGGTTTGTTTTTTATGCTCCGTCACTGCTAATGAACGATCACGTACATTTACAGCCTTTAATATTCCTGGGTGATTTTCATCCTAATAAATAATAAAAGGTGTCGCCGCTACGTTACCTGTAAATAAGCGACAGTCCGCAGAACACCAGGTAGGCTGCTATGGTGAAGAAATAAGCCAGCTGCATGTTGTAAGGAGGCTGAGCTGCAGTGATGTTGCCGTTATAGCCACCGTAAAAGAACACCGTCTGGCTGAAGTAGCCCTTTAACACACACACACACACACACACACACACACACACACACACACACTGCTGTAATTCTACAGATATAGGAAGGAAATTGTAAATGGGACTGATATTAATCAGAGGTGGACAAATCATTAGCCCGGAACCTCGATTTGGCAGATTTCATGTCAGGGCTTTTTTATTCTATTTTATTTTATCTTATTTATTTATTTTTAAATTATTCTTAGTTGCTCGAAAGACAAGTAGGTTAAATGACGGGGGAAAAAAAAAAAAAAAAAAAAACCTACTCTTTACTGAATTTCTTCAGTGGCGCTCATATTTAAACTTATTTCAACTAAACTTTACAAGTTCCTGTTCTCACTTATGCTACAGCAGCTATAAACGGCCGCTCAATCACCAGCCTCTCTTCAGGTTTTAATAAGATACAAAAACGCAACTTGTCGTTTTAATATAATATAAAATTTAATATAAATAAATGAGAGAAAGAAAAAAAAAAACTAGGATTAGGAAAGCACACTGGAGCTTTCAGTCACCCTAAAGAACTTATGGATTTGTCCACCATCATACATCATGATGATCTCACCAGACAATCGCAAAAGCACAAAGCAAACTTCACGTGCGACGCGATGCAAGATCTGCCCTAACGTCCCTCATAACGTCCTTCATAACGTCCCTCATTAAATTAAATCACACGGTTTCTGAGTCTTTTTTTTTTTTTTTTTTTTAAAGGAGCAACTCTGCTATTTTTCTGACAGAGTGGAAATGAACTCACGGCTCCTGTGAGCAGCTCCAGACCTCTGAAGTTCACCGTGTGTGTGATGTTGGGGCTGTGGACGATCTGTGGGATGGCGATGAAGCAGAAATTGATGAGTAGCGAGATGATGTTGAACACGAGTAGCCACTTCAGGAAGCGGAAGTAGGAGAGGACGGAGGTGCCGAAGCGGCCGCCGATCTCCTTCAGAGCGTCCTGCCATATCACCAAACGCTTCCGGGCCGCGGCCACGCCGGCACCGAACCTGCGGAAAAGCTGGAGAGAGAGAGAGAGAGAGAGAGAGAGAGAGAGAGACAGCGTGAATGACAAAGAGAAAGAGAGCAAGAGACAGAGACAAAGAAAGAAAGAGAGACAGAGACAAAGAGAAACAGAGAGCAAGAGAGAGAGATGAAGAGAGAGAGAGAAAGAGAGAGAGAGAGGAAAACAATTTTTTTTACTTGAGCAGTTTTGATTTTTATTTATTTATTTATTTGTTTGTTTGTTTGTTTATTTGTTTATTTTAGGTGTTATAGATCTAGGGTTAGACCTAATCCTGAAACAAGATCATTTCCTGGTTAAGTTCCAGACTTTGATCTTAGCCAGAAGCGAATAATTATGAAAATAAACAGTAAAAATCCTACTTCTATATTATTCCACGGACAAGAACAACTTCACCGTCATTCCCTGGAATTTTTACTTTCTGAACTATACTATCATTATTATAATAAACACACATTCATATATTTATTATAACACAACTGGTTTCACATTCAGAGACAGAAATACTTTCTCAGAGGGAGGAATTTGTTGTTTTATGAGCGAAGAAACCTTAAAAAAAAACAAAAAAAAAACTAAAAACAGGAACTACTTTTTAGCGGAAAGCTGATAACAGTCCGTAAGTACAGCTTTCTGTGATTATTGTTCCTGCGTGACGCTGGTCTTAGACCTCTGTTTATGAGCGAGTCTGTGAGTATAAGGAAACGTGGAGCTGAAAGTGAGAGAAGCTCAGCCTCGCGCTGCGTGAAGAAGCGCGATGCGCTCGGGTCTGCGTCCTCTTTACCAGCGAGGTGTGCTGATGGCAGTCGGTGCAGCACGTCGGAAGCGTGCGGTTCTTCTTCGAGTGTTTCAGCGACATCACTCTGCCCCTGAAAAACGAGCGGAAAAGGCGCGCGTTAGCGTTAGCGCGTGTCCGGGCGCTTCGTGATTGGATGGCGAACCGGCTCGGCCAATCACGCGCAGACAAGACTCGAGTGAACAGAGAGAAGCGTTATAACCTGACGTATCTCCGCTCGTGGAAGCTCACGGGCAGAGCTCGTATCGCCTGCCTTCTGGCTCCGGTCGGGAGATTAACGAGCTCCGACACCAGCTCATGTGTGTCTGAGGAAACACGAGGCATGTTAGTGAGCGTCTTCGTCTGTGTTTACATGAGTTTCTCAAAAAACAGTCAGTCAATCCATCAATCACACAAAACCCCTCATTTTTTAATACAAGCACTCAATTTAATATTATTTATTCATGTTTTAACGTTACTCACTACATGATCCGATTGGAAATCGATTTCGTAAAAGAATTCCATTTTTTTGGAACTGGAAATGTTTACATATCTGTTTTTTTTTCTTTTGTTGGGATTGATTTTTATTATATTTATACTTTATACTTGCGTATGTTAACAACGTATTTAATAATAAAGAGTTTAATAAAGTGATTCTGTTAAAAAAATACAAAATACATTAGTATTGGAAAATAAAAAGTGGTATTGTGTCATGTCTAATTTATATTATACATTAGTTTATATATTTAATAATTATTTTTTATATTTATATATTTATATTTTTATTATAAATTTACATATTACTTGCTATACTGACAATATGCTTATAATATTTAGTTTTATTTACTTAACTGCTATATATATATATATATATATATATATAAAAGCAATAACACAGTAAATGAACAACTTCCTATAATAAAGACAGAGTCTCATTATTCGCACTTAAATTCTAAAAATCAGATAAATTTATCTTTTTATAGTTTATAATTTTTACTTTACTTATTAGTAATAATTATTTTTCTTCATTTCCCGCTTCACCTGTTCACACAACCAATGCGTGAGACAGTTAAATATTTAATAACGATCAGCTCACCGTTCTCCATCTCGTCACGGGTCAGCTCGAGGTTCCCCAGAGGAGATCCCCGGTGGGGGAACAAACTCATCCTCCTCATCATCATCTTCTTCTTCTGCTTATAAGCTCGTCCTGACAAAGAGAAACAAATCTGCCTCAGTTATACTCAGCACTGAGAGAGAGAGAGAGGGAGAGAGAGAGAGAGAGAGAGAGGGTCACATACTGTTAGCTTGATTGCTTTGCTGGAACAAGGAAACGGTGGTTTAATTATTGTGTAAAAGACAAAGTACACACGGGGCGTTTCTTATCCTTATCTTTGTATACTGTTGTCTAGGCGACGGTCTTTCACTAGCCAATGGGAAGCAGGGGGATATTTTATGGACAGGTATCGAATAGCAGAGAGAGAAAGAGAGAGAGAGAGAGGGAGAGGGAGGGACAGTGAGAGACAGAGAAAGACAGAGAGAGAGAGAGAGAGAGAAACAGAGACAGTGTGAGAGAGGAATAGAGAGAGACTGAGAGAGAGAAAGAGCAAGAGAGAGAGAAACAAAGAGAGACAGAGAGAGAAACAGAGAAACAGTGTGAGAGAGACAGACAGACACAGCAAGAGAGAGACAGAGAGAGAGAGAGAGAGAGAGAGAGAGAGAAACAGAGAGAGAGCGAGAGAAAGAGAGAGAGAAACAGAGAGAGAGAGAGAGAGAAAGAGACAGTGAAACAGAGAGAGAGCGAGAGAAAGAGAGAGAGAAACAGAGAGAGAGAGAGAAAGAGAGAGAGAAACAGAGAGAGAGAGAGAGAAAGAGAGAGAGAAACAGAGAGAGAGAGAGAAAGAGAGAGAGAAACAGAGAGAGAGAGAGAGAGAAACAGAGAGAGAGTGAGAGAAAGAGAGAGAGAAACAGAGAGAGAGAGAAACAGAGAGAGAGAGAGAGAGAGAGAGAAACAGAGAGAGAGAGAGAGATCATGAGTTGTGCATTAACTGTGTTGCAGTGCATCAGGGGACGTTTTTGGGGTTTTTTGGTAAAGAATTGCTAAACACTGAACTCATCGCTGTTTACGTTATCGATCGCTATTCTGTACATCTTTCTCTCTCTGCAGTGTCCATCATCGACCCGAGACGCCTGCGGAGAGGACGGCACGCTGTCCTTTTATAAACATCATCAATACCAGGAAACAGGCGCTGGGAAATTACACACAAATGCCAACCGTATATACACACACACACACACACACACACACTCAGTTCTATATTTAACTCCTCTGGTGGAAGTTTTCTGAAAAAAAAAAAAAAACAAACAAACTCAAACCTGTAATCAGGAGCCCGATTTTCTGAAGTGATTTTTCTCAATCGAGTAGCGAGACTTTACTACAAAACTCCCAACAGCAAATAAGTGAAACCTCAGAGGCGTGATTTAAGACACAAAATCATCTCAGCAGTTATATTCTGTTAAATTTGTTAAATCTGCCTGCAAACAAATCGAAGAATTTTTTTCGTCTTATTAACTTCAAAAGAAAAAGAGAAAAAAAAAAAAAACGCTGGTGGGGGAAAGACCGTTTATCGCTGCTATAACGTAAGCGAGAAGAGGAACGGACCTTTTTCCACAGACATTCCACAACATTAAACGTAACCATAAACGGATAAAAAAGTATGAATTGTCGTACGTAGTAGTAAAAATGTTAATACTGGGGGGGGGGGGGGGGGGACCTGCTGCGGCGCAAGAGGAATAAACACTAAATCAGGAGGGATGTGACGTGTCATAACGTTTCGGGTTTAAAAATTAAAAATAAAAACTGGACAGGTATAAATAACGATTTCGAAAAATTTGTTAAAATGTTACATTTATTAATTTATTTATTTTTAAATAACATTTTCCTGTAAGTAGCAGTAAATAAGTAAAGTCATTAAATAAGTATTTATTTATTTATTTTTAAATCCAAGATTTTTCAGTAAGTAGCTATTAAGTATTTATTTATTTATTGTTTATCAAAAATTTTTTTAATAGTTTAGAAAAAAAAATAACTTCCAGGTTATGTATAACTGCAAAAAATAAATGTATACATTTATAAAAGGTGCTACTATAACCTGAAAATTACTTTATATTTTATAGTTTTTATATTATTAAGTTCATTTAAACTACAGTTTATAAAGTAGTGAAAAAAACAAACAGAAGGAATGAAACAGAAAGTAGACAATAAATAAAACAGTATAATAGAGAAATAATTCAATAAATAACAGCAGTAACAAAAACAGGCCATAAATAGAATAAGTATGAAATATTAAGAATAGTGTATAAGCACAATAAAAGTACAATATACTGTTTATGTACATGTTTGCATATAGATGGAGTAAATAGAGAAAATAAATATTTGTTCGTTTCTGTACAATATTTTGAAAATGATTGGTTCCTACAGTCTATAAAAACACAGTAAATGTTTATAAACTCTAGATAAAGCATTAACAAGACCTGGTATATGTATTTAGCGTCGAAATAATGTAGTTCTGACCCCCAAATAAATGATTAAATAAATGAAGACAGAGAAATCTCCTGTTTTAACCGCTTATTAAGTTTGCTAACGCTAGCTACGTTAGCAAAGCCACTTAGCCTAACTCGTTAGCTTGCTAGTTTCCAATCTTTATTGCTTTTAAAAAGCGATTTTTCTGACCTCTAAATAAGATTAAAACACCTCCCCAGTTACTTTATTATTATTATTCCAAAATGAGTAGGGCTAAAATTTGTGAAAGTTTGCTAAAATATTAATAGAAATTAAAAGTTAGCTAGCGAGCTAGCGAATGTTTTATTACCTCAGGAACAACCGCCATTTCCGTTGATTGGGCACGTGCAGCACTAAACAGGTGCACAGGTGGCTGATCCTAAATGTATCGCCATTTTATATAAAGTGCACTATAAAGGGTGTAACAGTCATTATTACTATTATTATTACTCATAACAGCCGCAGCGCACATTAATTAGTGCACTACTGTATTAGGGAGCAGTGAGATTCGGATTGAGCCCAATTTACTTCACAGAGCTGAGGGAGGCTCTGTAGCTGACTGCTAATTACTGAAATATATATGATTTATAAATTAAATAAATAAATAATACTTACTGAAATATATAGGATTCATACATAAATAAATAAATAAATAAATAAATGACACTTGTTGAAATATATAAGATTTATTAAATAAATAAATAAATCTTACTGAAATACATAGGATTTAAAAATAAATAAATAATGACTACTGAAATATATAAGATTTATTAAATAAATAAATAGATAAATCTTACTGAAATACATAGGATTTAAAAATAAATAAATAAATAGATAGATACACATAAATAATGACTAATTAATAAAAATATATAGGATTTATTAAATAAATAAATAAATAAGATGTAAAGATAAATTTAATTAATTAATAATAATTAATTAATAACAAATTAATGAATAAAGACCACTTCTTTACTGTTAATTGAATAAATATATAGGATTTATAAATAAATAAATAAATAAATAAATAAATACTACTTAATGAAAAATACAGGATTTATAAACAAAAATAAATAAATAAATAAATAAATAAATAAATAAAGACTTAATGACTTGATTAATGACTACATACTTGCTGCTGCTTACTGAAAAATACAGGATTTAAAAATAAATAAATAAATAAATAATGAGTACTTCCTTACATATTGCTCTTTACTTAAAATGTAAAAATATTTATTTATTTATTTATTTTCATTCATATATTAAAAAAAATTAATAAATAACTAAAGCGTTAATGACTACTTACTGAAAATGTAGGAATTAAAAATAAATAAATGACTTAATTAATGAGTAAATATTGTTACATATACTTTTATGTATATGTATATAAACAAACAATGGATAAACACACAGATGCAACAGTGATTCTTAATAAACTTATAATTTGGAGTTAAAAGATCTATCTATCTATCTATCTATCTATCTATCTATCTATCTAAAGCAGAGAGCAAAAGTTTGCACACCCTTCCTACAAAATCTAGACGATAAAGTAATTTGTTATCTAATGTTTAATGAATGAATTTTCTCTGATTTTTTTTTTTTTTTGGTTTAATTTTTGTGTGTATTCTGTCACACCCCCTGCCTATAGGTGGCAGTGTTGCTACACACTTCACAGGTCTTCAGAACATCAGCAGGATGCTGAATAAGATCTCTAACACCATCCTACCCTGCAGAATCACACTCCTGCATTACAGAACACATTTTATTGTCATGCTGTTACATAAAGCAATGTTTATTCATTTCAAATGTCACTGATGGAGGACGAACGGTGACATTTCTGCTATCTCCTGAGTAAATATACATACTTTACTTATATTTAGGTGGAAAGAAAGCTAAAATGTTTACTGCACTAGAGCTGAGACGTTAACAGGTAATGGAAGTGTATAGCTACAGGTTTAGCATCATGACACACTGTTAGCTATAAACGTGTACAAAGGGACGTCACAGAGTTAAAAACCGTGTTAAGTAGAAGACGTGGCCTAAAGATCAAAGCCTACCGATGCCTGTCTGAATATTTCACACCTTGGCATCGAGGCTTCTCAGTTTTAATGTGTGTTTAATCCAGACAGACCTGCCACCTCTTCCACCGCTGCAGGCCCTGACTCTAACAGCTCGGTTCTGACCTCAGACTCCAGGCTAATTACAGGGTGAGAACCTCTCCATGCTCACAGCCTGAGGACTAGAGCTCTGACCCGACCACCGACGGCTTTCCACACCAACGCATGTCAGCCATCCACAAACACCAGCAGCCTTGAAGGTCATTGTGTCAGAACTAATATTTTGGGGCTTTGTTTCCAGCATCATCTCAATCTGTGATCACAGAATACAAACGATCGGCTCGAACGATTCCTACGGCACGTGTGGGCCGACGTTTCTTCTTTAGTTTAGTTTTTCACCTGCGCCTAGTTTCCATTCAGTGATTGATCTTATCCTGTAATAGACGTCCGCTCATTAAACATGCACAGAGACATGACGAAGGAAAATGCTTGGAATTAAGTAGCAGAGATCGTTGGTGTCTCTCGAGAGTGTACGTAGTTAGCACAGTTAGCTCGCTTTGCTAATCTAATATGAGAGCAAAGCTAGTACGAAGCCGAGCACGTAACATGTAAAACGAGCAACCGATTTTCACACTGATTAGCGCGTTAATTATTTCGTCTTTAACTAGTTAGCTTTAGAAGCTGAATATAGCTACTACCATTTTCAAAAAAACGCTGGACAGGCCACGCCCACAACCAGAGACACGAGGTTTTTTCGCTTGCAAGTGTGATCATAGGGTAAGGTATCAGGTAGGAGGCGTGGTTTAATGTTTACATTCAGATGATAACATGGCTCATTTGCATAATTATGCAGTTTAAAAAAAAGGCTTATTCTACCGTTTAATGAAGGTGTTGAAGGTGCACCCTGAGTGTGAGATGATTTAGAAGTC
>CM074928.1:22364899-22375997 GCA_037576815.1 Pangasius larnaudii
ATATTGATTAATACATTTCTCAACATGGTGGTTCCATAAAAAAAATCATTAGCGAGCAAAATCACTACTTTTTGTCCATCAAAAAGTGCATTCTATTAATATGCAAATTAGAAACACCTCAATCCTATATGCCCCGCCCACTTCCCTGATAAACTGGAGTGTCTAAGGCTTGCATTTGCATACTGGACTCTGATTGGCTGTTCTATTTTATGACACAGGTTCAAGTCTAATTTTATTAAAAACAAAACAAAACAAAAAAAAAACATTAATAAGAAAACAAAACAACTCAAAACAACAGTCACATTTACAATTCTTACAAAAAAGAAGGAGAAGAAGAAAAAGAAAAAAGAACAAAAACAACACTGTCTATCAATTCTTACAAAAAAAAAGAAGAAGAGAAAGAAGAACATGAAGTAGAAGAAGAAGAAAACCAAAGAACTAAAAACAACGTCACATTTTCAAGTCTGACAAAAAGAAGAAGGAGAGGAAGAAGACGACGAAGAAGAAAAAGAAAACAAAAGAAGCAAAAACAACTCTCTCACTATCAATCTTACAAAAAACGAAATAGAAGAAGAAGAAGAAGAAGAAGAAGAACAGGAAGAGAGAGAAAAAAAAATGCCACTATCAATTCTTAAAAAAAAAAAAGAAGACGAAGAGGAAAATAAAACTAAAAACCAGCATGGTCATATTTTCAAGCTTTATCCCGGTCGGAGTTGTGGTGGATCCCAGGAACGCTGTGTATGAATTCCCAGTTCGGGGCAGATGTGGCACAGCTGTGCAGAAGTGGGTGAAGCTGTGAGTGTTCTGGTGTCTCTTTCCTCTCCATGATGTTAATCATGACTCGGTTTTGGGCTCGGGCCGAGCCGGTTTTAACTGGCGTGTGCGGTGCGGAGACAGAGACGGAGCACCGCTGTCCGCCGCTCCGTAACTCATAATCCGTTAGCGCGGCTGTACGAGCGCCTCCGCTGCGCTGCAGATTAATGCCTCCACCTGGCTGTGAAATGTGTTCATCTGAATTATTCATTCCAATTCCATCCCTTCTTCCTCACTTCCTTTATTCCGTTATGCTTTTTTTAGACACAGAATTAGACTCTCTCTCTCTCTCTCTCTCTCTCTCTCTCTCTCTTTAAAACACACTCGTGATCCTACATTTGGAGTTAGCGAACGGCTTTTCCATCCCTCGTAGTGCGCTACAGACTTTTGTTCCTGACTTCGACTGATCACGAGACGCGACTCCACCACGGCTAATATATCCTTCATCCCTCAATCCCTCAATCCCTCCGTTTTTTTTTCAGCCAGGATTAGCGGCTATGCCGTTGTAAGCACGTGCAGATATTACATTTTTAATGACTTCTCAAAGCTTCATCTCAGAGCTCGTGTGTGTATCTGCTGAAGCTTTACTCGCTGGTTACACGATCACGAAATAAACTAAATAATAAATAATAGATGTATTGCTCTGAATCATTCCTGTATAACGATACTAAGATGGATTTAAAAAAAAAAAAAAAAAAGTATTTTTAAGCATACAACAGTACAGTCAATTCCAGAATTATTGGCACCCCTTACAAAACGATCAAAAATGATTATATAAAATATATTGATCTACAAAACGGCAAAAAACTGAAGACGTCATAGATTCTAATCAATACTAAAACGTGCTTGCCTCTGCCAGGAGGTTAAGAGCTGGCCGTTGACGTCACGCAACCAAATCAGTCTTTGTTTTTTTTTTTTTCTAAGGGAGGCGTCACCAAATACTACTGGAGTGAGGGTGCCAATAATTTTGAAACCAGCATTTTGCAGAGGCAAAAAAAAAAAAGCACTACTTAAGGGAAGATGACTTTTACTTTTATTGTGGCTGTTTTTTAATTTGGATTTTTTTTAAAATTTTGATATTAGAATCGTAAAGTGGGCCGTATATTATTTCTTTCTTCCTTTTTCTTTCTTTCTTTCATTCATTAATTTAAAATGTATAATACAATTGTAATGTGGGCTGTTTATTCATTCGTTCATTTTTTTAAATTTATTTAAAATGTGTTAAAATGTGTAACTGCCACTTATTTATTTATTTGTTTATCTATCTATCTATCTATCTATCTATCTATCTATCTATCTCTCTAGTTTATTTACTTACAAATTAAACAAAATAAAATAAAAATGAACTATAAAGTAAACAAACAGGGCACAAATTCGTCTGCGCACTTTTGTGCCTAATAAACGACTTTTATATCACGTCACAGTGGTGATGATTTTGCGTGATGTTTAGCGTTTATTCATTTCCTGTAAAGATCCCAGTCTTCTGACGTGTTTCATCTCTAACGCATGTTTTAATGAAACATAACATTAACGGTGTGTAACTGCTTCTACTTTCTCTCGGAACGCCGTGGTGTCGGTGTCTGGTCGCTGCGTCAGAAACCATCCTGCTGAATAAAAGCGAGCTTTGCATCGACCCGCGTGCTCCAGGACGAGAGAAAAGAGAAAAGCGGCGTCCCTGCTGCGAAACATCGAGGAAAAAAACACCCTGGAGGCACAAGATTGCCTTCCTAATGCACCGTGTCCCTACAGGGAGCAGCGACACACTGTGTGTGTGTGTGTGTGTGTGTGTGTGTGTGTGTGTGTTACAGTGCTACAGGTCGTATATAATACACAGTGTGTTACAATGCTACAGGTAGCGCATGAGGAAAAGCAGCAGGGTTTTTTTTTTTCATGTCCTCGGCTTGTAGAAATGTTGAGCTGTCTGAATAACACGACTCGTTTAGCCGCTATAAAGCATCAGCTCTGGATTAAACTAAAATTAATATATTATATATAATTAATAAATAAACAAATAAATAAATAAATCTCATCATAAGTGCCATCTTTCTGTCAACTGCAAAACAAACAAAAAGAGCCATGTTGGCAATCTCAGGTCTGAAAATTTTCTACGCCATTTTTTCCACTTCTGGAAATAGACGATGTGGGCGGAGCTATATCAGAAGGTGTACCAATCAGAATCGAGCGCTGTTCCCCGTTAGCTACCTGCTTTACCCCAACACAGAAAAGAAAACTTTTATTTTCCCAACGTGATCAATTCATACACACCATTTCCTGCTTTCTTTTCCACCACTCTTGAGTCTTTTTTCTGTTGCCAAGGAGACGCAACTGCCAATCATTACGCGACCCGACACGCCCACGCACTTCTGATCGGGTGGTAAATGCGCATTACTGGCTTCGTGGTTAAAGTTGATTGTATAAACAAACATTGGGCGGCATTTATCACGCTGGTTACGAACAAATTTATTCGTAATTCATTCGCAGGAGCGTTTACACGAGAAATGTGGTGTTCATGAAAATCCAGTTATTTTGGAAAAACGTTCGTATCCGGAATTTATGTATGTTTACGTATAAGGAGACTCGCTAACGTAAACCGATCGGCTTCGAATCTTCTAATCATCAATGACTTACTGTGATTTTATATACGGATTTTTAGTTTAAATCACTTATCTATCTCAACTACACACCATTTTAATGAACATTTGATCAAAGAAAAGTAATGGCACCCTATAACAGGAGGAGGCGTTAGCGTGTGTCTATAGCAGCTGATGCAATGCGATGGATTTAGCACACGCCATGGTTAGGAGGAGCTCTTTCATGGTTTATTTGGTCATTTTCAGCTCCATTATGGAGTTTTGTGGGCGTGGCTAAATGTAACCACGCTGTGAACAGGCTTAGGATTTCATGGCCGAATGGTGTTTATCAACACGCGCACGTGAGTACGAACGTGGCGGGAATTTTTAGCTCGTTTTGGCCATGAAAACATTGACGCACAACTTTATAAAAAAGAAGAGACTGCTGCATGAGGCCCAGCGTTTGAAATTTTCCCCTTAAACCAAGGCTGTTTTAGCTTTTAGGGTGCCAATACTTTTGAAAGCAAAAAAGAGAATAATTTTTTTGTTGTTGTTTAAATAAAGCTATACAGATTCCTTATTATCTTTAAGCTCAAAGCATCACTTGTTGCATGTGTTATTAGTTTTGTAATAATTTTTCATGAAGTGTGCTGATAACTATAATAACTGTAGTAACTGTAATAATGTAGTAATTAAGGATATACAGTTATTTCCAGAATTAATGGCACCCATCAAGATGGTCAGAAAAAAATGATTGTATAAATGTAAACATTGTACACAGTGATTAAATTTTTAAACAACTGGAAAAATTATTTTCTCATTTAAAAAAAAAATGTAAAATGAGAAAGGTTTTATATCTTCGAACGGTGTGTTGTGATGAGAAAACCTTTTTATTTAAAAATAAATAAATAAATAAATAAAAAGCTTGGCTTTTATTCAGGATGTGCTGAGGAATAATCCCACTGCTTACTTTGCACTCTTCAAAGATATAAAGCGCATTATACAAGCCGCGTTATAAAAATAAACCCTCTCTTTTAATGCGGTACGATCGATTTATGAATTCATGCAGGTTATTGATCGCAGCAAATGTAGGCAATTTGTTTATTTATTAGTATTTTTATCCACAGATGATGGTTGTAAGGTTTATACGCTGCGTTGCGTCCTAATAGTTGTAAAGACTAAAGCTTCTACAGAGTTTACAGTCCACAGTGTTATAGCAGAAAGGCCATTTAAACCCCGTACGCCTGCTCAGAGCTACAACAGGCCGATGATTTAAATTACGCTTACGAAGCAGCTCACATCTGTCTGTTTTCCTCTCAACAGAAAGGTCTATTACAGAGATTACACTGTCAGGCTGGAGAGCGGTAAAACCTCCGACTTCGCCGCCGCCGCCGCAGCAGCGTCCGATATGAGTTGAGACAAACCCGGAGGTCGTCGGAGGAAAAAACTCTCGGACCTCAAAGCATAAATCAAAGACGTGGAATTTAAAGTTAAGGCTGTGGCTCGGCTTCTGATTCGCTCTCGATATAAAGCCATAAATAAGAGTACAGCTGTGCTGTGAAGAAACCGTGTCCTGGCTCGTAAAGTTAGAGCTTTTCATTTCCTCGGAAAGAAGAAGAAGAAAAAAAAAACGTCATTCCTGTATTTTTGGCTCCAAACAGGGCGTAAGAGCGGATATTTCAGGACACACACGGTGCGAAACTCTAATAGCTCCTGATTGCGGCTATGAATAGACGTGCAGCTATTATTAAAGGAATACTCCAGCGTTTTTCAACCTAATCACCATCCTTTGTATCTGGAAAGAGAGAGAGAGAGAGAGAGAGAGAGAGAGTGTGTGTGTGTGTGTGTGTGTGTGTGTGTGTGTGTGTGTGTGTGTCCACGCGATTTGCCACAGAAAAGAATTTCATCACGTTTCTCTTTACTGAATAAAGAACAGAAACGTGTTTACAGTAAATTCACTCATTAGAGAAGATTAAGGGCAGATGCTGAACTTTATCGCTTTTGTGAATTCTTTTGTTAAAACTCTTTGTATATAAACACATTTTTAAATGTGTAGAATTATCCTCCCTGAGATGGAGTTATATTTTCGCAGGGAAGAACGTGTGAACGTGTGAACTGGTCAGCGTAGTCACGTGGTAAGGCTGTGAACCTCAGGCCTCCACGCGATACGACACAAAAAAAAGCAACGATTCGAGATTTGATTCGATTCAATTTTTTTAATCGATATGTTACTATTTCCTCGCAATCTGGAGTAGGCCTAATTTCTAAAACAATTTTACAAAGGATTCAAATAAAATATTAAATCCTAACGTACGCTGATTCTGATTATACAGAGTCAGGTGTTTAACAGGTTTGAGCTAATGTAAAGAAATCAATGAGAAAATAAGGCTATCATTCGAGACCGATGTGAGCTAGAGTGCTAGCATGTAGCTAACCGGCTAGATATTAGCATTAGCGATGTTGGGTTGTTTGGGACGGCAGGAGGATATGGGGGTGTGTCTAAATTTGCATATTCATAAATGCATATTCACAGATCCTGGATTTTGAAGTAACAGGGCTGGAGATGTTTGAAGCCCTTTCTGGCTGATGCATAAAAACAAAACAGTTAAATTTAATAATCTGCATGAATTCTGGATTCATTTTTTTTCCATCTGGACTCTTTTGTTTTCTGCAGAGAAACGCTGCAAATGTTTTTTTTTTTATTTTTTATTTTAAAGCGCATCATTGGAGGATCTTCCCTCCCGCTGTGTTCAGTTTCCATCCTATTTAACACCGAGCCGATGCTAATCAAGGTCTTTGCCGGCGCCTGAAAATGACAGCCAGGTGTGTTGATTAAAGCCGGAGCACATCCTGTAGATGCGGAAAACCTTTTCGTTTTTTTTTGGTATAAAAGAATTTTTTTTTTTCTTACAGCTTTTATGAGTAGCGGGGAAAAAAAAAAAATCGAAGCCGGCACATGCTTGGTTTAAGTAACACGGGGAATTGTGGAGGAAATTAATTTTCCGTGGCGAGCTTGTGTAATAAAGTGAGGTTGATTGAAATTGACTGGGCTGTAAGAGCAGCGGCAGAAGCGCTCCGTTTCCTGCGCCGACTGTCAATTCATATCCTGCATCGCTTTATCAATATCGAGAGCGAACTCTATTAGCATCTGGGGAATATCTTCAGCTTCCTCTGCTGAATTCTGACAAACCTTTATGCTAGCATGTGTGCTTGAATAGACACTAGCATTTCTCCTGGGCTCTGATTTATTTATTTATTTGTTTATTTATTTATTTATTTATTTCTCTCTTTCTGTGTTTGAAAGCTGAAAGGCTGAGACGCTGAAGTGTTAATGTGGGAGGGTTAACCACCACCTGCTGCGCTGAACCGATGAAAACTCACAACTCAACCCAAGCATGAATCACAGAACGTCTGTTTATTATTTTTTTTATATCTATAAAAGCGCTCAGAGACGCTCAGACTTGTCAGATAGTCAGATCTCCGAGATTAGACGCATGGCTGATCAGGTCAGTCGTGCAGCAGGCTTTTCTTTTTGTGCTCGTTTTTGTGTGTATAAAAAAAAATGGTTGCATAGATCTTGCGTGATGATGCTTCACGTTCATCCTCGAGATTCTCGGCTCTATTTTCTCAAGTGGAAGCTGCGGAGTGCAGTAAAGCCGAGCTGATTATTCTCCTCACTGCGCTGTTTATCGTTATTGTGCTCAGTGTTGCAGTGATGTGAGACTGCCGTCGTGTTAAAACATTAAAAACATTAAAACATTAAAAACATTAAAACATTAAAAAGCAGCTCAGCTCCAACAGCACTACGGATAAAACGTCATCCGTTATACATATCCACGTATCCAGGACTCTCAGTTACGAGCCCTTAAGCGTAAGAAGGATAAATTAAGAATAACTGGAACCTTTAAAGTTAAACTCGACTCTGAAACGCATTAAATAGGTTTATAGTGAAATATCTGTGACTCATAATAATGAGAAACCCAGTGGAGAAGTTGTGTAGACGTTGGCGCCAGCACTGGACTCAAAGTCCCAGGATGCAATGCAGCTAAACGAGGCTAAGTTGTGGCTCGGCTAGTTAGAGATCTAGGAGATGACGGTTGATGGCGTTAGTGTGAAAGGTGAAGCTTTGGAAGCTGGTCTGTTTGAGCAGATGTGTACAGATGAGGAGGTGAGAGAGCTGGACAGAGTGAAGCACTAAAGCGCTGCTGCATCGCTCTCAGAAGCGAGGGATAAATCCCACAGCACCACAAAAGAGAAAACGGAGCAACATGTTGATGATCGGACGCACGTGTTAATTAATTAACGTGTTAATCATGAAGATTCAGTTTCTGATGTCACAACTTGATCCCATCACATTGCAAATGCAAATTACGTCTAAATATACGACAACTTTTCGCTGGCGATCCTGCGTGCTACGCTAGCTTATGCTAGCACCCAACTTGCCTAAAGTTAATGATGAATAAAATTGTTGTTGCTATGGTGATGTGATATACTTTGAAAAGTTTGGCTTTTATTTAATACATTTGATGTAAATCGATATCAAAATCCTAAATAATGAATCTGAGCTACTTTACTAGCAATTAGCTAGCCGGCTGGCTATGTTATTAATATTAATGTTTCTAATATTACACAGGGTCCTGATTTGCATACTCATGCATATTCATAGATCCTGACAGTTTTTGATTGCTCTTTAGCAAGAAACAAGTGATTATCATTGCTGTGCACATATTATTTCGTAACGGTTTAAAATGAAACGAACTTTAGAGTTAATTTATTGTACGTAACTCGGCTAAATCACTTTCGCTCCTCACAGTGAGAAAGCGGCGCGAGGTGGTTTTGCGCCTCGCACGGCCTCGATCGTGCAAAACCAGCGTGACTTAAGTGTGACTCAGTAGAAATTCAGTGTCACATCGACTCAGGCGTGAATAAGCGCTGACATTTCCGCATCTGCGCTGAGAGTTACTCTTTTAGTTCCCATCTGTTATCAGATCGGCGGCGGCGGCGCTCTGGAGAGGCGATGGCACGGCGAGGCGAGGCGAGGCGAGATCACACTCGTGTCCGATGTCCCTCGGTTTGTTCCGGGCAGCAGAGCGACTCAGATCTCTCTCCCCATGGGCTTGGCTGAAGATCAGCAGGCCCCATTATCCTCCTTTTATCCTCTTATTTATCTGACACCGTCGTTAGTGGCGGCTTAATGACGGGGAACAGGCGCAGCTTCTCGTCCGCACGCTCGTCACTCCCTCACCACTGATGGGCTTCTGTAATTAACGCTGTGGAATTAGACGAGCACAGCCCCTGGAGTTCAAACGCTGGAGCCTTACACACGTTTGTGTGTGTGTGTGTGTGTGTGTGTGTGTGTGTGTGTGTGTGTGAGATGTTCAGTTTAGGCCTAGTTAGCACTGAAAAGACTAGAGTTGAATTTTTTTACAGTGCAACAACCCATTCATCCCGTGTTCATTCTCAGCTCTCGACTCACTTTTACGAGCTTTACAGAAGGCAAGCGACGGCGATGTTTACATTCTGCTCCAAAACGAACTCACAAAGAACAACAACAAAAAAAACCCCACTAAACTAAAGCAAAGCGTCGCTGCGGGATCCGCCGACTCTGATATGTAAGGAATAACATGCTGTGTGTTGTGCAGTTCTAGGAAAATAATCAGCGACAGGGTGGTGCAATGGAGCGGAGTTACTGTCACCACCCTGACAAAAAAAAAACAACAACAAAAAAAACAAACACAGCTTGTCATGTTATCAGGAAACATCTGTCCGGAAGATGTCGGAAAACCTAAAGTTACAGCTTCACCTCTGACACTGGAGACTCCTTCCATAAATTTTACAGACAAATTTCTCATTACTTTAAATTTTTTTACCACATCAAAATTTTTTTAAAAATCTGTACGAGTCCCTGTGAATGAGCTGTTACTATAGAAACCATAACGTATTGGAACGAGCGCATAATTATAAACCTGCGCTACTGTCAGAGCTGCTGTTATAAAGAATTAATCAACACCTTCTGACCAATCAGGATCCAGAACTCAGCAGTGTTCAGTGTATGCCCTTAGATGGACATTGGTATCTCAGTGTGTCAGGTTCTGTGCCAGGACAACAACACGGCCACATCCTTAAGGGTTCTTTGGTTGTTCCTCTGTGGGAACCCTTAAAGGTACTAGGGTTGTCGAAGGGTTGCAAGTAGAACCTTTTTATGGAAGCTACTTTGGAAGTGTGTACCAAGTACCAAGAGCTAAAAGTTAAACTCCTGAAAATTTCTAGGTGTTAAGAAGAAAATAATAAGCATTAATCTGGAGTTTGTACCACACACTCTTCAAGGGTTCTTCAAGAGTTCTTCAAGAGTTCTTCAAGGGTTTCTTTGGGGGAAAATGCAGCTCCAGACCAAACCAAATCTTTCACCCATTCTTTCTGTTATTCAGCCGCATTAACATCTGACTGAAGTGGATTTCACATCTGTGCTGGGACCAAATGGACCAACTCGACGGACGATCATCATCATCATCATCATCATCATCATCATCATCATCACAGAGACGCTTTGTAGTTTAAATGCGCTGCTATTATTCAAAGATTTGTCCTTTTTTGTTGGTTTCTTTGTTTGTCATTTTGTGTGTCATTTTCTTCCCACTCTCTCACTTCTTAAATTCAGACACTAATGACAGCATTAATCTTAAAGCAAAAAAAAAAAAAAAAAAAAACGAAACATCTTCTGCCTACACTAGTGAATTCTCCACAGCCTCATTTGGGGAAGAAAAAAAATGCCCAGCGGTCCAGACTTCTGCTCTTTTCCGCTCGCTTATTTTTAGCCATTCATGCACCATTGGTCAGTGGAACTGCTTGCTTCTGGCTGTAGAAGAATCCACTTCCATCTACAAGCACATAAATGTGTATGCTCTTTATTTATCACGTCTCAGAAACTGTGAATATCCTGCAGGTTGGGGTGAATATTTCCTGACCCGCAGCCTGCACCTCGGCACGCAGAAATAAATATGAAGGATAACCTCGCTGGCCTCGAGCACGGAGGCCATTTTCACATTTTCACAGGCAGAAAAAAAGCCAAGAAATAATCTCGACATGACAAGTTCCAGCTGCTCGTTTCAGGCTGATATTATTTTCCGCTTTGTACTTCTCTGATAATAATTTCCTGCAGTGACACGTTTAATATAAAGCACTTCCTCGTTTAATGTAAAACTTCACGTCAGTGCAGTTAAGCGCTGAGAAACAAGTTTACATACAGGAGAAAAGGTCATGTTGCGTGATCGATTACTCCACCTGATCAGTGAAAATGTCAGGGTTCAGAACCGGACTGAGAGACGCAAAGGTCATGAACTTTTCCATTAAACAGCTCAGGTAATTTATTACAACTTTGAACGCCTGACTCTCTTGCTGTTATTATTATTTTTTGCTCATTTTCTCATCTACCTGCTTTTAGTTTTAGCCTGTAAATCTCTCTCACATTTAGCAAGCTGAAGACGATTCAGAAGGGGCCGTTCTTACTCACAAATCTTATTTATTGCTATACAACTTTGCGAAAAAAGAAGGAACCTGTCATGAAAGGATCCACCAAACACACACATGTTCCTATGTGTACGTCTCTAATAAAAGACCCAAAACACAACCTAACATTAGGAGGGGTTTCGGTTATGATGTAACGCATTAGGAGGGGTTTCGGTTACGACGTAACGCATTAGGAGGGGTTTCGGTTA
>CM074928.1:22376007-22393262 GCA_037576815.1 Pangasius larnaudii
GAGGGGTTTCGGTTATGATGTAACGCATTAGGAGGGGTTTCGGTTACGACGTAACGCATTAGGAGGGGTTTCGGTTATGATGTAACGCATTAGGAGGGGTTTCGGTTATGACGTAACGCATTAGGAGGGGTTTCGGTTATGATGTAACGCATTAGGAGGGGTTACGGTTATGATGTAACGCATTAGGAGGGGTTTCGGTTACGTTACAAAGTATATGAGATTAATCACAGAAAGACTGATCCTGATTAAGAAAATGAATCGACAGCCCTAGATGGACTGTATTAGGAGTTGTTTTTGGCTAATAAATAGCGTGTTAGAGGAGTTTTGTTTATGACATCATGTAGTGGTGTGGTTTCAGACCTGTTCTGTCAGAAGGGTTTTATGGAGATGATCCCTACTGGCATATCATTTAATTTAATTTAATTATTATAATAGCATAAACAGTGATAAAAGGTTAGCCAGTTATCGTGATGAAAATTTAATATCAGCACAGCTTAAAATGCAGACATGCTCATTTTTTGTATGCGTAGGCTGTGTGTGTGTGTGTGTGTGTGTGTGTGTGTGTGTGTGTCAGGGCTTTTAGCCCCTCATGACAGGGAGGAGGTGCAGTAGTCGAGGTGTGAGATGAGCCGCTGTGCCCACCGCTTCAGCTGCAGGGGTGATGACACTTGGCGCTGAATAATTGCCCGCGGCTCGGCTGTGCCAGCTCCCGCAAACTTTCCTTAATTAGGACCACTGCCAGGCGTGACAGGCGCGTGGGAGCAGGAGATAGAGAGGCTAAGGAGAGGAAGGCCAAATATATTTTCACAATTAGACTCCTGGATGGAGGATTCAGTATTTGGAGGAAAAGAAAAAAAACGCATGTCATTTGAGAAGTACAAATTAGAGCTGTTTTGTGGAGGGGTGGAGCGGGTTACTGCTCTCAGCGTGATGTTTTCAACCTCATCTCACGCTACGCTTGTAGGAAATGTCGTAATGAAACATGGAAAAGCTACGAACACTAACCACGCCCCCTTGTCCTCACACTGAAGGGGCCATTTGTCAAAAATATTTAAATGTGGATCTCACTCGAAAAGCAGACGATAAGGCGAGACAGATCCTCGCACACGCCACGCAAAGGAGACGTAATCCGTACAAAAGCAGCTTCATTAAAAGGCAGAATAAGACTTATTTAAAATATTGAAAATATGCAAATGAATTAGATCATCATCTGTAAATATAATGTAAACATTAAGCCACGCCTCCGACGTGATACTTTCACCCTGCGTTCACAAGCCTCCTGAATCGCTTGTAGTCTCCTGTGGCCATGTGGGGTGTCGCTTGTGGGTGTGTCTAGCTAATTAAACACAAATTAAATCACACATTAATCAGATTTTTTTTGTTTTCCGTGTCCTCGGCTTTGAGGATCGATCCGAGGAATCGTTCGAGACGACTGTTTGGATTTGTCGCTTTATAGCATCGTACCTGACCTGCACAGAACCGAGGAAAACTCCGCCGTGGCTTGAAAGCGCAGCTCAGGGGGGAACATGTACGCAGAAAACAAACGATCCTGGCTTGCGAGCTGCTGAGGAAGAAAACGATTCGTCTGAATCCGTGTTACGCTCTTTTATCCATGTTTACAGACAGCGGCGTGTCAGAAAACACACCGTAAATAAAGGAAATGTGAAATATTTAGTTTTTTTTTCCCCCTGAATTATCATTTTAACCGTTTACTTTTTAACTGCCTAATAAATTAGCAATCATCTGGCAGTGCTAATGTTTTAGAGAAAGCACATTTCTCACATTAATTGCATTGCTCGTGAAAGCAACACCATCTGGGAGTTGTTTGCTCAGAATTTATTTCTTCAGCATGTCTATTAATTCTAGAGTTAATGTTTCATTATAAATGCTCACACATGAATGATCGTTTACATCCTAAAGCTCAGACTGGACATTTTTCTCATCCGTTTGCCCAAGGTTACACTAACACCACATACGCTTCAGCTCGTTATCGATTTATTATTTAAACGGACAAGTCATTAACACCAGATTCTTATTTATGCTGGTGACTCAGGCAAAAAAAAAAAAATGAAAAAAGAAAAAAAATGAAATAAATACTCTAAACAAAAGAGGGAAAATAAACTACATGGAAAAATTAGCAATAAATTACGACAAACACAATAATAAAATCACCACAACACAGAACAGAGACTTATGATGATAAATGAATGAAAATGAATACACTGACTAATCCCCAGCACATCAGGGAATAATGGAGCGTTCACCTTAATGACCAGACGAATAGGCATTAATAACACTAATCGTTAAGTATTTGACAGCTGTTAATTAATAACCTCACTCGCTCTGTTAATTAACATCAATTATGCACTAACACTTGCTCAGGTAAACTCGTCATGTTAGCGAAAAACCATCAGTAAAGCTAAACTCCTCTGTCCTGAAGATTACAGCTGCATATCTGACTGTTACACAGCGCTGACACTGGAGACTCCTTCCCTAACACAGAGATATTCTTCAGTGATATCGCCTGCCCAAGGTTTCATGCTCATTTCAAAAAGTTCTTTCATAGCAAGCAAGTCATGCACTATATTATTTATTTATTTATTTATTCATTCATTCATTCATTTATTGTGTAATTCTGAAGTCTAGAACACGGCTGTGAAAAACAAAATCTCTCTCTCTCTCTCTCTCTCTCTCTCTCTCTTCTTCATAAGAGTGTTTCGAACACATTTTCAAATCCACATTACTCTCTATTCGCTTTCTTTCTTTTTCACCGCCACCCTTTCTGGAGAATAATAAAGACTTTGGTAGTAAAATATAAAGCTACTTTTACTTTGGACTGTTAAAGCAATTCCAAAGAGACGGACAGAGAAAACTACAGCGTGTCCCAAAAGTCTATACAGAGGGGAAATGAACCCTTTTTAGCAAAATGTCTTCCAAAATTTCTCACACTTAGCTTCATATTATATATTTTTTTTTCAGATAGTCTTTAAGAACGCCTTTGAGAAAAAGAGGTGGTTCTCACGGCTGGATCGGGAAGCTGTCACAAGGTTGCGATGGACTTTAACAGGAAACGTGGCGAGATCATCACACACCACGTCACACACCACGTCACACACCACGTCACCAAGTCCAAAAAGACTGGAAGTGTTGTGGACCAACCGAGAAGTGGACGAACATCCACTGACGAAGCCAGCGGAGACTTTTGGGCCACTCTGTAGTAGGAATCATTTTTTAAATGAATAATAAATAAACTGGGGGAGAGAAAGAGAAAAAATATATAATGTATTGTGTGAGAGCGCATAAACAAATCAAACACAACGAGAACAGAAGGATAGTTTTTACTCACAGATCTTTATCAGGTAATGATAAAACAGCATGTGCGTAAAGGATGCCATGACTTCTGTTTCCCCGTCTTATTGCGGAGCGATAAACATTCCCTGAGTTATGAAATCGAGACCAAGGAGCACAACAACGCCCACAAATTGTGTTCAGAAAAAGAGATAATTGTGTGCTGCTATATGTGTGACTCTAAATGAGCTCTTTAGATCGCCTTTATTAGCATAATGCCCAGGTTTCCATTCCACTGCAAGCTACAGACCGTATATAACTGTGTATGTGACAAAATCTTGAAGCTTGAAAATGATCGGGCTTAACTTAGCATTAGAGTGCACAATCATCATCATCATCATCATCATCATCATCTTCATCTTCATCATCGGGGTGGGCGATAAGACAAAAATGTCATGTCATGATACTTGGAGACATTTCAACGATACGCGATTATGTATATCACAATATTTACTTTTATTTAGTGGCTACAGAAATAAGTTTGTTAAAACATGAAAAGGGGGAAAAAATCAATTCTAACAAACATTTACATTTTAGAGTCTGAAAAAATCTGTAATAAAAACATTAACGATACAAAGCTCATGATATCTCAGAAAAGAAATCTGTGAAATAATTTATCACAATATCGATATTGTATTGTCATATTGCCCTACATCATCATCATCATCACCCTCATCATCATCATCATCACCACCCTCATCATCACCCTCATCATCATCACCCTCATCATCACCCTCATCATCATCATCATCACCCTCATCATCATCACCCTCATCATCATCATCATCATCACCCTCATCATCATCATCATCATCATCATCATCACCCTCATCATCACCCTCATGGCATGAGTTAGAGTATTAATATTCTGTATGCTGATTTATTTACAGCATTGTGAAGCGTTATTCCTGCTTCAGGAAGTCTGATATCAGCGTCCACTTTTTCTACCAATCCCGTATCTAGTCATGTGAACTCCTGTCCTGACTCCGCCCTTGACCCTCCCCTGCGCTCGTTAGGCTCCTCAGAACCTCGTGTTCCGCCGTTCACGGCCCAGTATCCGCAGCACACCTCGCTATTACTCTGACAGATCAACGTCTCTGACGCTCTGAACCCGACACGCGCCCTGCGTCTGACATTTTCCATTCGGCGTCACGCGGCGGAGTAAATAAGCGGTTAACCCGTGCAGTACAATAATTGTGCTATACGGGGAGTAAAAGTGGCTAGCTAGTGCGCTGTGATAACAATGAGGCGGTGAACAAAGCACAGACAGCCTCATTTATCCACTCGAGCGCCATTGTGTCGAGTCTATAGAGAGGTGGAAATGTACCGGCTCTTCTGTTTCCCCGACAACAAGCCGTGAACTTGACTCGACATCGGTGAGGGCGCTTATATTTTTCCCTGCCTTCTGTTTTTCTTCTTTCTTTATTTCTTTATATCTGTGTGCTGACTCTGCAGCGCTGCTAAAACCCCGGCATGCAGCGCTCCGAACAGCTATTTAGGAGTGGAGTTTCTGCCTGTGACTCAGCGCAATACATGATGTGAGAGTGACAGGCCACGCTTATTTCACCAAGCATGACGGGCACACAGGCCACGCCTAAAACATGGAGGCCACGCCTCCTTCACTGAGACTGGGACACAGAGGCCACGCCTAAAACAAAGAGACCATGCCTCCTTCACTGAGACTAGGACACAGAGGCCACGCCTCCTTCACAGGGACTGTGGCACACAGGCCACGCCTCCTTCACAGGGACTGAGGCACACAGGCCACGCCTCCTTCACTAGACAGTCACACAGGCCACGCCTCCCTTACTGAAACTAAGGCAGAGGCCACGCCTCTTTCACTGAGATGTCAAAACTTGACAAACAAAGAAAAGGAAAAATTAAATTGAGTTAAATTAAGCCTTTAGGGCAGAAAGAGAAATAATAAAACTGCTTTATTATTAATATAATAAAACAATAACACAGAAACTGAACAGCGCTGGCACTCCGAGATTCTCCGAGCTTAAATAAATCCTAAATCCCAGTTAAACAAAGATTAAAACTTTTAAAGAGCATGAGATCCTCGTCTCGACTCAATCTTACACTCTGCTTGATTTTATAAAAATAAACATTTACATATTTCGCGCTTTGATTGCTTTATAATTGCTGTAAAACTCCAAATGGACACGGTGCACATTTAGAATAAACGTGAGATAACAATCGTTTAGACGCTCAGCCGGGAGAAAAGCGATGAAACGATGAAAAGATAAAGTGACGGAAGGACGAGCTGTTTCTGATATTTGATGAACATTTCAGCAGGAACGAATGTTAATATTTTCAACACAAAGGGACCTTCGCTTTCTTAGCAAGAATCCATTATTGGTATGAACAATTACATTTGGGCAAATATGGGCTAATTAGCGCCGTGCCGCTAGTGGAATGGTAATGAGAGGAGGATGAAGAGGCCAGGTTGTGGAGCGTTTCGCCACAATTACACCACGTTGGCCTTTTAATGCTTTTATTTTGCGGCCGCCCTTGATCCCGCGCCCTCTCTCTGAAATGACGGTACGGACAGCGCGTGCCAGCGACGGCGGGTTAATGCGGCCCATCTGTTTGGATGAGCAGAAAGCAGGCTTTCGCTAATGGCTGGGCACACACACACACACACACACACCCGGTGTCCTGCCTTAATTGGCTCCGATAAAGAGCTGGTGTGTGTCAGGGAGGCCGTGGTCCGGAAAATCAGCCTCGACTGTCAAAGTTAGCTCTGCGTTTTAGTTTCTAACACACTCTCATCCACATCGGCAGCTTAAGACACATCCCAAGCTGCTTCTATCCTGATATCGCTATCACGTATCGTCCGACATCGTACTCCTTTAGTCGTAAAAACTCTCCGACCCCAGATGATATGACGTGACGTAATCCTGGCGTATGCTGTCGCGCTAATGAACAGACGATGTGAAATGACCTCCATCAGGACGCATCTGACAGCAGATCAGGAAGAATCCATGGGGGAAAAGTTTCAGTTGCAGTTTAACTTGAGTAAAGAATTCGAAGCTGTGAGTAATGTTTTTAAATACTTTTATCACCTCTGCAAGCTTTTAATCTGTAACTCTTGAGTTGTCTTGTTCCTCTCTCTCTCTCTCTCTCTCTCTCTCTCATCAGGTTTTTCTCTCCACCCGACCTGTTTTTTCCCTCCTCGTCACCCGCCACTTGCCGCTGCCCCGAACGTTTAAGCCTCTTTCCAGCTTAAATTGGCTCCGCAATTAAACTCCTCCTTTCCAAATGAAGTGAGAGAGAGAGAAAGCAAGAAAGAGAGAGAGAGAGAGAGAGAGAGAGAGAGAGCACAGGAGCCTGAGTGTCTCCACAAAAAGCTCCATTGACGTCACGGTGCTGGGTCATTAAGCAAAAGAGAAAAAAAAGAAAGAAAGAAAGAAAGAAAGAAAAAGAAAGAATCTTTGAATCTTTGGCTGGCCGTCCGACGTCTTCCACAGAAGCCTGGAGTTTGGACGGAGTCGGATTTATCTGAGCAGCTCACCGTAACCCAGGCGACGATCAACAGCTCGATCCTGCGCCATTTTTGTCAAATCAGACACCAGATTTTCCCTCAGAATGGATCCTTCTTCACTATAAACGCTCACTACACGGTGTATATGACATCACTTCCTGCTGCTCCATCAGCTAAATAAAAAGGCTAAATAAAAAATTTTAACATTACATTTATTTATTTATCAAAATTTATTTATAGTTTGCATTATATATTTATTTATTTATAATTTTTTTCCACTCAAGCATAATCTTTAAAAAAAAAAAAAAATTCTTTTCTCTCCTTTTTTCTCTTAAATGTTTTTCGTTACTTTTCCTTTTTTTTCCTTCCTAAAATGTACAAAACTCTGATGGTTAAAAAGAAGTAAACGATGCATTTGCATCAATAATCAAACTCTCTCTTGGACAGAAATAAATAAATAAATAAATAAATAAATAAATAAATAAATAAATAAATAAATAAATAACTGTAATTAAAGACAATAGATGTATAAATAGAGCAAGGAGTCCTAATGCCTGATCATTTACATGTCGGGGGATGTAAAATAGGTGTGTGTGTGTGTGTGTGTGTGTGTGTGTGTGTGTGTGTGTGCATTCATAAACCTGAATCCTACAGATATGTCAGATGTGATTTGTTTTCAGACAGAGATGTAAACATTTGCAGATTTGACAAAAAGAACGGCTCCTTCCTGTTTGTTCTAGCGAACAGCGGTGAGCTTCTCTTAGATATCATTTATCTCTAAGGTCAAAAACGTCGATCCTGACAGTCGATGCGATACGTTCTAAAGCGACGTGGTAAAAGGCGTGCAGCCCACGCTGTCGTCTCGCTCGTCTACGTCTCTCCGTCTCGTTCTCACAGATCAGACCTCCAGCGTTCTCGATTGCGATAATAAGCAGATCCGTTTACTGAGGATCCTCACCGTCGTCCCTCACCGTCGTCCTGGCAACATCTCAGGAGGAACGAGGAACGAGAAATGAGAAACGAGGACGAGTTAACCCTGAAAACCTCCTCAGGGTATGCAGAGGGATCTGATCCAACACACAGCTTTATAAACATCGAACACCGATAATCTACAGCTGGGGAAAAAAAAGATACGAAAAAAATGCCTTCACACTCCGCAAGTTTTACAGGTCGTCCTACGGGAATGTGGCCGCTTTAAGAAAGGGGGTGGTTTTGGTCACAATGGAGCTTAAGTTAAAAAAAAAAACTTTTGAGAAAAGTGCAGCGTGACGTCGAGCGCCTTTTTACCTCCCGACCAATCAGGTCACAGCTCAGGAGACGGGGAAAAACATTATAGCCATTTTGTTTCAGCATGAACGCAATGTATAACCACACACTCATAAAACTCTTATCTTTCTATTAAATATATAAGTAATAAACAATGTGTGTGTGTGTGTGTGTGTGTGTGTGTGTGTGTGACCACCCTCAAGTTGCTTATTTTCCTATTACAGCACATCCTGAAGTGTTTTATTCCTCTTACACCTCAGCAATTTACCAACGATTCCAGTTTATTTATTTATTAAACATCATACAACATGTCATACTTTTTATCTGTTTAATGTTATGGAACATCCATGAATCCAAGTTAGTTCCTGTTCTCCCTCACCAGCATCTCATTTTTTTTTCTCTCTTGAAGTTAATAAGACAACAAACAACAACAATAACAACAACAACAAAATTCCAGCTTGTTATGTTGCTGAGAAACCGCAGGGAAAAAAAAAATGTCGGAAAACTTAAAGTCACGGCTTTACCTCTGACACTGGAGACTCCTTCCATAAATGTTCTGAACGACAACAGATGTTATTTTTCAATCTGTTGATTATTAGTGGCGCGTCTGCTGTACTCTACAAAGTCTCTACACATGAGCTGTTGCTATAGAAACGATACCGTATTATAATTAGGA
This sequence comes from Pangasius larnaudii, assembly GCA_037576815.1. Classification (NCBI taxonomy): domain Eukaryota; kingdom Metazoa; phylum Chordata; class Actinopteri; order Siluriformes; family Pangasiidae; genus Pangasius; species Pangasius larnaudii. Next base: position 22,384,785 of record CM074928.1, read on the forward strand.
GTAAGTAAGTAAGTAAGTAGTAGTAGTAGTAGTAATCAACACCTTCTGACCAATCAGAATCCTGAATCCCACATCGTACAGGAATATGATGCACTGAAAAAAACAGAGCTGTGGCTCATAGTGATGACGCTGTAAATGTTCCCAGTTCTTCATTTCGTGATCGTCACTCGTTCCTTCCTGTGCTTTAAGTCATCACTCATTCTTCGGTTGGTCCTCTGACTCTGATTGTGCTGTGGGGTTCAGAACCCAGCGTTCTCCTGGTTCTCGACTCCGCCCTCGCATTACTGATACAGATCTGTGCATCAGGGGACTGATTACACGATTACAGAGTTGTTGTTGTTGTTTTTTTTTGAGCAGTAAATCTATAAAAATCATCCAGACTCATGATCATATTTCAGTCGCGGTGCAGCGGCGAATATATAAAACGCTGTCGGAGAGGAAGACTGATGACTCGAACCGGCGGAATCATTTCATCAGTATTTATTCCAGCAGCGTTTGTTTGTTTGTTTGTTTGTTTGTCAGTGTAATGCAGACGTTCATCTTCATCAACGCACAAAACGTTTCGTCTTCATTATTTTTCAAAATCGTACTCAAATGCCGTGTAGCTGTAGCTGTAGCTCGGTAGGCAAGTCTACTGCCTTTGCTGCTCTCCTTTAAAACACAACTGCGACTCTGAGAGAAGATTTTTTGACACATTTCAATTTTTTTTTCATTTTGTTTTCCATCAGAGAGCCCAGTTCTGTCTTCCTGAAGTCCCTGACTCTAACACCGTCTCCACAGATGAAATATGTCTCCCATTTCCTATGCGAAGTAACTGACATGCTGCTGTCATGCAGGACCCGTGATAAACTACAGTGTGTGTGTGTGTGTGTGTGTGTGTGTGTGCGCGCGCGCGCGCTGTAGATATTTTGATTAATCTTGTTTTGTTTCCCTACGAATTTTCTGAGGTGATAATTGATCACGAAGATGAAATTGTCAATTTAAAAGAGAGCACAAAGTACAGAAACGACTCCATCCACCCACACCATCTATACTAATGTATGTATTTATTTATTTTTCATCTAGTTTTTTGTTTTTTTTTTGCAACATTGGACTTGGGTTTTCATGATTGTTTTCCCCTCTCTTTGCTCAGCCTGTAAGCTGAGAACATTTCCCTGGCTGTCATGGAAACTGGGACACCACGGTTTCTGAGATTATTGTTTCTGAATTACATCCGATAGGTTTTTATTTTCTCTGAACGTGCCGTAATCGCAGGGACGGAATGGATGTCCTCACGGGGGCATCACACAGGTGGTTGTTCTAACGCCGACATTTCAACAGAACACCATATTTCACTGTGCTGTTGTTGTTATTGTTTTTTTTTTTTTTTAAATCCCACCTATAGTCATTCCTGCTCTCCGTCTCCATCTTTGCTTCAATGTAAATTCTGCTGCCGGGAAAATACTTTCCCATAAACGAGAGCTGGTGATAATGAAAGCTCGGGAAAGCTCGGAGCCGTGTTAATAGCCTTGCTGGTCATTTTCTCCGTCTCAGTCTGCCTCTCTAAATCATGTTAGTGTAATGACTCTGCTCCCGCCGCCCATGTCTTTAATTACGACGCTCTCAGAAAGGGGTTTCTTTTTCTTTTTTAACACCTCATTTTTTTGGCCGGGAGTACTGGCCTCAGAAACTGGCAAAATCTCCAACCCAAGGCAGAGAGGCTGGGCTTCTCAGCAAATAATAATAATAATAATAATAATAATAATAATAATAATAATAGTAGCAAATTGTTCAACACATGTTAACTGCAAAAATACTCTCACCATCCACTTTATTAGGAACACCTGTACACTTACACCATTATCTATTCATTCAGGTCAAGAGCTTCAGTTAATGTTCACCTCAAACATCAGAACGGGAAAAAAACGATCAGTTCGAGCTGACAGGAAGGCTACGTTCACTCAAACAACCACTCTTTACAAACGTGGTGTGCTGAAAAGCATGTGAGACAGCACAGCCTTGAGGTGGATGGGCTACAACGGCAGATGTTTTATCCACCAAAAAAAACCCAAACAAACAAAAAAATAAATAAATAAAACAAAACCAAGGACAAAATATTGGCACTTAGAAGAAACAACCTCATCTTTGTGTGTGTGTGTGTGTGTTTGTTTATATCGTAATAAAGGGAAAGAATGCAAACACGGATCCAAACAGATCACGTGGCTTCACGTCAGTCAGTCCCGGCCTTCGCGTTTGACGTGGACGTGGTTCCTGAGAAAGCTTTTAACGCTGCGGCACGTCGACGCTTTGCTTTGCGTGATTGACACAGAAATAAAAGGAAAAAAAAAAATCATGCATTCTGATTTCACACCGTTGTTTTTTTTTCCCGAGCCAAGACACGCTTTGGTAACCTGTCAGAACAGCTGGCGTGGGGCCTGAGCATCAGTGTGTGCGTGTTACCACGGCAACTGCCTTCTGTCTCCGCGTACGTCGTTGGCTAGTTTTCGTCTTTACCATTGGCAGAAAATATCTTTACGCTAATTAGCGCAACGTCTGCCATATGGAATAGAGAAAGATGGATAAACCTCCAGAGCTCCATGACGGATGGACGGATTGATGATCGTCATGTTTTGCGCAGTGATTACACTCGCGGTAGACTTTAATTAGCATTCCTGCTGAAACAGTGATAATCAATAATACTAGCACGTCTCAGATCGCTAATCGCTAATGTCGTAATGTTAACTAGCCCTTACGCTGCCGCCTTTTCAAACTCAGATGAATAGTTAGCGACGGTGTTTACGATGCGAAGACTAGAAGCTCTGCGATAAAGTTCTGACGTATGTGTTTACTGACTCTAAGTAACATTTCTCTGAGTCTCTGAGGCGTCTGCTGAAAGGGGAAAAAAAGCTGAAGTAAACAAAAAGAGGTTTATCCGTGAGGTCGGGGACCTACATCTGGGAGCGCTGACACGCTCGAGCACGGCCATGATGGATGGATGTTTACGCTCTGCTCTGGCAGTGATATCATAATAGATGTGCGTCTCTCGAGGCCCTGCTTTCTGTCCGACACCCGGATGAATTTATGACCTGTCGGGTTCCGTGGCCGAGCGTGAACCACCATGATGAGCTCATCTTGTGCGCCGAGCAGGAGGTTTATGTTCAGCATGTCCTTGTTTGTGTGAGACATATTTAAAAAAAAAAAAAAAAAAAAGAATGAAGCAACACCACAGACAGAGAGATACGCCTTCTCCACACACACACACCATCACAGCTAATAATCTGAGGCTTAGCAAAACCTTTTCTCAAATGTTAGCTCAGAAGATGTTGAATCAAAGCTTCCTGGTGTTCTAAAGGTTTTCTATAACATGTAGAAATGTTCCTTCAACGTTGCTGCGACATTTTTTTCCCTCGTAGGAACATTACTCTTTTCCATACAGTCACTTTCTGTCTAAACTGGAATGTTGTGTTGGCTACGTTCTAATAACACTGTAATTACAGTAATGTAGGAATATTTTTTTCCTGAAAAGTTACAGCTCAACCTGCAGAATACTTCCCGACTCGGATGAACGTCAGGACCACAAAGATGAGGAGTCTTAAAAAGTAGCAGTTTGCTTTCCGGTCTGAATTGTGCTTAATTTGGAATAAATGAACGACTGAACGCCGCTTGAATTTCCGTCACTTTTCCAGTTTGTGGCAAAAATATGTTATGAACTGAAAATATAAAGAAATATAAAGTTTATCTAATTTAAAAAAAAAAAATCAATATTTCTCATTATGAGAATACAACAAATAAAAGATTATTCAGCCGATTAGGAAGCCTGTGTCTGGACATTTCTGCTCATTTTAGGCTTGAAATAGTTGCATTCTATTGTTCTATAATTTTTGTTTTTCTTTCTATAAATAAACACTTGAAATAATAGAAAAGATTATCAGACTTAACTAATTAATTAATTAATTACCTTCCTTCTGAATTTCTGAAATTTCTGAAAAAAAGGACTAACTTTATGCTTCATAACGTGATTAAAATATTCCTTTAGGCCCCCAAACTTCAAACACACAACAGACACCAAGAACAACACAATAAAACACAACAGTCCCAATCCAATGATTCAGTAAAACCTCCAATGCATTAATTAAAAATAAAAAAGAAAATAAACATTACGACGCAATATTTAATATTATTGTAAAATAAGTGAAGAACACACAGTATGTAGCTTTGTTCATTCCACACTATACTGCGTGTGCGGTTTTACAGACGAGCGCTTCGTTCTAGCACACTGTACTCCGGGTGTGTGTGTGTGTGTGTGTGTGTGTGTGTGTGTGTCCCCTCACTTTTTCAGAGTTTACAGGGACAGCTGTTCTGTCCATCCTTCACAGCAGCTCCGTCCCCTCCTCCACTCCCTCAGCCGCAGAGAAATAACGAGGACGAGTTTGTGTTTGTGTCGAAGCCTCTCCAGGAACACGGGTTCTCCAAAACTATCATTATTCATACTGTATTATGGTGTACGTACACACACACACACACACACACACACACACACACACACACACACTTTGCATCGGAGGTCGAAGTCGCAATATAAAATTTATTTCACAACATCCACAGATGAGCGCTGTGACAACAACGTACTGAACTCACACTAAATTACATCACTGCATGTGTTTCTGGCAATATTAAGAACAGGAAAAGGAGGCGTGGCTTCTGTGCTTGTCAGTCTTAGTGAAGGAGGCGTGGCCTTTGAGCTGATCAGTCTTAGAGAAGGAGGCGTGGCCTGTGAGCTGATCAGTCTTAGAGAAGGAGGCGTGGCCTGTGAGCTGATCAGTCTTAGTGAAGGAGGCGTGGCCTCTGCTTTATGCTACATTTAACTAAAGTTTGTAAATTTATGAACGGAAAATGACACGAATCCGAGCTATTCAGAGACAACTTCTGAGTCAGTCTGAGTAAAGCTTGTAACTCCGACTGGGAAATGCCAAAGAAAATCTGCTTAGCTTGGAATTCTGACTTGGAAAGGTGTCCTCAACTCCAGCATGTCAACTGTAAATAAATCACCACTTCTATTCTTTTACTTGAGATTATAGCAGTAACTGCTTTAGACACGTTAGGCTCGGGATGAGTGAGGCTCGGGATGAGTTAGGCTCGGGATGAGTTAGGCTCGGGATGAGTGAGGCTCGGGATGAGTGAGGCTCGGGATGAGTGAGGCTCGGGATGAGTGAGGCTCGGGATGAGTGGACGATAGTATCGGGAATCGCCGATAGATTCCATCATGATGGGTATCAAGTTGGATGATTTAAATGACTGCAGCTTTAGGATCGACAAAACAAAGTGTGTTGTATTCTGTAACACGCCTTTCCTTTTCGCCCGTTTTGTTTCCTCTGCTGTCTGAGTTTAGAGCAGAGCAACACAACAGCTTTCTCTGATGGACTTTAGCTTCTTTCCTGATGAACAGATGAAGCCATGAGCGTCTTCGTTCTCCACATGAGTGGGGTTTAATGTAAGAAAATGAAACAGCGTGGTGTTACGTGGTCTTACAACATTTTGCAACATTCCAGACCTTGTTAACGAGTAAATTATACACAAGTTAATACAAAAAAACCCTGAGTAAATACTAGGCTAGCGACAAGCTGCTACAGCCAGCCGACTAGTAACCAGATTTCTGGATTTTTTCTGCTGTAGTGATGTCACACGTACACAATATTCCTCCCGTACGTCAGGCCACACCCCCTTCTTCTCCCCCTCAGAGCTATAGGACCAAATAATCTCACAAGCCTATGATGAATATTAAAGTTATGGCTCATAACATTATCATGTGCATTACCTCGCTAGTACGATTAAGTTGAATGCAGCATTAGTTTTAGTGAAGAAGGCGTGGCCTAAGTGCCTGTCAGTCTTGATAAAGGAGGCGTGGCTTATCTCTTGTACGCCATTCTCACATGGTTCTGAGACAGGAAACTGTTTTTTTTTTTTTTTTTATTCCTGCTCAGAATGTCAGGACGGTTTCCTGGACTCAGAGTTCAGCACGACATCCTAGTCGGTGGTTCGTGATCTCGGACTTCCTGTACCTGCCGGCCCGCGTGATGGATGAGGAACCCGTGTTGAGACGGGACTCGGTGCTCTGTGACAGATTGATGATGCGCTCACGGCGCTGTCCTGCTGTCACTGATGTGTTTAATATCACGTCCCCGCTTGTTTACGAGCTGTTTATCAACCTGTAAACACAGGTTTTCATTTCCGCACCACGGACAGTGCGAGCACGTAATGCGACGCCGCCAATAAGCCTGCCTTAAACACACACACACACACACACACACACACACACACACACACACACACACACAGTAATTAAAACTAACCCGACTGCCCTTGCGTCGTCGCCTTGGTCGTTCTCTCCTGCAGAAACATGCAGATATTTACTGAGATATCGACAGCGAGATCGATTCGTCCTCAATAATAAAAGCTGCTTCGTTTCAGACGTTATGAGAGATGCAGCGACTCTACATCATAAATCAGATCAGGAGGAATACGAGCGAGTGTGTTTACAAGCACGGGATGCAATAAAGCGTAATTAACCCTCACTATGGCTGATCCTGGACCTGCTTTCTGATTACTCTGAGAGACAGAGAGAGAGAGAGAGAGAGAGAGAGAGAGAGAGAGAGAGAGAGAGAGAGAGAGAGTGTGTGCTGATCCTGGACCTTTCTGATTACTCAGTGTGTGTGTGTGTGTGTGTGTGTGTGTGTGTGTGTGTGCATCCATACTGCAGTCATGAACCAGTAATATTTTATCCCTGCAGATCCTGAGCTCGGGTTACTGTCCGTGTGAAGTTTCAGGTTCCTCTGGGTTCTCCGCGGGTTCTCCGGTTTCCTCGTGCGCTTACTGAAGAGGAGTGAATTACTGAACGAATTCCTTGAATCCTTAATTAGCAATTTCTTATTTTAGACACGTTATAATTTAACGCAGAAATATCGATGCCACTCAGTTTCTTCACGGGTGCCAAAAACTGGCTTTTTATTTCAATTTGTTAATATTTGTTTGTTTGTTTATTTATTTTTTCATAAGATTTTAAGAAAGTGCTCACATTAGCATTGTAACCCTGGTGAGCGGTTATTTATTTATTTATTTATTTATTTATTTATTTATTTATTTTATTCTATTCTAATTTAATCTTTTTATGTTCTTTTTTAAATGTTCTTTTTATTATGTTCTTTTTTCTTTATTTCTCATTCCTTAATTAATTCAATTTTTTTTTATATTTGATTAAATATTGAATAATGATTACATAATGATTAACATGATAAACAATGATGGAAAAAATAAATGTTAAAAAAAAAAAAGACACACACACACAAAAAAAAACCACTAAATCCAAATGAGCTAAAACAATTCTCTCAATACAACACTGGAAATATAAACCTAGTAAACTACTTGTTTGTTTGTTTGTTTGGGATTCAAAAGACTCAGATGTTGTATTTTCACTTACAAGCCTGAAACAAAATGACTGCAATATGACAAAGTTCTTATTTTTAAAAAGCCTTATAAAGCACTAAGATTAGCGAACCGCTCTCAGGGTAACGTCAGCTCTGAGATCCGGGAGCGGAAGGCAGCCAGACGCTGTAGGTTATTCTGTAACGTGGATTAAATGACGTTAACGTGGCGCGTGTGAAAGAGAAAAGCTCGCGCTCGGCTGCTCTGGGATCAGCGAGAGGCGCTGGCTGAGCCGCGGTCAGAGGCGTGATTGATGATGGCAGAAGGAGCGTTCACAGGCTGTAAGTCAGAGAGAATCCATTACACCGTACTGCACTGTCTCAGCATTCTGTAACCGCTCCGAGTGAACATGAACAACTTCCTGTCTGCAGAGCAGGCTCGCTAAAACAACCGCTACGCTGACAGCTCGCCTCCACGCCTACGGTCACCTTTCATCCAAAGTGACTTCCAGTAAAACCAGGTCAGGGTTAAAGCCACTTCAGGGTTAAAGCGAGTTCAGGATTAAAGCTACTTCAGGGTTAAAGCCACTTCAGGGTTAAAGCCACTTCAGGGTTAAAGTGAGTTCAGGATTAAAGCCACTTCAGGGTTAAAGCCACTTCAGGATTAAAGCGAGTTCAGGATTAAAGCTACTTCAGGGTTAAAGCGAGTTCAGGATTAAAGTGAGTTCAGGATTAAAGCCACTTCAGGGTTAAAGCGAGTTCAGGGTTAAAGCGAGTTCAGGATTAAAGCGAGTTCAGGGATAAAGCGAGTTCAGGGTTAAAGCGAGTTCAGGATTAAAGCGAGTTCAGGGTTAAAGCGAGTTCAGGATTAAAGCGAGTTCAGGGTTAAAGCGAGTTCAGGGATAAAGCGAGTTCAGGATTAAAGCGAGTTCAGGGTTAAAGCGAGTTCAGGATTAAAGCGAGTTCAGGGATAAAGCGAGTTCAGGGATAAAGCGAGTTCAGGATTAAAGCGAGTTCAGGATTAAAGCGAGTTCAGGGTTAAAGCGAGTTCAGGGATAAAGCGAGTTCAGGATTAAAGCGA
>CM074928.1:22393362-22406771 GCA_037576815.1 Pangasius larnaudii
TCAGGGATAAAGCGAGTTCAGGGATAAAGCGAGTTCAGGGTTAAAGCGAGTTCAGGGATAAAGCGAGTTCAGGGATAAAGCGAGTTCAGGGTTAAAGCGAGTTCAGGGATAAAGCGAGTTCAGGGATAAAGCGAGTTCAGGGTTAAAGCGAGTTCAGGGATAAAGCGAGTTCAGGGATAAAGCGAGTTCAGGGTTAAAGCGAGTTCAGGGATAAAGCGAGTTCAGGGATAAAGCGAGTTCAGGGTTAAAGCGAGTTCAGGGATAAAGCGAGTTCAGGGATAAAGCGAGTTCAGGGTTAAAGCGAGTTCAGGGATAAAGCGAGTTCAGGGATAGGTCTGTCCTCGTGTTTAACAAATGGATCCTGTCACATTATTATTTATCCAAGTGATATATTGTTGACTTCTTTATGCAGAATTTTGTCTCTCTCTCTCTCTCTCTCTCTCTCTCTCTCTCTCTCTCTCTCCTACTCTACATTCAGATGTTTGACAAATGAAGAGCACAAGAATTCACTGCTCTGTCCTTCTGCGTTATGTGTCTCTGTCTTCCCCCTTGCAGAGGTGTGTGTGTGTGTGTGTGTGTGTGTGTGTGAGATGGAGGTTCACATCTCTGCTCTGTTTCACTGCGTCATGCTGTGTCATCAACACTCAGACACGTGTCGAGCAGCAGGGAGAGTGTTGTATTCCCACAGATGTTCACGCCCCCTCTCACACACACCCACACACTCACCCACACACACACACACACACACACACTACCAGCATGTCACATACTCACACACACACACACACACACACACACTCTTCACACCAAACAGACATGCACATTGCAAATAGACATATGCAAATGGCCTCGGTCTTGATGTTCACGTTCACACGTCGAATAAATCTGATACTGAAACACACACACACACACACACACACACACACACACACACACACACACACCCCTTCAAAATCATCAACCATCATTGGTGCTGAGCCAAGGGGTAAACAAGACAGCAGCCAGGGAATTAATTGTGTTTGCAGCAGCCAATTAGAACATGGAGCTACAAGAAAGAAGTGTGTGTGTGTGAGAGAGAGAGAGAGAGAGAGAGAGAGAGAGAGAGAGAGAATGTAAAAAGAAAGAAAGAGAGCGTGTCTGAGCAAGGTCAGTCCGCTTCCAAGTGAACTCTAGTAAGCAAACGATTTGACTCTGAATCGACTCACCCGCAGGAAGTGAATCATGCCGTGTGTTTTTGAGCCAAAGCACAGAGCTGCAGCGCTGCAGAAACGCCACGTTCTATACATTTGCATGAAAAAAGAGAAAAGCTCTAGCAACAAGCTGTTAAACTATTAAACTAGTTATTTACTGTATATATTTATTCTCTGCGCTCAAGTGATTTTTTTTTTATTTCTACACACACACTTTGTTTTAATGTTTCCTTGCTGTACTTCTGACCAGTGAAAGAGTTTAGTAAGATGTTTGCAGCACCACACACACCTCAGATAACATTTTTTTGTTGCTTTTCGGTTCCTTTAATTCCGTGCAGTGTGAATCCAAACCAAATCAAATAGCAAACGGGTGAAAAGAATCGATTTTTACTCTGATTCAGACTCGGACTGATAGGTGTGAAAGCGTCTTTAAAAAGGAAGAGGCCAAATTTGTTTACAACCTATAATTAATATATATATAGTAGAGTTTACTGTCAGCATTCTTTGTGTCATACCGATACATCAGCTCACCCCTAATCCTTTTTTAAAAATTATTTATTTATATTCTTTGCTCGAGGAATCCAAAACGGCATCGATCCTGTTTGAACGGACTGGTCCTGGAGATCTGCACATCTCAGTCAGGCTCCAGAGTAATTATTTACTCGGGTTTCAATGTCCGTATTTTTTCCCCGGTGATTTGTCCTTTTCGGACAGGAAACAGTCCCGGCAGCCGGCTTGCGCGGGAGCACATCGGATTCTGCGCTCCTGTTCTTCTCCTTTCATCCCTGATAAATGATAGATTAGTCAGGGGATGGGGGGGGGTGATCATTTATCTATTTATTAGTTCCAGTGTGTTTCTTCTGGCCGGTGAGTGTCAGATCGTAGTCTCTTGCGAGGGTGATTCCTGGCCCGCTAGCCATTAGCGATAAACCATGCGGAACTCAGGAGTCAAACTCAGTTAGATGATACAAAGTTGTCAGCTGAAGCCTGATCCCTGTCTGACCTCCCGCGCATTTCAATCCTGTTTACTCCGTAAGGCCGGAGTGCGTGCACGAGAAGGAGAGTGCCATTTTAATGAGAGCCGCGGCACTGAATTTACTTTGCCAGCGTGGTCCCGGAGGCCTGAACCATGGCCTGAGTGGAATATCGAATTCTGAACGCGCTAAAAGCCTGGAGGGGAAAAAACTCCACACGCTGCAACAATTAGAAAACAGAGCTTGAAACCTACAGGTTTATCTGCAGAGTCCCCGGCTGATATTAGTCCTAATACATCCGTGTACAGGGTTAATAAGTCCCTAAATTCATTAGTGTGATAGATTACAGCGAGAAGCGAGAGCAGAGCTCGTCCCTGCTGCGCGCGATCTGATTGTGTAAGTACCGAAGACGTTAAAGCGCTTCTCCCACGAGGAGGAGTGTTATTTACAAAGCCAAAATGAGTCTCATTAATCCTCTATACATAATCATATACAGCCATGTGCTAATAGCATACAGCAGAAACACACACATTATACTCGGTGTGTGACGTACCTGAGCAGCAAACACACACACACACACACACACACACACACACACACACACACACACATACACACACTGCAGTCCTGCTCAACCAACACCTCTCCAGAACTCTAATTGTAAATGCATGCAGTATAGAGATTTACACACACACACACACACACACACACACACACACACTCACGAACACACACACTGTTTCCATACACATGTTTAAATCACACGATCTCACTGAGATGCTTGTGAGCCCACGCTGTGTGTTTCTGTGTGAGCAGCTGATGATGGACAGTGAAACCCTGCTGCTTGCTCCTCTGACGCGACTCACACACGTTTCAGCTGCGATGTCGCATCTGAAGGCAGAGCAGCTCCGAGGCAAAAACAGCAGGCTGAACACAAACTCCAGGAAATGCCTTGTTTCTGCATTTCAGGGATTTAATGAGACTGTCACAACAAACAGGATGCACAAAACACAATGAGCATCACGCATGTTTATATAGACCTGGCAGTGCCAGTGAAGGAGGCGTGGCCTCTGTTGCTGTCTGCAAGAAGGAAGGAGGCGTGGCCTGTACACTTGTCTGTAAGAAGGAAAGAGGCGTGGTCTATACATTTATCTGTCGTGGCCTCTATAAACGTCAGTCACATTAAAGGAGGCGTGGCCTGCACATTTGTCTGTAACAAGGAAGGAGGCGTGGCTTACAGTATATCTGTCAGTCACATTAAAGGAGGCGTGGCCTGCACATTTGTCTGTAACAAGAAAGGAGGCGTGGCCTCTATAACCGTCATTTAAGGAGACGTGGCCTACAATCAGAGCAGAAATCTCATCAGCTGGCCACTGAAACAGCGACACACACTTCTAATCCCTCGGTTTTACTTTTCATTGCTGTTATTTTGTAGACTGTTACCCATCTGTTAGCGGCTCAGCCCGACTGTTTAACACATCTCACACAATTATTTGCCAAGTTTTTCTCATTCTGGCTGCAGTGCTGCTTTTACCCGGGCACATCGCCCCGAGCACACGTGTTCTAATCAGATTTTAAAAACAACACCTGATTAAATTACACACTAAACCCGTTAAAGTTTCTCAGGAGTTCAAAAAATCCATCTGCCGTTAAACAAATTGAATTACACTGCAGAGAAAAACAGGCGAGCTGATAACTTTCTTCATTTACTTCACAGTTCTTTCATAGCACCCGAGGCTCTGCTGGACAAAAGGCGAGCCGACGCCTGCCCTGCGACGCCCGCCCCGCGACGCCCGCCCCGCCTTCCGCACCCCCCACGCAGGTTCTCAGCATCGCTTCATTAGGACGATGTGTTTAATAAGCCCGAGTCTCAGAGCCGGTCCTGACTGTCTGCTCGGATACATTCTCACTCTGAGTTGGTGTTTCATGAATAATCTCTGTTTTGAAGGCTTGCAATTGGACGTGTGGGAGGAGAGCTCAGAGAGACAGAGGGAGGTCAGATGAAGACTCGGAGCACTGTCGATGGTCCTCTCCGAGCGAGAAAGCACTTCCTGAGTGTGCTTACATCAGCCTGGGATCTTGCCATGCTGCCTGACAGGCAGACCGCTGTAGTGCACTTTCCCTGCCCTGTGCACACACTCCACTCTTTAAATTTGCACACTCTGAGGTTTTTTTTTATGTGTTTGCTGATTACTTTTTTCTTTTTTTCCCCAATTTTCTCTTCAATTTTGTCACCCACCAGCCAGCTCCCCACGATTATATGCCAGTCATCTCCCAACCGGGGAGGGTGAAGGCGAGCACATGCTTCTTCCAAGACACATGAAGCCAAACAGCAGCATCTTTTCGAACTGCTTTGTCACAGGGGGGCGTAACACACTCAGAGGCAAGAGCTGTCTGCCCTCTTCCTCATACATACCTGAGCTCACAGATGCCCCTGATTGGCTAGTGTCGTTGTGATTGACGAGAGAGAGAGAGAAAGCCACTCCCACCAAGAGAGCACGAACAATTGTGCGACTAAGAGTCCTGGATGGCCGCGGCATCATCGGGATTTGAACTTACGATCTCCCGATGATGTTTTGAACGCTTTCCTGTTGCAAAAAAGGTTAAATCCACAACCCTAAAGTATCTTAAAGGGTTCTATATAGACCATGAAAACTGAGGGTTTCACGTTTAGAAAGAGTTCCAAATAGAACCACTTTAGGAAGCTAAGCAACTTTCAGGAGCTGTTTTTGGTTTACGTTAAAAATTTGTGTGGTAACAACTGCGGCATTTATCCAGAACGACTTACAGAGATGCTCTGAAGTCTCCATCAGTAAATACATCCTGATACCGGTTCACTAGGTCACGGACCAAGAACACCATCAGTCTAAAAAACTCTGTCGAGGACGAAACAGAGTAAGTAAAGACACATCTAGTTAGCGGGGGTCCAATTTTATTATAATTATAATTTTGGACTTTCAAAAAAAAACTAAACTCAAAAAAGTTCTATTTAGTATTTCCTATAACAGCAGCTCTTACAATAGCGCAGGTTTATATTAATGCGCTTGCTCTAATACGTTATCGTTTCCATAGTAACAGGTCATCCACAGGGACGGGTACGGCGAACACTCCACTAATAATAAAAGGTTCTGTAACAGTCAGAGGTAAACCTGTAACCAAGTTTTCCGATATCTTCAGGACAGACTTTTTTACGCTTTGCGGTTTCACGGTAGTTTCACGGCAACACGTATTGGTTCTCCGAGTTTGTTACTTAAACAGACAATAATGCGTGCGCTTTCACGCATCACACCTTGCCATTTATAGCCCCGCCCCCTTGTTTGATTGACAGGCAAGATCCTCCTTCTTCACATTTGCTCCTGAAAGTCTACAAGCGCTCTGAACTTACAGACTTTTCAGTTGACTCTCAGAGACGGCGCTGATGACGCACAGCCGTAATGACTAGCGGTGGCTCGTTGCCGAGGTGCTTAGTACGGTTCTCCGAATTCCGCGTTCTCGTCCCTGCTGCTTTCGAGAATGAGGTTAATCATTACGGCAGGTAGAACACTGAATTATGCTTCACCCGTTATATTCGCTTTCTAACCCTTGTTGTTTGTCCCTGTGCAGCGCTCCTCCTCTCAGCTCCTCTATAATCTTCCCCTGCCGTCTCATTTAAAACGTCCCGCCGTTACCATGGCAACTGAGTAGCGGCGAAACACTTGAGAGAATTCTGGGTTTCCTGAACCGAGAGCGACGCTGAAGATGCGTGTATCTCTGTATCGAACGCCTGTGTTTACGTGATTACTGACTCAAAGAGGCTGCGTTTGGAAAATTACAGTTTGCTTGAGTGTCAGAAATACAAGCGTGTGTGAGTCAGGAAAAAAACATGGCTGCCTCGAGCCACAGGTATTTTACTCCCTTCTTCTTGTTTTTTTTTGTTTTTTTAAAGCTCTTGGTTTTAAGCTCAGTTACTGTGCACTACACCAACACCAGGATTAAACAGAATTAAACTAATTAAACCTGATTAAAAAAACCTGAGCTGAGATTAAATCCTGATGTATTCAGCAAAGAGAGTAGAAAAGGAAAAAGGAAAATGTTGCTGATGACATCACCGATGCCCGTGTTCTTCCTTTATTATTATTATTATTATTATTATTATTATTATTATTATTATTGTTAAGTAATAACTAGCATAAAGACTTTCTTTTGAGAAAAGCTCGTCTCAGCTGTGAGTTTAAAATTTAATCTGAGCAATAACAAAATATTTGAGCAACAGGATTCAAAAGTTACACTTTATTTTAAAACTAAAAACCAGGTTCAGACTTTTAATTTTAATCCTTCCTCTTCTTCTTCTTCTTCTTCTTCTTCTTCTATTGTGGTGATCCACTATAGGAAGTATACTGGTTGTTTTTTTTAGGTGATAAAATAAACGAGAGGTATAGAGAATGAAGCTTCTACACAGAAAGCCTTTAGGAACCATAAATGTACCTCTTTTTCTACACAAAACTCCTTATTGATTATTTGAAACTAATTTTGTTTTAATCCTTTTAGTTCCCAGCTAATCAGTCATACCTCGTACCCTGAGTGTTTCAGCGCCGTGCTGCGAGGACGTTGGATAATAACGGCCTTGAGCTTTTGTGCCGATTGGTTATTTCTTTCGATTGAACTGATTTGTGGTGCCATTTTTTTTCCTGTGATGCTAATTGGCTCCTTTTCTACACACTATGTTTGTCATAAGGCAACAAACAAGACACGGGTCAGAGCGGTTTATTTCAGTTTGTAATTGAGTCCTGATACAGAGAAGAAATGATGGATGGAGAGAGAGAGAGAGAGAGAGAGAGAGAGAGAGGCATTATTGTGAATGTACATCCTGTGTGTGTTGAATAAACTCGCTCTGAGCTCTGGACGTGTACAGTTGTGTTGTGTTGTCGGCTCTAATGCACTTTCTGTGTTGTGTATTGAGCGTAATTACATTCTGGCTGGATTTAGAAGCTGTGAGATGGAGGTCAGGGAGTGTGAGCAGTACACGGACACACACTAAAGACATTTGCATTGGATTTGTGGTTTTTCTGTTCTTCTTCTGGCCTGCTATCTATCTACTTTTTTTTTTTTTTCCACTCTCACGGCTTTTCTGCCCTTCAACCCTTCGTATGGCTTACAGTACAACACCAAGAACTGATTTTATAATACAAGTAATAAACATGTGTGTGTGTGTGTGTATATATATATATATATATATATATATATGTAAAGTACGTTAGCGGTCCTTTTGCTCTGTTCAGATCCTGTTCATGTACCCGGGACCTCATATAGACATTTACACAGCTTGTTTTCCCGACTCAGCTTGAGAGGATGTTAGTGTTTCAGTTTCAACCCTTCTGCTGGTTAAAAATAAATAAATAAATAAATCAGCGTATATCCATTTCCCCCATCACGCTGACTGACTGTGCGAGTTAGCGTTTGGCAGAACTGAGACCTCTCAGCCGATAAGACACGAATATTTCCACGTATTTTCTTGTAAACCGTGTCTGATTCACCTCACCTCCATTCACTGAAGATACAAAACTCCAACACTGCCTTCTTCTACACCCCCGGTTCAGTGGTTCTTTAAGACTTCATTAGACAATTAACGGTTCTTAGCTCTCATCTTTAAGAGTTCCCCAGAGGGACACCCTAACAACAACGAAAGGTTCAATTAAAAAAAAAAAAAGATACACTTTTAGGGAAAAAGGGTTCTCCAAAGGTTCTTTAAGAGTTTGTTGGATAATTAAGGGTTCTTCGTTAAAAAAAGGGTTCTACATGGACCTCAGAAGGGTTCTACCTCCTCTGATAGGGAAACGCTCTATTGTATGAATCTAAGAAGGAACAATTTTAGAAAAAAAGGGTCTTCAAGAGCACTCTTTCTGATTTTTTTCCAAGTTTGAACCTAGAACCTTTAAAGGGTCTGATAGAGGGACAACCAAAGAAGGTTGTAATTACGGGTTTTTTTTTAAAAGGGTTCTTTAAGCATCGATTGAGTAATTAAAGGACCGTTTCTCAGAGAAAAACATTAGTTGATGGTTCTAAGAATTCAAAGCGTGTTTTTTAGGTTTGTGATGACACTCCACACTGCACTTTAAGGTGAAATGACAGCACAGAACCGAGTGAGATCCTCATTCAGATCCCGCCATCATGGAACAAACATCACCATCCTGCAGGTCACCTCACAGCCCGCGATAGATTGTGGATAAAATCGATACGCCATTAAAGAACTCCAGCCAGAATCAGATGGGGTTCACCATGAGCACACGCTCGAGGCTTTCACACACACACACACACACACACACACACACACACACACACACACAGGCTGTGATGCGTAAACTGGTCATGTGACCATTTCTAACATTTCACAATGAGGTTCAGCGTTGAAATGACCCTCCTGCATTCCGTCAGGAGAGCCTTCATTTCCTGCGTACGTCTTTTCACTCTGATTAGCTCGGTTTTAATTGTGTGTTTAACTAGGTAGCTTAAGAAGACATATACAGCTACTACTGTTTCAATTCAGAATTAAAAACACAGGCCACGCCCACAAGCAACAGACAGACATCTGCAGCCATGGAAGTCATGTTTTTTTTTTTCCCTTTTCTTTCTTTTTCTCTGCTCCCTCGCTCACACTGTCTTTATGAAAGCTGAGTCAGAGCACTGATGGAGACTCAGACGATGGTGGAGCTCTGCCAGGCATGCTGTCTGGGGCGGGGGCAGCCAGTGACAAAACACACACACACACACACACACACACACACACACACACACACACGCACACGGTCTCATGCCGTCATACATCCTCATATTATATCCAGTTTGTCAGAGATCGTAAAAGTCAGCCAGCTAACTCGGGCTCTGCTGGAGTGTGTCGGGCGGAGGATGAGTGTGTGTGTGTGTGTGTGTGTGTGTGTGTGTGTGTGTGTGTGGGGGGGGGGGGGGGTGTATATGAGAGAGAGAGAGAGAGAGAGAGAGAGAGAGAGGGAGCAAGGGCATAAGTAGTGCATGAACAAGCAGCTGGAATGGAATGGACTATACTGGTGACTCGCGCGGGATGCTTCGCTAAATCAATGGCGCGTATGCAGCAGCCGCATGAGGCAGATCGTGCATCTGCCCTTTATCTGCCCCTGCTGTTTAGAGTGACCCGAGTCAGGTAGCTCGCGTCTGTCCGATCCTCTGATTCATCTCCGATACGAGTCTCAGGCTCGGCTGCGTGGCGCCGCAGTCTGTTTATCAGCATCGTCTGATTGCAGAGGGACATTTAAAAGGAAAAACTTTTTCTACCTGATCTATATCTGCTGTGTGTCTTTGTGTGTGTGTGTGTGTGATTAAAATAGACAAGAATCACAACACAGTGACCTGCACTGAGAAATCAGAATATTTCACACAAGTGTTGCACAAGATCATGTTGAAATACTGCCTACTGAGAAAGTCTTCTCATTAACATATCAATTAGCATACAATTAGCATACTAATTAGCTGCGTGGTTCTTTAGCCTTATTCGGATGGGATTAAATATACACGGGGTCCTCTGTGATTTGATTTCCATCTGGATCAGCCATGTCGGTGTTTTTCACTGTATGTTGTGACGCTTATCATGGATCGTAGAAATATCTTCTAGTATCGTGATGTGATGTTTTGGTCATATCGCACTCCCCTAATGGCCGCTGACACTGTGGAATATTTAAAAGTGAACCTTAATTATTTTTCACTACAGTTGTGAAAAAGTTATCATCATCAACAGCTGTATGAAGAAGTATACACTCAGCAGTTAACTAGCAGTTCAACCCATACATTGTGTTAATTGTTAACATACACTAGGGTTGAATATTCCTGATTGTCGGACCTACTGATCCACCCGGCGTCTCTGAGAACCCGGACATGAAATCGGCTCATCCTGAGCGCATGTGCTCACCCCCCGGCTCCAGAATGATGCTGACGTAGAAAGGAAGGAAGTTCCATGTCTGAAATTCACTCCTGCTCTATTAAGGAAGAGGAGAAAATAAATTCTGCTCCACGTGATGTTTTTGTCCTTGCGTGTCTTGTCGGAGAACATTAGACATGGCTGTGTTCCAAACCAAAGCTCCAGCGGAGACAGAGTGCCCACCCTGCCCTGCTGCGCTGTTTACCCCACCGGGTGTCATGTGGTTCCTCCATCCATTCCACTTTCCCCTCAAGTTATTTGTGCCGCGTCGCTGCCTCGGCAGCCGCTCTGTAGTGAACCACCTTCATCTCCTATCAGCACATATTTCATATCTCTCTCTCTCTCTCTCTCTCTCTCTCTCTCTCTCTCTCTCTCCTCAGAGGCTTTTGGAAGTGGACTTAATGCAATCGAACGCCTCTTCTGCTTTCCCTCTCTGCTCTTTTTCAGATAGGCACCCTGGGCATACAATAGGGAGTTGAAATATAATTTAGCGTCCTACACGACAGCCGTCGAGATGAACGGACAGAGGCTTAAGATTTCTGTAAGAGAGTCTTTTTTTTTTTTTTTTTTTTTGGACACGTCTCTGAAACAGACGTCGAATCTTTGAGGAATTGACCGACACCTGGCCAAGTCGTCGTAGCCTCGGGTCATTTTGCACATCACGCAGTTACCTCAGTGCGAGAAGCGAGCTTCTCCGGGGAGGAAACACATATTTACGATCTGCGACGTAGCTGCTTTGCATTTATATTACATCCACGTTTCCTTAACCACAGGGAGACTCCGCTCCAGTCTATGAAAGATGGAATTATTTTGACTCGCGATCAGAGCGTCCCCTGTGATAAGGACAACGGCGGGGTGTTTTTTTTTTTCCCCTGATGTTTAAGCTCAGACTGAATGACAGCGAAACAGATCTCCTGTTGCACGTTTCTGAAACGTCTCATTCCCCTGCGAGCGTTCTTCCATATCTGAGCTTTCCCAGCATCCCTGGCTCCTTGCCCACACTAGCGTGGGATGGCACACGGAGTCACTTTTCAACACTTTTCCCCTTCAATCACCTCATGTTTACCTCATGGACTACAGATTAAACGACACGGAACGTTTGTTTTAAAAGTCACAAGTAACCGAAATGATACTTTTATCATACTGCGATTTTCTTGTCCAAACTTTGTCGAACAATGTTTGAAATACATTGCAAATACAGCACTAACATTTTTTTCAGAACGACAAATGGTACTTTTTATCCGCTTATAGTTACATTACGGTACGTTCACCTGTTCTCACGTACGTTACAGCAGCTATAAACAGTCGATCCTTCACCACTCTCCTTTTCCTCGTCACGTTGTACAGAAACTGCAAAAAGCACAAACTCCTCTACTGTCAAAAAAATAAATACTTACAGCTTTACCTCCAAATGTTACAAAGCCCTGACACTGGAGACTCCTTCCATGAATGTTACGTAAACTTACAATCTCCTTACAGAAAACGTCACCATATAGATGCTTTTTAAAACTTGCTAACAGTACACGTCCCTGTGAATGAGCTGTTGCTATAGAAACGATAGCGCATCAGAACGAGTGCATTAATATAAACCTGCGCTACTGTCAGAGCTGCTGTTATAGAGAATTAATCGACGCCTTCTGACCACGCTGCCCTCCGCCGCTGTTTGCTCCACCGGGACTCCATCCGTGTGACTTTTCCCCTGCAGGTATTTGTGCTCTTGTTGCACCACCTTCGTCTCCTTCATCACATATTTCATATCTTTCCTCCTCTCTTCGTCCTCTCGTCTTTTTCGGTAATTAAATGGGAATTTCCCAGGTTCCCTCTGCAGATGTTCTAAGATGTAATGTACACAATCACAGTGTAAATTCAATCTCAGTCCCAGACGTTTGTCTTCAGACGTCTTCTGCTGAGACTCTTTTCCGGCTCAGTCTTTCTGCAGGTTGA
Organism: Pangasius larnaudii; assembly: GCA_037576815.1. NCBI lineage: Eukaryota > Metazoa > Chordata > Actinopteri > Siluriformes > Pangasiidae > Pangasius > Pangasius larnaudii. Next base: position 22,405,395 of record CM074928.1, read on the forward strand.
GGAAATCCTTCACATCATCACAAGCATTTTATGATGAGTTTATTAATCTCAATGACTTTGGATTAACGGCTCTCCTATAAAACAGTACGAGAGGCTCTCCTGGTCCGTCTCCTCTCCGCAGCGTTCCATCTCTTCCCGGCTCTTTAGCGAGGACGTGGCTGTTATTCTTCACAGCTAGCTTATACCAGAATGACCGCTCTCTCATCACGCGTCTCTCCAGAAGCTGAAATCACAGAGTCGGTCATGAACCTGTCAGGAAATGCCGTTCTTTCACGATGCTCGTTTTGAACGGGTTTTCTGAGGAAGGTTTTGTATTATTTTATAAAAGTTATAAATTCAGCACTGTAATGAAAGATGAGGTCAAACCTGCTGATGGTGAAAAAGTCCCGATCCGGTGAATACCTGAGCGACGGTTTTGTTATGAATCTGAATATCAGAGTGTAAGAAAAGTTTACTTCCAACTCCACACACACACACACACACACACACACACACACACACACACACACACACACACACACTTTAGCAAGAATCTAAACTACTTATAGTGCAGTTCAAAGAAACATAATAAATTGTTCCACGAACAGCGACATTTCATAAACGTCCGTTTCTCAGGCTTTTAAGGTTAATACTTTCTGAAAACCAAAAGGAGCTGATGCAGTGGAATTTGGGTTTCAACACACTTCCGTCTCCGTCTGAGAAACTTGGACGGCGTAAGCGAGAGAAAGTGCTGATAAAGCGCGGAGATTTAATGCAACAGTAGCACCAGGGCTCATTTATCCCGACGCGAGCCAGATTTTTGCCTGACTTGTTCTATCTAATGGAGATCAGAGGTTCGATAAAGGGCAGCACGTTAATGAATTAACACGGACGACTATAAATGTCACGTTTAAAGCTTCTTTACGTCTTCCAGAACTTTCCCGAGAGCCAAGTCGGCATTGTCTGTGTTGATTGATGGATGCTATTCTTCAAGGTAGACCTTTGTGGTATTTCACTCCTGGTCCGGTGTCTTTGTCCTGGAGAGAAAAGAAACGCCTCTCTCTCGCTGCCTAGCGTGAACTTTTTAGGTAGAAGACGGCCGTTTGAAGTGGCTTTTCAGTTCTCTTTGAAATGTCCTTGCACTTGAATTTGCAGTTGAATATTTACTTTTCGGATGTGTTTAGCAGCTGTAGACTTCCGGGGAATTTTAGAGGCTCCAAACCTTTCCGGAAGTTGTTGTCGTTGGTGCGACTCGTAAATAAAACTGCACTTATTAATAAAGCAGTTCAACTTTAATTTCTCTCTTTCATCTTGTTTGCATTTCACAAATTTGCAAATTAAAGATTCTCCTACAACTCGGCATAAAATAATCGTGCCATTCTTGGATTCTTCATTTCA
>CM074928.1:22427470-22434970 GCA_037576815.1 Pangasius larnaudii
ATGTTTTTAAAACACACAATAAATGTTAACATTTTACACTTTTAAGCCTATAACATAAAATCAGATGATATTGTAGCTGTTATTTAAAAAAAAAAAAGGTATAAAAAGATCCCACAGTATGAACGATATCTCAGAAAAGTGTATCACGATATCGGTATTATATCGTCGCATCGCCGAGCTCTTTGCGTCAGCGCTGCGGGAATCAATACAGCGTCATAACTTCTTCAGACTCCTGTCGAAATATTTCTGAGGTTTCTGTTTAAAGGTTGAGTGAATATATATTTTATTGTTTATTACACATTTTCTTTAAATGCCTTCAAATCAGAAAAGCTGACCTGTTAGAAGTTAACGCTAGAGTCCGGTCGGTACGAGGCGATGAGCAGGCGGTCGTGTTTGGTGATGAGATAGTTCTCGATGTGAAGAGGTACTGCTTTGCTTGTCGGGTTAAACAGGATAGAATTGACTAAGGTGACATTCAGGCGTCGTAAGAGCGCCACATCCTGTAATTACCGGCGCTAATTATCGTGTAGTATGATAGGTACATGGCGTCCTGTGACGCATGGCCGGCAGAGGAGATGACTTTCATTATCAGAGATCGTAAAATATACGGCGTAAATGTCACAAGGACACACAGACGGTGACAGACTGGATGATAAATAATAGTAATAACAACAGCAATGCTAGGAAACTTCATTCAGACCGCGCCGTGCGTTCAACGTGGAAGGAATGAAGGAATAAATAAAGAGATAAAGTTTTCCTCGGCGCAGCGCTGGCAGCGTCGTGTCTCGGCAGGATTTCCCGCCGTGCCAGAATCGCTCGAGTGTTTTTCCGGTGAGAAAATAAAAACAGTATAGACGTCTCACCTCCTGGAGTATCCCTGCGGAATTGTTGCAGGTTTGTGATGTATTTGTGCCATGTGTGATAATGAGAATAAACTCAGGCTCGGAGAGATCTCTCACCCTCCTGAGCGCACACGCTAATATTCGGCGCAACAGGACGCTGGCTGTTTGGTGTTACGAAATGTTTCACTGAACGTTTGCACTGTTTTACAGCTGAAGGAGCTCATTCAGGAACGCTGGTGTAAACTCACGCAGCGCTTAACGGACGCTCTGTGCCTAACGTACAGCTCTAGAGTGCCCCGAGGTGTTATTTTTATAGATATTTACCAAAAAAAAAAAAAAATCATTCAACAGCAACAAGTTGTTCAGGAGATCACTCTGATACTGAATTCTGGATTCTGATTGGTCAGGTCAAGAACCAATGAGAGCACTGTCTCTACCCTTTCATCCAATCTCAATAAATATGAATATGTGTGAATAAATAATAAATACAAAATCATGTATATTTAGTTTAACTCCTTTTAGTTCCTGACTTTTCAGACTGTAAGTGTGTTATATTATTATTTTATATTAGTTTATATTAACTTGCTCGTTCTAGTATGTCATGGTTTCTATAGTAACAGGGGACGTGTACGGCGGACGCTGCACTAATAATAAACGGAGTAAACAAAAACCAGCGTTTTCTGTATGTATACTTAACATTTGTGGAAGGAGTCTCCAGTGTCAGCGCTTTGTAACAGTCAGAGGTGAAGCTGTAACTTTAAGTTCAGGACAGACGAGTTTGCGCTCCTTTGCTTTTTCTCGGTAACAGACAACACCAAGCTGCGTTTTTTTTTTTGTCTCTGTTAACTTCGAGAGAGAGAAAAAACAGAGTCTCATGACTGTTTGTAGCTGCTATAACGTAAGCGAGAACTTGTTCCGTTGACGTTCCGCAACATCAGAAGTAACTACAAACGGATGAACCGCATGACGTGTCGTTCTTTAATAAATATAAACTGTACTCAGCAAATTCCTGTGGTGTCAGAGGAATAAAACACAGGCTGTTATAGAAATAAACCCTCCAGAGCGCTGACTAACGGAGTTTTTAATCGCAGATCTGAATTGGGTTTGTTGTTGCAGCAGAATAATATTTTAAGAATTTTGAGAATCTTTATCGTACAGATGATTCTGTCGTTAGTTACGCAGTTTCCTGTGCGTAATGTTCGCATCAGTGTCTCAGAGTTGCTAGCTGTGTGTTTGCTGGACTTTTTAGAGTTTTAAAGTTAATATCCAAAAGCGATTGGCTCGGAATGATCCTGCTGGACGGATCCGGAAGACGGGATGACCTCGGAGCCCGCTGACCTTTCCTTCTTCTCATCCCTGACAGGCTGCAATACGCTCCCTGATTCTCTCTCTCTCTCTCTCTCTCTCTCTCTCTCTCTCTTTCTGATTTCCCATCTCTCTTTTTCTCCAACTCTCTCGTTCTTCGTCTGTCACCTCTGCAGAACTTCTTGTTCTTGTAAAAACAGGAGCTTATATACCATGAGCTGGCGTTTGTTTCCACTTTTCCTTTGGAAGAGCTTGGGGGAAAAAAACAGGAGGATTAGAGCACAGATCCATCACAGCTCCCACAATCCCCTTCATCATGCCAGAGTCCAGGAATTACAAAACAAGAAGATTCAGAAGTGCTATTGTTGGAAATGAAATGTGATTTCAGGGGAAATGAATGTGTTGTTGCTTCTGAGAGAAACTCAGGAGAGACGGGGGGATGAAATTTTACGTCTCGAGTTAGTTCGGTATTACACTCGTTTAAAAAAAGGGTGTTTTTTCTTTAATGGTTAACAGTTATCTCTTTCTAAAAGGGGTTCTGTGTGGAACATTTCTGTTGCATGGTTCTGTGTATATCTTATTTCCAGAGAGACAAATCGAACAATCTTTTGAGGTGATAGATTAAACTTTTTAACTAGAAGTGTAACAGAAATGTCTTAATTGTCTTGTAAGCCTAATTAATCAGCCGTTACGTCCCAAACACGTCGCACAAAAGTCAAAAGATCCGTGGATTTCAGTCATCCCTCTTGGACTGGTGCAAGAACCGATTCTGTTTTCTTTTATGGTTATTTTAACTGCTGTTCGCGTTTGTCGTGAGTGATGTCATGACGCGCATTTTTTATTTTACGATAAACTCTGTCATGATGCAGAATCTTTTTCTCGTCCACAATATCAACAAAATCAACTCTCTGTTCTTCTGTTGGATGATAAAATTTTATCTGTTTGTGTTCAAGTCTTTTAATTTTTGTGTTTTTAATTAAAAACATTAGATATATTGTTTCTCTTATTGTAGTGTGCCACGTGTGTTTAAAATCTTTAAATAGTTTTTTAAAACTTTGTTTAAAAATATTAAAATCAGCTAAATTTTTAGGATTGTAAGAAATTCAGAACATCTTCAAGTGTCAGGATGTTACCCATGTTGCGTTTAGATTAAAAAATAAATAAAATAAACACAAGGATCCGCCTCTCACCCTGAACGGGTTCTGTTTTCGGTTCTGTTTTAAACACTAAAGCAAAGTGTTGTTGTCCAGAAAAGGTTCTTTAGGAGCTCTTTATTGTCAGAAATCGAACAGGAAGATTAAATTAGATTTGGACGTTTGGGAAAGATGATAGTTCTGTATGTGAGGACGCTGCAGGTCCTCGTGACGCCCGTGTTCTCCGTGTTCTGACTTTGTTGTGGTCGGAATCTCAGACTCGATCTTTTCTCTTTGTTCAGGTTGACAGCAGAGGACAGGTGCTGCTTCTGATTTCTTTTTGATCTTCATCTTTCCTGTTTCTTTTCGTCGCTCGGTTTCCGCTCTCTCTGTCTCTCTCTCTCTCTCTCTCTCAGTCTCTCTCTCTCTCTCTCTCTCTCTGTCACTCTCTCTATGTGTCTCTGTCTCTCTCTCTCTCTGTCACTCTCTCTATGTGTCTGTCTGTCTCTCTCTCTCTCTCTCTCTCTATCTGTGTCTCTCTCTGTCTCTCTCTCTCTCTATGTGTCTGTCTCTCTCTCTCTCTCTCTATGTGTCTCTGTCTCTCTCTCTCTCTGTCTCTCTCTCTGTCTCTCTCTCTCTGTCTCTCTCTCTCTCCGCAGTACTTTTATCAAAAAAAACCCAAACAATCATCTTATTAAAAAGACATAAAATCTCTGGCTTGTCCTGTTTTTTTTTTTTTTTTTTTTTGGTTCATGTGTGTTCCTTAAACCAAATGTAGAAGTTCCTCCTTTGAGCAGATGCAGGGGTTTAATTTTTATATTCGGGGGAAGTTCCCTGAGCCTTTGTGAGGAACGGGTTTTCCTGCCATGTCGCTTTTATCCGTTTGTAGATGTCTGAGATTGAAGGAGAGGATGATTCATGTGAAGAACCGTCCTTGCAGCCCGTCTTGCAGGAATTTCCCCGACAGACTCCAACGCAAACGACGGTGCCGAAAGTTGCACGTCTGCGTTAAACTGCGAGAAGAAAAGAAATGGCATTTTGTGACAGAGGGTACAAATATAGCACTTTTTTTTTTCCTTCCTGCATTTTTATCGGAAATGGAATTGGGTGCGGGACGTATCCCAACAACGTTTTAACGTGGATTTGGCGTCCACGTTATCAGCGTAGCTCGTATTTGTTCGGAGTTTTCGTCCGTACGCGGTATTCTTTCGTTAGTTACGCAATTTCCTGTGAAATGTCCACATCGGCGACCTTTTCTGCCTTGTTTCATGGCTGGCGGTTTAACTATTGCGTTCGGAAAATCTCCACTGGAATTCTGTATGTTCCCTACTCATTTGGTACCCAGGTGTTGTGTTGGCACATATGTTCCAAGTCCTATTCCTTATTCGGTTAAACCTTCTTTATTAGACGGAGCCGGATATTACTGGCTAGACTGCGATCCGTCAGACACTCGACTGTTCCAAGAACTTTGCCAAGAGAATTTCCTTAAAGAAGAAATCCTCCACATCTGGCGAAAATTGGCTCGGCGTTCCCGCTAACACACGGTGAGAGTGTGTGTGCCAGGCCGCCGCTGGTAAAGACACGGATTATGCTGCGCTGGCAGCGATGGCGTTCCTGGTATTTCTTTAATGGGGTTTTAAAATATCTGAGAGCACACGCCCAGGGCCAGCTATTCTCTACCACCTCTTTACAACAACCTGCTCTCACTGACCTTAATGAAGCTCAAAAGAAACCTCGTCAGATGTTATCATGCACCAGTGAGACACTTCAACGCTTCCTAGCCTGAGATTATTACTCAGTTATTCATTTAAACGCATGTTACTCAGCGTGAAACCAGTAAAGACCTGTACACTGAGGAATAAAAGAAGGAAAGTGGTTGTCTCTGCAACTTTACGATTCAAACGTAGAATGCTTTCAGGACGTGAAGAACCCTTAATATACGAAGAACCCTGTGAAGAACCCTTAATATACGAAGAACCCTGTGAAGAACCCTTTATTCTAGCAGGGTAGTTACAGCAGTGACCCACACAGTCCACTGTTCCTGTTAAAGGAAAAGCAATTTCTGACCTTCTTTCCCCTCAAAAGCCACAAAACAAAACCTGACTGAGAAAATTTCATTTTGTTACATTTGTGGAAGGAGTCTCCAGTGTCAGTGCTTTGTATCAGTCAGAGGTAAAGTGATGACAGGAAGTAACTGGTTTCATGGACATTTAACGCAACTATGAACGGATAAAAAGTACGACAAAAATATGAATATATTTATATTTAATAAATAAAAATTGTAACCGTTGGTAAGTTGCTGTGGCGTAAGCGGAATAAAACACTCAGGGATGTGCTGTTATAGGAAAACAATCGACGTCAGGGTGATAAAAGGAATTCCGCTTCATGACACCGCCCTGTCGCTGATTAATTTCCTGTAACAGCACAACACACAGTGCTTTATTACTTAAATATTTCAGAGTGTTAATATTAATTTTGACGCTAGTGGTTGGGCCACGGAACAGAAATGCCAAGTAAGCAAAAAAACGATTGCTATTTCACGCACCGATTTCAATACATTTTTGCTTTTGCTTTTTTTTTTTTTGCAAGATTTGTGTGCATTTGCATCATCATCATCATCATCTGCAATATGTGCACATACTGTATGCACATGACCGGATTTTCCGGAAATCCTACATCTGAAATTCATACGTAATACATACCGATGATCTGTTTTTAAATCGTTTAATCAATTTTTTTAGTTTTAGTTGTAGAAATGAAATTTGGTTTGATTTTAACACTTTGACGCTCTCACCCTAACCCTGGCTTGCGACTTACCAGTGTATCGTGCTTTTGTTTTTGGAATTTTCTTTCAAATTCTCTGTAAATTTTTATGCAAATTAATGTTAAATAGCATTGATTTTAGCTGCGTCTGTAGTTGGTTTGTTTGTAGATCAGAATTAGCTCGTTATCTCGCCGCTGACTGGCGTGCAGTGACTGAGCTGGTGGCGCAGAGACAGGAACACTCTGGGGAGGTGGAACTCACACACACACACACACACACACACACACACACACACACACACACCCCTTTTCTTACGAATGAATTTGTATGAAATTGAATGAAATCCATGGACTGCGTTTGTGCTGTGAGATTATACACACGTTTCGATTTTATGATCACGTGTAGCTCGTACTTCTTCACAATTCGAATCGGTATTTAATGAAGTCCGCCCTGATTAGCAGCGCTGCTTTAGAGTTGGCTGTAGGTTTTATTTCTGTGTAAAACTCTACGGCGTTTTGACATTTTTTTTCCCTTGTTATTGACACGCAGGACGTTACGTTTCTACAACCTCAGCAGATCTTCGCTGCTCGTTTGCGGATAAACGGGAAAACGGATTGGAGGACTGAGAAACGCAGTTCTGTCTGTAAAGTGTGGATGATGTTCAGGCGTAACGTGAGCTGAGAGATGGAATAAAATCCTGAGTATCAGTTCCATATGGTGCCGTAGCGCTCGCCTCTCAGCAGGGCAGCATCTCATTAACGCTTCCTCCATTCCGCGCGAGATTAGGAGCGACGTTAGATGTACACGTGGCCCTGAGAACACTGAGGGTGTGTGTTAGGTGGTGGGTTTTTTTTTTTTTTTTTTTTTAAAGTAATTTTGCAGCAGGACCCCTGGGCCTCCTCGGAGGCGAGCATCAGGTTTTGTTTGTAAAAGAAACATGTCCTGCTTGCGAGACCTCTGAAGACACAAGCGAGCTCTTTCATGTCCCTCTCCAGCTGTTGCGTAACGGCTCGAGTCGCCGTTTATCGATTTGTTTCTCCGTGTCGCGCCGATGGTTATCTCCGACATTTCCATGATGCGCTCTGCTAATGAGCTGGCCTCGATTGGAACACTTGTTCTGTTTTTCCACAATGATTTCATCTGGTTGAGAGAGAGAGAGAGAGAGAGAGAGAGAGAGAGAGAGAGCGCACACGTGCTGTTTATTGTATATCACCAGGACACAGAGCGCGAGGCTGCTGTGTTTTTTTCCCCTCGGCTCCGGCGGCATCGTGGAAAAGGCTTCAAATTGCCCAGCTGTCAGTTACGCTAGAGTGCTTTATTTCATTAGCGCTGGTGTTTTTGTTGCTGCTTTTGTTTTGTTTTTTGTTTTTTTTTCTTTTTACCTTTCGTAAACACGTCCATAAAAAAGCGATGTCGTTATTGCGTAACTCGGCGTGGCGCGTCAGTGACGTGCGGC
>CM074928.1:22437470-22450112 GCA_037576815.1 Pangasius larnaudii
TCCGCCCACTTTGGTTTTGTGCTAATTTGCATAATATACGAAACCTGTATGATAATAAGCAATACTTGATCAGAAACAAAATGGCCGCCACGTGCGAGCAGGGCGGAGCTCGATGTACTTAAAATACTTAATCAGCTGCAACTCATGATTGGTTGCGTGGATTTGTGCGAAACTTGAAACAAATGTTCAGGACGTGATTCTGAGGATGTCTGCAATGTGTGGGGGCGTGGCCATGTATGGGGTGGGGGTGGGGTTAAATTTAAATAATTAGTGGCGGGTGGTTAATGGAGGAAATGAGAAACAGAAATAAATGATAGAAAAAATGACAGATTGCTGTGTACGTGTCATAAAACTGCTGAATTGAGTAATTCATGTAGTTTTGGGGTTTTTTTTCATCGTGTCTCTGAAAGCGACGTGCACAAAAATTAATCTTTCTTTTTCTTTCAAAGTTTTTTTGTAAGCGATGACAAGTAAAATTATTATTTGCTTCCTGTACAGACAAGTAAATACTGTGCAGAGTGTACGAGTGCAGTGTATTTCGGGGGTTTAACTCCGCTGTAATTGCACCTCGTGTTCAGCGTCTTGACGTGACGTGTGGAACGGGACGGCGTGAGTACAGGTTGTTGGAGTTGTTCTTCAATTGATCACACTTCTCTCACGTCGCTCTTCATTTGTTCTCCGACTCTTTCTCTCTGCCGCTGTTTATCACTGAGCGTCAATCACTCACACAGATCAGCCTCAGGGTCTCAGTCTGTGCTGCTAACCGTGTGTGTGTGTGTGTGTGTGTGTGTGTGAGAGATCAGCAGAGGTGTAGAAGCGGGAGAAGCGCAAATCCATAATCCCACTGCTATGTGAATTAATGTGAAGTTTGTATTGTCTATATATTTCAATTTTTAAAAAAAAATTCTTTGTACTCAGAAAGTCTGTTTTGGGGGCGGAGCTCAGACTGTGATGTCACACAATACAATCCACAGCTTTGGACCAATCATGTCCGACATGCAAATATTTGCAGAACGACTGAATGGTAACCAACAACCTTTAAACTCTATAAACATTTAAACTAGCTAGCTAGCTATAATAGTTAGTGATGAACAAATGGTGGTTATAGCTAGCTAGCTTGTTTAAATGTCACGACATTAGGCTAATTGCGATTATCTTAATTTGCATAATCATGCATATTCATAGATTCTAGTATAATATGTCTGTAATAATACAATAGAAAAACTGTGTTACTGACATGTAATGGCCAGTTTCGTTGTTTTGGGCTGTTTGCGTTCTTCCATCCCTAAAATTAGCTCCGCCCCTGTCCATAGAAGAGTTGCTCAGCCCCGCCCCTTTTTTTTATAAAAAGAAAATCCAACCCATAAGTTGTACAGTTTCAACAGAACGGTTGTTACGGTTCTTAGAGGAAAGAGGAAGGCTCAGTTTAACCATACAGGCATTAGAGGGCGCTAAAAATGACAAACTGCTCCTTTAATCTGAGATTTTTTTTTCCTGATATGTTTTGTATTGTTTTTTATGTGTGCTGATAAAAATAGTGGTTATAATACTAAGGGTGTGTGAGTGGAAAGGGTCTGGTTCCAGAGAGTATCTGCTGGGATTCAGGAATCATGTGACCTGGAAAAGATTGAAATGGGAGGTGCTTCTCAGCAGTAATCACCTGACTGGTTCAAATGTTAGAGAGAGGGAGGGAGAGAGAGAGCGAGGGAATACTATGAATAGTTGGCAGTACAGTGAGAATTCCTAATGGGGCCCTGCATGTCCTCCAGATTGGGATCAGGTTTTGCTAACACTTGCTAACCCCCGTTAGCCGTGGACAAATTCCGTCTCTCAGCTTAAAAAAAAAAAACTGTTAGACAGACAGTCACTCTTTGTCATTAAAGAAAACGTAAACACACAGCGGGAAAGATTTTTCCAGCTATTGTAGCTCTTCTGTTCACTCTTCGAAAGAGTTGTCCCTGATCCTGGTCAGGGCGGAGGTGGATCCGGAGTCTATCCCGGGAACACTGGGTGTGAGGAGGGAATACGCTCTGGATGGGACGCCAGATCATCACCATGGGGGCACCAGGGAAACACTCATTCACACCTAGGGGCAGTTTAGTGTAGCCAATCCACCTAGGAGCCTGGAGGAAACCTCAGAACCCAGATGAAACCCCTACAGACACGGGGAGAACATATGGAATTCCGTACCGATAGTAATGTTACTTGCTGTAATTAGCAATGTAGCACAGCAGCATGCTAAAGAAGTACTGATGCTGTTCTCATGTAAGAGACGGATAGAAATGAACTGTGACTAAAGCCGAGAAAATGATGCAGATCAGGAACAGGATGTGTGAGACATGTGAAGAGATAAGAGAAACATTCAGACTTGTTAGTGTGTTGGAGAAAGAAAAACACAGTTTGTATGTTTTTTCCCCTAAATCCCTGGAGTAATTCCCACAATCCCATGGGCTTCGAGGCCATTTTGCCTTAATGCAGTCCTGACGGAGATGTTTACTCAGTGCTGGCCTTCGCCTCAGACGCTGGTGTGGGCGTGTTTACTGGAGCAGATTTTATTAACGTTCTTCCTCCTGACAACAAATCCGCCACCCGTCCATCACACCATGACTCATAGTTTAAATTAAAATGAATTTCGTTCTCCTTCATACAGAGTTTCACGAGAACCGAATAAGGGCGTGTGGGCGGGGCTAGAAATACTGGTCAAACGCAACGATCGCAGACTCGTCCTGAGTAACGTCGGCGTTTCTACCGATCTTCAGTAGTGCAGTCACCGTCTTTTCGAATCTTTCATTTCGGAAACGGCGTTTAGAAGGAAACGTCAACAATTTACCGTAAAATTAAAAAAATGATCAAATGTTTATGCTTTGCTTTTATTTATTTAAGCACAGTAGTGGTTTCTTAACACTGATCTTGAGCTTGAGTTTGATTTTATTTTCCATAACCACTGATACACCTAAAAGCCGCCATCTTAAATTAGCCTGAATCCCGAAATGGCTTTCTATTCACTCTGTATGCTCACTACATAGGGTATAACATAATGTCATTATAGACCCTAAATAGTGTGCTGTATATCAAAAAGATAATTAAATTTATGATGCAAGCTGAGATTAAATGATATGAATAAATGTTTTTTGCTATATTTTAATGTCATTGGAGTCAAGATTATAAGTTTTGGCACCCCAGCTGACTGAGTCTCATGCTCAGATGTGTGATAGCGACAGTTTTTTGTTAAAAAAAATCAATTTGCGAATTCCTACTGTTATTTTATTAATTGGGCTGATCGCTAATCTCACTCCACAGCCTGTAAAATGTCTTAATTGTAAAAAAAATATGCCTGCTTTTGATTTAGGCCATTTTTTTTTGTAATGATGAACACAGAATGGATCGATTAATGCAGTCGCTGTTTCCGCCTCGGGCTCTCTCTTTCTCTCACTTAAATGTGCGCTAAAAGCTAAGTATCGACAGAGTCGCCGATCTGAGCTGCACCTTGACTACGCGGCATCGGTGTTAAGCAATCAATTATGAAAGTGATTTTTATCCCAAACACACACACACACACACACACACACACACACACACACACACATACACACTCATAAATGCACACAGAGTGGCCTTTGAGTGACTGTAAGAGCCTCCCTGATGATCTCGAGCGTGCTGAAAAGACTCCATTGAGACGCGGCGTGGAGTAATGGCGATTGAAACGCTGCCAGAACAGGAAGACAGCCACACTTTTCCCTCCTCCTCCTTCTTATCCATCGCAGAGTTAATAGAACGAGGCGAACAAATGGCCGTAATTAGCCGAGGAGATGTTATTTTTTCGCAGATCGTCCCTAACTGCTTATTCCTCAACTGCTTATTCCTTGGGTTGAAGTATTGCTTACCGTGAGAGAGGCACTTTGCATTTAAAAAAAATTCTCGCTTGTCTTTAAGTCCTAAAACCGTGCTTCCAGAAGTTCCGGAAACGTCTGTGGCTGTGGCGAGCTCGTCCACAAAGCGTTTTCGTGCAGTTTTATAGCACCACTAAAATGCTTTCCACAAAAAAACCCAGCATCGTTAGTGTAATTAAAGTAGTTATTGCAGTGGCCTCGCCGTCTCCTCTTCTTCCTTCTTGCTCGCTCTCTTTTCTTCTCCTCATTCTCTCTCTCTCTCTCTCTCTCTCTCTCTCTCTCTATCCCTCTCTCTCTATCCCTCTCTCTCTCACTCTGGAGGTTGTGTGGAGGATTTGCTCGTCTGATGGATAGGCCTGCACTGGATAAATGGTCCCGAGGGGTCCGGATGCCGGGCGAGAGAGAGGCTGTGGACCCTGAGAGCTACCGGGGAACACACACTGCTGTCTCTCTCTCTCTCTCTCTCTCTCTCTCTCTCTCTCACACACACACACACACACACACACACATAGCTTCCAGCTCCACTTGCACTGTTACCAGGTCCACTTTTTTCTCCCCCCCCAAAGGTGTGCTGGAGGTTTTGCCTTCTGTTAAAATCCTACACCAAACTGTCCCCAAGTTCATCAAACACGTTGCTACGGAAACACCAGATACACGCCATACACTTCCCAGCATTTGCAGCCATGCGAGGCGGCGTAGTTTCATACGCACCTCTTTTTCACACCCCGTGTGAGGTGAACATTAACTCTGCATATTTCAGTGTCCATATATTATGGGTAAAAGTGTGTGGGTTTGATTTTTTGCAAACTTTCAGCAAAAAAAGAAAATAAATGTAGGCAGCGATAAAGGCCAAATGTGGACGTACATAAAGTGGAGAATGATAGATCGTGTTTATTAAGAGGAATACTAACTTTCAGAATGTTTTATTTTTCACTGTTAATATCTTCTCATACGCAATGTTACCGTTTTTGTTATGTGCGATGAAGTAGGAACATCTAAATGTCTTGCTAGCACTGAAATGTCGCCCTTCAGGTTGTCCTGGGGTGTACAAACTTTTGCACTCCATTGTGTCCCTTATTAATGACAATGAATGTAATAATACAGACTAATTGAGGGACATGGGAGATCAGAGGTGTATATTTAATACGCTATTACTTTGTATTTTAAAACATTATCACATTACGTTACGTAATCGCAGCAGGGCATGCTGTTGTAGGAAAATAATCCACAATGAGGTGATGTGATGCAGATAATTTTTCTATAACAGCGTGTTCTGAAGTAATTTACCAACAGTTAATGTTAATAAAAAAAAACAAACCTGTTGTTGTTTGTCACCGGGATCCTGCAAGGCGTAAACTCGGAAAGCTTAAAGTAATAGCTGTAACAAAGTGCTGACACTGGAGACTCCTTCCACAAACGTTAAATAAACTTACAGAAAAAAACGAATCAAATCTCTGTGAAGGAGCTGTTACCATAGAAACGATAACATGTAATGATAATAACGAACGAGTGCATTAATATAGACCACGTGTGAGATTTGCAGCTGCTGTTATAGAAAATGAATCAGCACCTTCTGACCAATCAGAGTCCAGTGGTGTAAAAGGTTCTAGGTTGACGTTTCTGTGAGTTTTAATCTTCATTGAGGTGAAAGCGATATTTTATTTTTGGTATAAAGTACACGTCTCATGTATATATATATATATATATTTTTTTAAATATAAGAATGACTTGTGTGAAACTCTAACGTCCTGGTTTGCCAGTGATGCTCATCATGATGCTGGATTTAATTAATAGCTCTTGGAGTGAAGACCTGGCAACCCGGCGTCCTGTTCAGACGAGTGAAAGTTTCCACTTCTATAATAAAAACCAAAAATAGAACTTGATGTGTCTCGCAGACTAAAGCGCACGCTTGGTCTTTGTAGCTCCATGTCTTCTGCGCTGTATGAACGTGTGTATATATTTATACAGAGACGTCCTGTAATATAATTAGAGGAGTAGAGCGGTATGGTATGGTTCGGACCTCGCTGTCGGGATGCGGCCCGGCGCTGCCACTCGTATGATTATTCGCCCACGACTTGTCCTGTGTCACGGGGAATATTTCTAGCTCTCTGTGCCATAATTACACCCTCCTCTGTCTCAGGCTTTGTACAGTCACGTAAAGACACGTGTTTCCTGCGAGTGTGTGTAACACCGACTTCTCATCAGGAAATAGAAATAAACCCCATCTACACACACTAATGAAGCCGCGTGCCCGAGATCACGTTCGGCTCCGGGATGAATCCTGATCACGTCTGGGTCACGTCAAGGCTTTTAACGTCTCGATTAGCAAACGGCTGCAACGAGAGACGTCTTACGAAATTAAATCCCAGCAACCAGCAGTCTGAAACGAACTCTCTTTTCCTCCTCTGGCCTGCACATTTTTATGCTTAATAATGAAACGTTTTGCTTTGTGGAACTTCAGATTGTCTCCGCTGAAATATCGATTCTTATTAACGCTCTCCTCCGTATCCAGAATGTCTTTTCTCTTCTCTGGAGGTTAAATTCTTTGGGGGAAAAAAAAGCAAGCAAAAAAAAACAAAAACGCAGTTGAATTCTGTATCCAGCACAAATGACATGTTAATGATGATATTCACGTCCTGGCACGTGCTCATCGTTTGTTCGAGAGAATAAAGGGAGTGGATTTGTTTTGAAACGCATTTTTCCTTTGATGCACCAAAGATCAGAGTTCAAAGCCGGAGTCTGACATCAAAGCACATTTTTAAATTAATATTAATTTTAATCCTTTTTTTTTTTTTTTTTTTAAATCTCAGACCTTTTACCTTCCAGCCCACACATTCCTCTGTCCTTCCTTTAGACATTGTCTTTAATGTAACTGATCTATCAGTTCATTTAGCTTTCTAATCTAACGTCTGTTACCATCTCTGTTTTGTCTTGGAATTAATATGTATTATTATTATTATTATTATTATTATTATTATTATTATTATTATTATCGCTTACACCACAGTGCTGTTGGGTTCTGGCTTCTGATTGTGGTGATTAATTTTCTATAACAGCAGCTCTGACAGTAGCGCAGCTGCAAATCGCAGGTTTATGTTAATGTTAACGTTATCGTTTCTATAGTAACAGCTCATTCACAGGGACTCGTACTGCGGATGATCCAGATAAACTAATGTCTGTAATTCGTAAAGAGACGTTCATTAGGCATTTATGGAAGGAGTCTCCAGTGTCAGAGTCACTTTGTAGCACTGGGAAGTAAAGCTGTAACTTTTACGAAAGTTTTCCGACATCTTCAGGACAGAGGAGTTTACGCTTTTTTTTGACAAGTTTTTATTAACTTTGCGAGAGGCTGGTGATGGAACGGCTGTTTATAGCTGCTGTAAGGTAAGAGAGAACAGGAGCTAACTGGTCGTTGGCTGTAGTATAAGAGGGATAAAACACACCAGGACGTGCTGTTTTATAATAAAATAGCTATAGTTGCATTTAATATAATCAGATATCGGAAGAATAATAATAATAAATAAATAAATAAATAAATAAGAGAAGTGGATGATTTGCTGAGACAGACATGTTCTCAGAGGAGGACGAGCACGTTTAGCAGGTAGTGGGTGTTAATTTCCGAGTCTGATAGCGACACTTGGGCTTACAGCGCTCTCTCAGAGTCCCGTGGGCGCTGAGTGCTGAATCAGCAGTTCAGCAATCACACTACCGCTTTAAATATTCTGTCATTTCAGCAAGAGGAAGATAGAGGACGGTTTTATTATTAATTACATATGGCCCTGATATGACTGATGACTCGGCGACGTTCTTGTGCATGTCAGGAGCAAAAAACTCTGCCTTTTTGTCCTAATAATAATAATAATAATAATAATAATAATAATAATAATAATAATCTCAGTGAGTTTGGAGAGAGCAGGAGCGTTTTGTGAACTGACAGTACTTGTTTTTGGATGTATCTCTCTCTCTCTGTCTTTCTCTCTCTACGTTCCACTTCTCACTCCATCCTCTGTGCTCTGACGCTTTTCTAATCTCGGCCCGGTTTTTAACAGGCTTTTTAACGAGACACGCTCCATGTTTTTTTTTTTTTTTCCTTTAATAGCCCCGGCGTTTGAAGTGAGGCTCTCCGCTGTATGTCTCATCAGTGTTTCAAATTAGAGATAGCATGACTTTCCATGGCATGACTTTCCATATATCAGCACTTTTTCATGTTTTTTTTTTTCTTTCTCTCCTCATCTCTGCCCTCGTGCCTCTCTCTCTCTCTCTCTCTCTCTCTCTCTCTCTCTCTCTCTCTCTCTCGGTTTGAGGAGGACGGATGTGGTGGTGAAGCGCATGAGCTTTTCTCGACACCTACGCTCGCTGCTGTTTGTGATCCATTCAGGTTATTTGTGTCATAACTGAAAACGTTTCGATGTTGGTGGTTGAAACCACAGCACAGTTAGCGAGATAAACGGTTATCCTGTTAGCACACGGAGCAAACGACGACTCGGCTCATCTTCCAGGAGCCCTGTGAGCGTTTAATAAGCCGCAGGGTTTTGTGAATTTGTTCTATAGTCTGTTTTTCGGTAATTTATGTCAAAAATCTCGACCGTCCAGTTTGGAGCAGGAATGACAAGAGTTTCTCAGGAATGCACGCGGTTCTGCTAAAGGACGCCGATGTACACGCGTCACTAAAAACTCTGCTGCGGTACCGTGACCGAGTGACCGAGGTTCCACTCACAGACGCCGTTTTGCGGCATCTTTGTGCACCTGTTTGTATGAACTACATTCGTGGAACTGTTCTGTAGAGAACCCAAAAGTGCTACAGCACCATGTTGACACCTGAAGGGCCGTACCTGCAGCTAAGTGGGAACGGTTCTCCGGGTTGTCTCTTGGGAAAAACCTCTTATAGAAGATTCTAGGTTCTTTATAGAACCTCTAAGAAAAGGGTTCTGCTGTCAGACAGGGTTCTTCTTGACTACACACAAATTCTAGACCCAAAACACCTAAAATTCACTCATAGCTTTGAAAGAACCAGTCATTTATTTTTGCACCTTTACAATTGTTCAGTTGCCTTTGGTTCTAAGACGAACGCGTTCCGCTTGAATCCTTGCTCATAATGACACAGTCTGTTGTAGGGTTCCACGTAGAACCTTGAAGTGTTCCCCCAAAGGAAACGTTTCAGATTTAACTTAACGTTTTAAAATCTGAATGTGTATTGAATATTTACAGAAGTATTAGTAAAGAGTTCCTAATGGGTCAGTTGTTTTAAGAGGAACCTTTTCTACTTAAAGAACCTTCTGAACGCTTCTTTGCTTTTTCTTTGCACCTAAAAAAAGGTTCTTCAAAATAGGTTCTTATATACATATCCATTTATATATACATGATTTCAGTTAGTAGGAAGATAAACAGTATGTTTGGAAGTAGTTGGTGCACAAATGGTCATGTGATGGAGGTCATGTGACAGCGGATAAAATCACTGGTTATTCTTAAATCGAAGTGTCATGTCTAATATAAATATGATTGTTAAGACGGTTCATTAAATGGAACCACACACACACACACACACACACACACACACACACACACAGGTTACTTCTGGAAAAAACATGAAAGTAAATCGGGGTCAGAGCAGAGGGATTATGGGATAACGTGTGATGGCGGGATTTCAGGGTCAGGCACGAATTCTCTGTAACGCAGGAAGTGTGAACGAAATGCCTTTAGTGCAGGAGCGAAATCCATCCGTCAGCGCGACTCTCACGTGACGTCCGAACGATCCAAACACGTCTCCTGTACAAATCTTCCGGGGAGACGAGCGTGTACTTACATTTTGGAGAAAATTAGAGTTAATGTTGTGAGAAAACAAATGTGAAATGAAGTCAGTGCGTTAGGTGAAGCACTGAAATGAAACATGTGGTGAAAATAAAGAAATCACAGCACATCCTGAAGCAAGTGCTAATTTATATTCAGATTTATTATTATTAGCTTTCTGTGCTTTGGAAAAAGTCAAAAGCAGCTAATAGTGAATGCTGAATTGACAAATTACGAGGTAATGAAAGAATTGATTATTGACAAGTCTGTCTTTTCTCCAGGACATTCTTATCTTATCTGATAAGAAAACACTCTGTACTAGGACTGTACGTAGAACTTTCCGCCCACAGAGGGACACACTGAAGAAGATTTCCTCTTAAGTGTATTGTAAAGTTCTCCTGGTGGGAAAAAACGGTTTCTTAAGGGTTTCTTTGATTGACATGGGCTCTGCAAACGCTAACCCCGCCCCTAACTCTAACCTTGACCTTTAATAATATAATGTTTATTAGGAATTGGCACATCAGTCATGCATGGGATCAAGGCGAATCAGGAACATAGTAAGAAATCGTAAGGATTGTGACATTTTGTGCTATAAAGCGAGAAATAAATAAACATTCTCCGTTGCTTTTCTCAGGTAATATGTTTTTTTTTTTCCTGCCGAGACAGATGCTTTAATCTTCTTTTTCCCGACAGGTTGCTCCGCAGCTGTTGCGCACCCCGGATCCAGGCTAATTTATTGAGTTGTGACAGCGCAGCTTAGACTCTATATATTAGTGTCTTTGTGCTGTGAAATGATCGTATAGCGACTCGCGGTTATTTTCAGATGATTCATCAGAACCCGCAGTGCGAGTGAGTCAGAGTAAGATACTGCGGTCACGGAAGAGGGAAAAAAAAAAGAGGAAGAGAGCTGGGGAAGCACGCCTCGAGAGCTGCCTGTGTAATATAATTAATCACGTGTGATAATCAGCGTGTTAAAGATGGATGATTTAGCATTATTACAGTTTTCTATACACTATAACTACAGCGTATACAGCTCTGAGACGAGTCTGTCTGTCCTTTTTTAAACGAATGTGCATTTCTCCTCCAGTTAGCGCTTTACACAAACTCAAATTGAGACCTGTTGAGTTCTGCTCTTGGCCTGTGCCTTTGAAATCGAGAATGCACCGAGAAACCAATTAAGTGTGCCATGCTTCTTGAGTTTTGCATTACAAAGGGGGTATTGATAGACAGTGTGTGTGTGTGTGTGTGTGTGCGTGTGTGTGTGTGTGTGTGTGTGTGTGTGTGTACTGGCAGAGCAATCTTCACCCAAATGCCAGGTGTGTATAACCTGATAGCACCACGTGAGCGAGTCTGGTGCCAGGAACTTGAAGGAAAAAACTCAGCCACTGTGATGATCAGCTGAAAAAAAAAAAAAAAACCCAAAAAACGCGAACTGCTTCGCGTCATTTTTAGCGACGCTGATGCTTGGGTGGGTGAAGTGGGTTTTTTTTTTGTTTTATTTCTGTAAGCCTATTTGATCATTTTTTTCTCCGTCTCTATTCGTGGCCCACAGCAGGTTCACTTTAGTCCGAGCCCTACACAAATTACAGGCTTAGTTAGCGAGCGTCCATGTCCTGGCATCCTCACCCTCACAGCTGTGGTTTTCCCTCGGATAGTTTCTGGACCGGGACTAGCGCTGGAGATAAATGCTCCAAACATTCCCAGCTGGAAAATCTCCTGCAGTTGTTCTCTACGTTCGCGTGGTCACGTTACCGAGAACATGGCGGCTACTGGTTCCGGGAATAGTGTAGCGCTACATATAGAGACTTTTTAAAAAAAGCTTGACGTGCAGTTTTAAGTTTTACTTTGATTGGATTTTGTCACCGAATTACTTTATGAGGTTGTTTGTATTTTGAGAGAGAATAGAATAATTTCTATAATAAATCGGAGAGAATACATAAAGAGAATATCGTGATAAAAATTATACCAGCACACACCAAGTTTGTCTCACAACTCCCTTTTTTGTGGTTCGTGTTATTTCTGTGATCAGCATTTGAATTCCCATGATGCCGTTTGATCTTGAGTGACTCAGAGCTTCTGGTTATTAGAATATTAAATCTCATAAATGTGGGAATGTTAACACACGTTGCCATAATGTCAGCTTTTGCACTCAGGAATATTGTGCGCAACAAATTATTAATATGACAGACGTTTTTAGAACATGGCAGGAACGTTAGTTTAACCTTCTTAGAACCTGCTAAATACTTTACTGACTGTTCTGGTGACGTTCTCTGTTTGCTCAGGTGTTTGAGATTGTCTGAGGATTTCGCAGACAAAATGAACATTGATATTTGTCTTTAAAGCGAGAACCATTACAGAACTCGGAACCAAACAGAACACAGAACCAGACAGAAATCTGAACCAGACAGAACTCTAAACCTGATGGAACCTTGAACCATATGGAACTGAGAACCAGAAATGTCTCAGGACCAGAAGAGTTTTAAAACCAGAAGTATCTTAGAACCAGAAAGAACAATAAACCACATGGAACCCTTAACCAGACAGAACTCTGAAACTAAGGGAACCTTGATCCATATGGAACTGAGAAACAGAAACAGAGTCTTGGAACCAGAAGGAACTCTAAACCAGACAGAACTCAGAACCAAAAGAATCTCAGAACCAGAAGAATGTTAGAACCAGATGGAACACTAAACCACATGGACCTCTGAACCAGAAAAAACTCAGAACCAGAAGGAACTCTGAACCTGATGGAACCATGAACCATGTGGAACTGAGAACCAGAAGAATCTCGGAACCAGAAGGATCTCTATACCACATGGAACTCTGATCCAGACTGAACTCTTTGTGCTTTCAGATGAAACTTGTGATTTTGTGTTTTTTCGACAAACTAAACACTATACGCTCAGCTTTCTAGTGGTTAGAGTCAGAACTCTGTTGCTAGGCAACCAGGAAACATGGACGCTGT